>OX460927.1:3978087-4578087 GCA_949788335.1 Salpingus planirostris
TAGGGATGATTCTGAGTTGGCCTAGTCACTCTTTTCGGCATCAAATAGCTTCCTGCGGTATTTTCCCTCGCAAATCTCGCCGAGGTCTCGGGGCGTTGGCATCCACTTGAGCACTTCTTTCGACCCTTTTTACGAGTACTTCGACGATGACGACGTCCGTCCTCCGACTTTCGGCCATTCTTTTCTTGACGTTAATGTCGTAAAGTGCTGCGAAGAAAATCTGCGAAAATCCATTCGAATCTAAGAAAATTATACAATTTTCTATTGTATTTCCACTTACCGTTTCGTGTATAGTATCGTCCAGTGGAAATATTAACGAATTGTGGGTCGCACGGAAATTTCTTCCACACGCACTTCCTCACAAGGGCTGAAACCCCTTTGCACACGTTAGGCCGCCCTTCACCTACAGGTACACCGTCATCGATAGGACCTGAAAGGGGCGAAAGCTTATTCTACTCGTTATTTGCAGGCCTTTTATAGTTTACGGTACCTACCGTCTTTGTGGTCTCTCCCTTGCTCTCATTTGACGTTCGATTCGTACGGGGAAAACCTACCCTCCACCCTGGAACGGGCTGCTGTAGCGCGAGTCACCTTACACTACCCTAGACTACACGGGGGCGCGCTGATTCGTTGCCAAGGCCGCTAAATTCGAGGACCGACGTCTCGCCTGTTCGCCGAAGTTGGGGTGCGACCACGACACCTACCCTGCCGCAGCCACGGCAATAGAGCGCGACGCCGCAACGGTACCAGCTCCCATCCAGCTAAGTCTGCCTTTCCCCCCCGAATTGTGTTCGAAATTTATTGCGTCGTTTCCTTATTTCTTTCTCTTTGCTTATTTCAGATTTTGTAGCCTCACTACTCGCTAGTCCTTCAGACTGGCGTTGCCCAATTTGTAAACCGAGTATACGTATACCAGGCCGAATCTAACCTGTCAATCAGATAATTATTACTCGATTCTTTCGTCGAGATTGCTTAATATTTACATGTAACAGCGCATAATTTAACCGCCTTCCACTAGAGCTACTTGAGCTTCAATTACCTTGTAACATAAAGTTTCCCGTTTTGTATATCACTTTATCCAGTTTCAATATTCTTGGGCTTTTACCAATAAAACGGGTGGCGCTCTAATTACCATCTTATTTTTATTATTAACTCACCCCGTCTTCGACTGAGCCGGCGAGCAGCCCGGACTGGACCGTTATCACCAATCGGCGGTAACAAATTGGCGCCCAACGTGGGGCGGTGGTTTTTTTTTGTTAAATTTTTGCAGCGGTCTCGCGTTTCTCTCAAGTGCAGTTGTTTTTCGGTCTTATTCTTGAAGGGGGTGGATACTCCTGCCGTCCGTCGCAACCGACGATCATTTGTTTTGGTTAGGGAACGAGTATTTTTTTTTGTTTGTGTCTCTGCTTATCGCCTTCAGTTTTTCTTTCCTGCTTGCGATTAGCGGCCCTCATCGCCGTTGCTGGTGTAGAAATAATTTGTTGGCCGGTCAATCTCCATCTATATCTTTATTTTTTCTGGTGTTTCTTTTGACCCTGCGTTCATGATGGATGTTTACCGGTTGCTGGGCGACGAGCTATCGCACGAGCTTTTCATCCGCGGTGTTACCGGTTATACGACGGTCGCGCAAAAGCGCGCAGCGCTTCAGGCTGCCCCCGCGGACGAGAATGCCACGGGTAGTTCGGCTATCGACTCGAATCTCGAGCTTGACCCTCAGACGGAGCTTGGAATTTGCGGTAGTAAGCTCACCGAGCTGCTCGGGTACCTGCAGGACTTCGATTTCGAAAATGCATCGAACGAATATCGTCGAGTCAAATCGCGATTGACTCACGTCCGGCACCGACTGTCCCGAATACAGAGCGACGATGAAGTCACCCTGCAGGATCGCGCTCAGCGGATTGCGCTGGCTGATGAGTGCCTGCGAGAGCTCGAGGTGGTATGGGCCGAACATAATGCGGCACTGCGAACGCGGCCACCCCATACCGGCCTCGGAGTTCCTGCTGCTACCTCCGGTCGCGGTCAGGGAGAGCGGTCGCTCCTGGACGAGCCGAGCCTTCTCCTCCCCCAGGTCGTGGCTTATCCGGCGACACCCGGGAATCAGAAAATTCCACCGGTGAACTCGCGGATCGGTGCGCCGCAACCAACCGTGGGGAAAGCACCACAACCACCCTTGGTGGATGCGCCCGCACCCTCCGCCACCGCACAACCCCGTCCGCACTATTGCCCGCCCCTCCCGAGTTATCGGGATCGCGCTCAAGAAGAACGCCTCATGCGGTTAATGCTTCGTGTCGAGGAGGTATTGAGTTGCTCCACGCGTTTGGCCGAACGGTTAAATCAATGCGCCCTTAGTCCTCCAGCCGCCCTCTCATCCACGCGCCGCGATGATTACCGGGGTCACAGCCACCAATACTCGGCCATCACAAAGTGGAACCTTACTTTCGACGGTCGCTCGAGTGTGTCGGCTTTTTTGGAGCGAGTCGAGGAGCTCCGAAGCTCACGCGGGATCTCGCTCGAGCAATTATTTCAAAGCGCGGTCGAATTATTTTCGGGCGAAGCGCTGATATGGTACCGGCGCGTGCGTTCTAATGTCAGCGATTGGAGAGGTCTGGTGACTGCTCTGTTGGTCGAGTACCGCCCTGCTGATTACGACACCGAGCTTTGGGATGAGATTCGCGGTCGTAAACAACATCTCCATTATGGAGAATCTGTTCGCTCGACTTTCGTCCCTCCCCTCGGAGCCGACGCGATTATCAATAATTCGCAAAAATTTGCATCCGACATTCGCCACGCAGTTAGCGCTTTCGTCTATTTTTTCTATCGAGCAACTGGCAATGTTGTGTCGGCAAATCGAGGCCGCGACTGTACTGGCGCAAAAATACCAACCCCCGACGGGTAACCTGCTGAATTTGTTGGAGCCAGGACCTGGCCTTTCGTCGAAATCGCACACCGGCTGCACACTGCGTCTCTGTGGATGCAGCGGGAACGTCATCGGCACCCGCTCAAAAGGTGCTCCCGGCCCTGATGGACCTTCCGTTGATCGGGCTAACGACTCCTGCGCCTCGTGCTCCCTCCACTTGTTGGAACTGCCGACAACCCGGCCACACCTTTGCGCACTGCCCCGACCCGACCCGTCGCGTTTTCTGCTACCGGTGTGGCGAACCGGAAGTCACCAGTCGTACGTGTCCTCGGTGTTCGAGCTCGGGAAACGCCAACCCGAGACGCTGATGGACCGAGCGGTGCCCTCGGGTGAGGCTGCGGTCGAACCCTCTCCCCACTATGCGGCTCTCGCCTACCTCCTCTCGCAATGCCCCGGCGATGAGAGACCGCATCTCAATATTTCAATTTTCGACCAGAAATTCACCTCCCTCCTTGATTCGGGCGCTTCCCGGACTGTTGTCGGCGCAACAGGATGGGCAACGCTTCAACCCTTTTGTAAATTGACCCCTTCTCATGTCCCCGCTTGTCAAGTCGCCAATGGGCAGTCTTGCCCCGTGATCGGGAGCGTGGCTTTGCCTATTCGCGTGGCCAATCGCCTCCGTATCGTTGACGCCCTCGTGATACCCGATATGCCCCATGGAATCATTCTGGGGACGGATTTCTGGCGATTAATGGAAATCCTCCCGGACTTATCGAGTGGACATTGGTCCTTTCGTCCCGAGCCCGCGCTTAAAGTCAACGCCATCGTCCCTTCCGATTTTCTCACGGCCGATCAAGCCGCGCTGCTCGACGCCGTCATCGCTGACGGGTTCGCCAAGATGGGCGACGGACTCGGTCGAGCTAACCTCGTGGAGCACGTCATCACCACCGAATCTCCCCCGATTAAACAGTGTCACTACCCTATGTCCCCGGCCATGCGCAAACTCGTCGACGCAGAGCTGGACAAAATGCTCGGGATGGGAGTGATAGAGCCCTCCAAATCAGCCTGGTCCTCGCCCGTGGTAATTATCCGAAAGAAGGACGGCTCGATTCGGTTTTGTGTAGACTTTCGGACCTTGAATAAGGTCAGCAAACCGGACGCGTACCCTCTCCCCTTCGTTGCGGCTACTCTCGACAAGCTTCGCGATGCGCGGTTCTTGTCGACTCTCGATATAAAGAGCGCCTATTGGCAAATTCCCATGGCGGAAGCGTCAAAGGAGCATACCGCGTTTTCTGTTCCTGGTCGCGGTCATTTTCATTTTTGTAGAATGCCATTTGGGCTCCATAATGCCCCGGCAACGTGGCAGCGGTTGATTGATCGGGTTTTGGGACCGGACCTCGAACCACACGTCTTTGTTTACTTGGATGACGTCATTATTTGTACCTCCACCTTCGAAAAGCATATCGAAATGATAAAAGAGGTTTTTGTGAGACTTACCGCAGCCGGTCTTACCCTCAGTAAGGCCAAATGCACGTTCTGTCGTCCCGAACTCCGGTACCTCGGGTATGTTGTGAACGCCAACGGTTTGCTGGTGGACCCCGAAAAGGTTCAGGCGTTGTTGGCGATCCCCACGCCAAAATCCGTCACCGAGACGCGACGACTGTTGGGACTTGCGTCGTGGTACCGGCGGTTCATTCCGAATTTTGCCACCGTCGTTGCGCCTCTGACCGCGTTGTTACGGAAAAACAAATCTTTCGTGTGGGGGGGTGAATGTGAACAATCTTTCCGCGAAATCAAGCAGCATTTGGTGTCGGCGCCAACGCTTTCGTGTCCGAATTACGACCTACCTTTTTTCGTTCAGACGGATGCGTCGGATTATGGGCTCGGTGCCGTTTTATATCAGACTCAGGCCGACGGAGAGCATGTAATTTGTTTTATCAGCCGGTCACTCACTGCCGCCGAACGAAAGTACAGCACTACGGAAAAGGAGTGTCTCGGTGTGTTGTTTGCCATCGAAAAATTGCGTCCGTACCTTGAAGCCACAAAGTTTACGGTCGTCACGGACCATTATTCGCTCAAATGGCTAAATTCCATCAAGGATCCGGTCGGTAGGATTGCGCGGTGGGCGGTCCGGCTCCAACAGTACGATTTTGACATCGTGCATCGGAAAGGGAAAGACAATGTCGTCCCCGATATCTTGTCGCGATCGGTACCGGTCATCGATGCAGTTGTACCGGGGCCTGCGGACCCCGCCGTGACGCCTGCAACGGTTAGCGACAAGTGGTACCTCGGCATGCTCAGTCGCGTCCGCGCACGACCCCCAATCATACCCGAATTGGCGGATCGACGAACCGAACCAGCTTTTCAAGCGCATTTCCACACCCTACCCGGAATTACACCCAGAGGATGGTCGCTGGCGTCGCGTGGTTCCGACAAAACAGCGCCGCAATATTATCGCGCGGTTCCACGATACCTACGGTCATCAGGGCGTACATAAGACCTCGGCCAGAATACTCCAGGAGTACTATTGACCACGGCTACGGTGCGGGGTGGCAAATTTTATCCGGGAGTGTCGCGTTTGCCTTCGCACGAAGCCACTTCAGCAGCGCCCTGCTGGCCAAATGTTGAGTAAACAGCCAACCGTTTCCGCCCCTTGGCAATTAATCTGTATGGATTTGATGGGTCCCTTACCCCGTAGCGGTCGTGGATACGCTTACATTCTTGCGGTAGCGGATTGCTTTTCAAAATTCGTGCTTTTATTCCCTCTTCGCCAGGCCACGGCGTCGGCGGTGGTGCGACTGGTCGAGGAGCACGTCTTTCACATTTTCGGCTGTCCGGCGACGATAATCTGTGATAATGGCGTTCAATTTCGCAGTAAACTATTCAAGGATCTTACCACGCGATACGGGGTCTTCATTTCCTTCACGGCCAATTACCACCCTCAAGCTAATCCGACCGAACGCATTAACCGGGTCGTTAAAAGTATGCTTATCGCTTATGTATCAGACAAGCAGAAGGACTGGGACAAACATCTCTCCTTTATCGCTGCCAGCATTCGGTCGGCCAAACACGAGGTAACGGGTATGACTCCAAATTTTATTAATTTCGGTCGCGAAGTCCAACTCTGGCGCCACGACGCCGACGCCCCCGCGGATCTCATCCAATTCGACAGGTCGGCGGACCTCCAGCAACGCGCGGATACCCTGGCAAGAGTCTTTGAGGATGTGTCAAAGCGTCTGAAAAGCTCTTACCAACGGTCGAAGCAATCGTACAACTTGCGTCGCCGTACGGATGAGTTTGCGGTCGGACAGTACGTGTGGAAACGGAATTTCGTGCTTTCGGATGCGGCTAGAGGCTTCACCTCCAAGCTCGCGACACCGTTCGTCGGTCCTTATAAAGTCCGGAAAAAATTAAGTCCGTGGACGTACGAACTTGAAGACGATAGCGGCCGAACGTTGGGAGTGTGGTCAGCTAAGGACCTCAAACCGCACCCGCCTGCTCGCGACGACGCCGAGTAGACATCCATCCACGTTTTTTTGGTTTTCGCGCTCTGCTGTTCGGGGCTGTAGAATACGGCAGTGGTTTCGTCTGGCCTGGGGTAGAAGTCCTCCTAAACAGACTGGTGTGCTTGTTGAATGCATTCTGAATGATTCTTGAGATGTGTGTGCGCCACCTGGAATGAGTTGATGAGTGTGTGATTTTTTTTCCTCCCCCCGTCTCAGGGGTTTTACTTTTTGCACGCGGCTGGCGGCTGGGGTGCGCCAGTCCGGTGCTATTGGGCGATGATGTTGTTGTGAGCGGGACAACGGAGCTTTTTCGACGCTTTCGTTTCTTTGTGACGTCTCGTGTTGTCCATATTTTTTCTTGGGATTGGCTTGTCGTAGGGCCGGACAAGTGGCATGCCCTAAAGGTGCCCTATGTTCCTTCTTTCTTTTTCCCCTTTTCTTTTTCTCTCTCGTAAGTACGTTATCGCTGCACTCCCTGCTGGTTTTCCCCTGTTTTCTGGACGTCGTGCTGATCGCTATTGCAGTCTCTCCCATACATGTGCGATTTCGGGTATTACGTGGGTTTCTTCCCGATGCAGTTGCTGCAAATCTGGTAAACCGAAAATATCGCTTCTTATTACTCGTTCAGCGGAGATTGGCTCAGCTTGTTGTCGTTTGCCCTGTTGGGTTAATCCCCGCTCTCGAAGATTCGGTCTTATCGCGCCTTGTTGTCGTATTGCCTGGGCAAGATAGTTGTTTATTTTACGAATTTCGAGCGTATATTGTTGGTCATCTTGAGAGGCTGTATGGCGTGCGACCGACAGAGAGAAAATTTGGGAAATTTACTTTTAAGTAGGGGGGGTGTTGTTACGTTCCGTTTCTGATGTCGTACCACTTTTGCACCATTTCTGATGATTCGACCTAAAATAGCGTACTTTCGATTTCTATTTACTTTCCTGATCTCAAACCTACCTAACCTATTTCGTGTATTCGACTCTTCTGACGCGCTGGGACCTACGGGTTGATAATTGATGGACAATCATGATTCGAGTAGTTTATTACTTACATTTTTAAATCGCTAAATCGCTTAAATTAATTAATTAACATTAATCAATAATATCGATCTGTTTACTGCTGTCAAATTGTTCGTCGCTTGTCAATCATCGAGTACCAATACCTGGATTTATCGCTAAAATACCTAGAATTCTACCTGTCTCTCTCTACTTTCCGGTTCGCCCCGATGGCGGAATATTCGAATTATCCACCCTCTATAGTGCCCTTTTGCTGCCATATCCACCGACATTATTGTCTATGGCACTAGATATTCGGATAGGCCGTCCCGGTTTCTCGGTACTGTCGAATTCAGGGATGATTCTGAGTTGGCCTAGTCACTCTTTTCGGCATCAAATAGCTTCCTGCGGTATTTTCCCTCGCAAATCTCGCCGAGGTCTCGGGGCGTTGGCATCCACTTGAGCACTTCTTTCGACCCTTTTTACGAGTACTTCGACGATGACGACGTCCGTCCTCCGACTTTTGGCCATTCTTTTCTTGACGTTAATGTCGTAAAGTGCTGCGAAGAAAATCTGCGAAAATCCATTCGAATCTAAGAAAATTATACAATTTTCTATTGTATTTCCACTTACCGTTTCGTGTATAGTATCGTCCAGTGGAAATATTAACGAATTGTGGGTCGCACGGAAATTTCTTCCACACGCACTTCCTCACAAGGGCTGAAACCCCTTTGCACACGTTAGGCCGCCCTTCACCTACAGGTAAACCCTCATCGATAGGACCTGAAAGGGGCGAAAGCTTATTCTACTCGTTATTTGCAGGCCTTTTATAGTTTACGGTACCTACCGTCTTTGTGGTCTCTCCCTTGCTCTCATTTGACGTTCGATTCGTACGGGGAAAACCTACCCTCCACCCTGGAACGGGCTGCTGTAGCGCGAGTCACCTTACACTACCCTAGACTACACGGGGGCGCGCTGATTCGTTGCCAAGGCCGCTAAATTCGAGGACCGACGTCTCGCCTGTTCGCCGAAGTTGGGGTGCGACCACGACACCTACCCTGCCGCAGCCACGGCAATAGAGCGCGACGCCGCAACGGTACCAGCTCCCATCCAGCTAAGTCTGCCTTTCCCCCCCGAATTGTGTTCGAAATTTATTGCGTCGTTTCCCTATTTCTTTCTCTTTGCTTATTTAAGATTTTGTAGCCTCACTACTCGCTAGTCCTTCAGACTGGCGTTGCCCAATTTGTAAACCGAGTATACGTATACCAGGCCGAATCTAACCTGTCAATCAGATAATTATTACTCGATTCTTTCGTCGAGATTGCTTAATATTTACATGTAACAGCGCATAATTTAACCGCCTTCCACTAGAGCTACTTGAGCTTCAATTACCTTGTAACATAAAGTTTCCCGTTTTGTATATCACTTTATCCAGTCTCAATATTCTTGGGCTTTTACCAATAAAACGGGTGGCGCTCTAATTACCATCTTATTTTTATTATTAACTCACCCCGTCTTCGACTGAGCGAGCAGCCCGGACTGGACCGTTATCACCAATCGGCGGTAACAATACCTTGCCAGAAAAATCACATTTAGAACAGACGTGCACAATGTTAATATCAGAAGAAGAGATTTCTTATCTTTTCCATCTTTTAGGTTACAGTTTTTTAGAGGATCATTTTCCTATAACATTGTGCACCTCTGGAATACGGTTGTTCCGCCCGCGTTCAAGGAATTATTGCTGCCGGGTTTCAGGCGTAGTATGAGGCAATATTTGGGCCATCATTGTTGCTGTTATTAATCTCATCTTTATTATTATGGCTAGGAAATTACATGCTTGTTTTGTTTCATGTATGTTTTATTTAATATTCACTTCTATCTTTATACGGGGTGTCTTTGAAATACGTGTACAACGCGCTACCACATATTCCTGAGGTCAAAATAGAACGATTTAACTGAAATGACCAAGTCCAAAAGTTGATAATAAAAAAGTTACAGGGTGTTGAACTGAAAATTTTTATTTCAATTTTCTTGAATAATTTGTCCAGTTTTGGGAATAATAGTTCAAAAATTGGTACACGGGGGTTTTCTGGTACGGGGAATACTTATTTGGACTCAGTTTTGCTGTATTTTCTAGGGGGCGCCACGTACGCTACAAGAATTTGCAAATGACAGTTCTAACTTTTCCTCCCTCAAAATTACCGATGTTACAATAAGTGGAATCGTCTGCCTGATGATTTTACTCAATATAAGTTTCCTTGTTTGATGTCGCTACGATACACCGTTTTAGAATTATTCACTCTTGAATGGTCGATTTCACCCAAAATTCGCACCAATTTATGGGATCATTTTTCATGAAAAACACATTAGCTTGAAAAAAGTTAATTTCATTACTGTTTCGCTAAGAACAAATCATCTGACGAAGAAAGTAATGAAACTTCCTTTTCGGAGGGTTCATTTGTTTTTCTTGAAAAATTTACCCAAAAATTAGAGCGAAGTTTGCGTGAAATCGACCATTTAAGTGTGAATAATTCCAAAACGGTGAACCGTAGGGACATCAAACAAGAGAACTTTTATTGAGTAAAATCATCGGGCAGTCGATTCCATTTATCGGAAGATCGGTAATTTGAAGGAAGAAAAAGTTAAGGTGGTCTGTCGGAAATTCTTGTAGGGTACGTGGCGCCCCCTAGGAAATACAGTAAAACCGAGCCCAGATAAATATTCCCCGTACCAAAGAACCCCCGTTTACCAATTTTTGAATTATTATTCCCAAAACTTGACAGATTATTCAAAAAGATTGAAATGAAAATTTTCATTTCAACACCCTGTAACTTTTTCATTATCAACTTTTGGACAATGGTCATTTTGGTTAATTCGTTCTATTTTAACCCCAGGAGTATGTGGTAGCGCGTTGTACACGTATTTCGAAGACACCCTGTATGTAGGTATTTTGTTTTCTTTCTTATTTTCATAATATTCAAGACTTGAACTTTTGCTCACATTTGGTCAGTTATGCTTTATTGTATTCTTGTCGATTTTGATGCTCGTTAAAATATGATATTTTATATTATCAGTGGGATAGTGGAAGATCAGACTTGTGATTCGTTGCAAGTGCTGAACTATACCATTGCGATTTATTTCCCTCCATATTGTAATCTATTTTGGGTGTCTTTGGACATTCTCAATTATATTTCTATTTTGTTTGGTTGTGGGAGGTTAATAAATAAATAAATAAATAAATAAATAAATAAATAAATAAATAAATAAATAAATAAATAAATAAATAAATAAATAAATAAATAAATAAATAAATAAATAAATAAATAAATAAATAAATAAATAAATAAATAAATAAATAAATAAATAAATAAATAAATAAATAAATAAATAAATAAATAAATAAATAAATAAATAAATAAATAAATAAATAAATAAGTAAGTAAGTAAGTAAGTAAGTAAGTAAGTAAGTAAGTAAGTAAGTAAGTAAATAAATAAATAAATAAATAAATAAATAAATAAATAAATAAATAAATAAATAAATAAATAAATAAATAAATAAATAAATAAATAAATAAATAAATAAATAAATAAATAAATAAATAAATAAATAAATAAATAAATAAATAAATAAATAAATAAATAAATAAATAAATAAATAAATAAATAAATAAATAAATAAATATGTGTCGGTTCCGTACTTTCGCACCATTTTTTATGACTTTCCCGGCACTCCCGCACCAAAACCGTCATTTTCGCACCGGTGCCAAAATCCTCCAGTGGTTGATTCGACATTTTCGCACTGTACATACTGAAAATTGGCAACAGTGTCGTCCAAACTGTATCAGAAATTCACCCTGTCACGCTCTGTTTTATCTCAATAAACCTCCGACAGCTGCTGCCGCCTATGAAACTACTACTAGGTGCCAAATTGTCAATTAGACGCCTTGTATATTATCTGGGCCTTTGTAATGTATTGTATATGTTATTTGTGATTTTCTTGGTAAAATCAAAGTTCTCAGTTAAACCTAGGAATTCTTAATGGAAAATTTGAAAAATTTGTCAAGCCGAAAACTTAAGGCTGGTTGGGAAACTTCGTACAATGCAACTTATGGACAGATTTTCAAATTTTTCCTGTCAGAGAGTAGAATTTTTTAATATTCAGGAATGTTTCATCACGTTTTTCTGACAAAGGATAGGATTTCCCATCAAACGGTCGAAAATTTCCATGCCATCCTGTTAGTCGGTCGAGTTTTCCCGCACGCGTCGATTACGCATTTTGGCACTTCAAGTGGTTTTTGATGGAAAACCTTTGAATATCAGACCAACATAAAACTCGTGACAGTACTGTCAACTCCAAAGATTAATTGGGATATTTGATTTTTGGAAGTGACGCTTTCGACACATTTTATCACATTTTCACTTCCCATGTCTCTTCAGTGCCCTCGAGCCGGAGGCCCTCGAAGGCTTGCTCGTCACCCTCGTCGCCATCTAATAACCTAGGTACGTGATAGTTATTTATAATATAAATGTTAAAAATGACATTTTATTTTGTGAGAAGAAAAGTTTGGGACACGACGCGCAGCGGAACTACAGAAAAATAATGAAATCTTTGAATATCTGTCACTTTTAACAGTTTTTAAAGTACGTCACTTTTGACGCCCAGTTTTTGAAGTACGCCAGTTTTAACGCCCAGTTCTTGGAGTACGTCACTTTTAACAGCTGTCTTGAAACGTTAAAAAGCCTTCTTTTGATAATTTTGTAAATAAATATCTATTAAGCAGTCAAGGGTATGCCATGCTGATTTGTCAAAACAAGGACGAAATGTTCGAAATGTCTACCGTCGATGGTTCCTTTCTTTTCCATACAAACACTGTTTCGACATGTTCAGATGATGTCCCAAATCACAGTCTACTTGGAATTCTGATAATTAGTTTGAATGTATGATCGTGTCAAAATGATTTAGTCCTAGCTTGGAAATTTGTTGTAGCTTTTTGTACATATTTACAAGACACCATGTGAAGAGGGCTGGATACCTGGATGATGGTATTCCCAGCCGATTGGACATCAGTTCGAAGAGGCGAAGGTGAGTAAGTGAATGCTTGAGTACTTGAGTGATTGAGTGAATCAGTGAATGTGTGTGTGTGTGTGTGTGTATCAATCAAGGGTATGCCATGCTGATGAGTCCAAACAAGGACGAAACGTTCGATGTAACATGTCGAACGTCCATGGTTCCCATAATTTTATTTCTGTCTTTTCTAGTTGCTTTATCAGTTGATTTTCTAGTTAACAACGCTTTTTCGACAAGTAACTGCGTTCAGGTATCAGGATGTATTGTAATTCCCGGAAACCAGTCTACAAGTGCTCCGTTCTGAAATTTTCTGGTGTGATAATGACCGGAAGACGATTACATGATGCGGAACTGCCGCATATAAGAGAAAATATTTGCATCACTTGGACATTTTGGCACTCCATATAGTGGTCTAATGGTGCCACAATGACGCATAAAGGAGATTTTTCATCAATATTTCACTTTTGCACTCGGAGTAGGATTCTTTGTGGAACTCTTTTATAAGGTTTAAGGCAGTGGTTTCTAATGAAAAGAAGTTTGAAACCTTAAATCACTTTAATTCGTGTCCGCTGTTCTAATTCCATTAAATTATGATCATCATCATTCCAAACTTCATCCTTCTGGCAATGAATCGAAAGTATTGAGTTGTTTGTTATTTTCAGGTGCGAAAAAGCTATGTTGATGATTAAATAGTGCGGAAAAGACTTATGTACGAATAGATTTTTGCATCAATGATTCATTTTGGCACCCAAAGCAGTTTTCGATGACAAACTGCTTTTATGGTATCAGAAAGAGAGTTGTGATTATTATAAATGTATTCCGGACTTTTATTTTATTAAATTATGATCCTCATCATTCCAAATTTCATCCTTCTGGCAATGAATCGAAAGTATTGAGTTGTTCGTAATTTTCTGGTGCTAAAGTGCTATGTTGATGATTGAATGGTGCGAAAATGACGCATATAGGAATAGATTTTTGCATCAATAATTCATTTCGGCACTCAAAGCAGTTTTCGATGACAAACTGCTTTTATGGTATTTGAAAGAGGATTGTAATCTTTATAAATGTATTCCGGAGTTTTATTCCATTAAATTATGATACGTATCATTCCAAACTTTACCCGTCTGGCAATGAATCAAAAGTATTGAGTTGTTCGTAATTTTCTGGTGCTAAAGTGCTATATTGATGATTGAATGGTGCGAAAATGACGCATATAGGAATAGATTTTTGCATCAATAATTCATTTTGACACTCAAAGCAGTTTTCGATGATAAACTGCTTTCATGGTATCAGAAAGAGGGTTGTAACCATTATAAATGTATTCCGGAGTTTTATTCCATTAAATTATAATACGTATCATTCCAAACTTCACCGGTCTGGCGATGAATCGAAAGTATTGAGTTGTTTGTTGTTTTCAGGTGCGAAAGTGCTATGTTGATGATCGAATGGTGCGAAAATAACTCATATACGAATAGATTTTTGCATCAATAATTCATTTCGGCACTCAAAGCAGTTTTCGATGACAAACTGCTTATATGGTATCAGAAAGAGGGTTGTAATCATTATAAATGTTTTCCGGAGTTTTATTCCATGAAATTATGATCCTCATCATTCCAAAGTTCATCCTTCTGCCAATGAATCAAAAGTATTGAGTTGTTCGTAATTTTCTGGTGCTAAAGTGATATATTGATGATTGAATGGTGCGAAAATGACGCATATAGGAATAGATCTTTGCATCAATAATTCATTTTGGCACTCAAAGCAGTTTTCGATGACAAACTGCTTTTATGGTATCAGAAAGAGGATTGTAATCATAACAAATGTATTTTGGAGTTCTATTCCAATAAATTATCATCCTCATCATTCAAAACTTCATCTTTCTGGCAATAAATCAAAAGTATTGAGTTGTTTGTTGTTTTCAGGTGCGGAAGTGCTATATTGATGATTGAATGGTGCGAAAATGACGCATATAGGAATAGATTTTTGCATCAATAATTCATTTTGGCACTCAAAGCAGTTTTCGATGACAAACTGTTTTCATGGTATCAGAAAGAAGGTTGTGATTATTATAAATGTATTCCGGACTTTTATTCCATTAAATTATGATCCTCATCATTCCAAATTTCATCCTTCTGGCGATGAATCAAAAGTATAGAGTTGTTTGTTGTTTTCAGGTGCGAAAGTGCTATATTGATGATTGAATGGTGCGAAAATGACGCATATAGGAATAGATTTTTGCATCAATAATTAATTTTGGCACTCAAAGCAGTTTTCGATGACAAACTGTTTTCATGGTATCAGAAAGAGGATTGTAATCATAACAAATGTATTTTGGAATTCTATTCCAATAAATTATCATCCTCATCATTCAAAACTTCATCTTTCTGGCAATGAATCAAAAGTATTGAGTTGTTTGTTGTTTTCAGGTGCGGAAGTGCTATGTTGATGATTAAATAGTGCGAAAATGACGCATATAGGAATAGATTTTTGCATCAATAATTCATTTTGGCACTCAAAGCAGTTTTCGATGACAAACTGTTTTCATGGTATCAGAAAGAGGGTTGTGATTATTATAAATGTATTCCGGACTTTTATTCCATTAAATTATGATCCTCATCATTCCAAATTTCATCCTTCTGGCGATGAATCAGAAGTATATAGTTGTTTGTTGTTTTCAGGTGCGAAAGTGCTATATTGATGATTGAATGGTGCGAAAATGACGCATATAGGAATAGATTTTTGCATCAATAATTAATTTTGGCACTCAAAGCAGTTTTCGATGACAAACTGTTTTCATGGTATCAGAAAGAGGATTGTAATCATAACAAATGTATTTTGGAATTCTATTCCAATAAATTATCATCCTCATCATTCAAAACTTCATCTTTCTGGCAATGAATCAAAAGTATTGAGTTGTTTGTTGTTTTCAGGTGCGGAAGTGCTATGTTGATGATTAAATAGTGCGAAAATGACGCATATAGGAATAGAGTTTTGCATCAATAATTCATTTTGGCACTCAAAGCAGTTTTCGATGACAAACTGTTTTCATGGTATCAGAAAGAGGGTTGTGATTATTATAAATGTATTCCGGACTTTTATTCCATTAAATTATGATCCTCATCATTCCAAATTTCATCCTTCTGGCGATGAATCAAAAGTATAGAGTTGTTTGTTGTTTTCAGGTGCGGAAGTGCTATGTTGATGATTAAATAGTGCGAAAACGACTCATGTACGAATAGATTTTTGCATCAATGATTCATTCCGGCACCCAAAGCAGTTTTCGACGAAAAACTGCTTATATGGTATCAGAAAGAGGGTTGTAATCATTATAAATGTTTTCCGGAGTTTTATTCCATGAAATTATGATCCTCATCATTCCAAACTACATCCTTCTGGCAATGAATCAAAAGTATTGAGTTGTTCGTAATTTTCTGGTGCTAAAGTGCGAAAATAACGCATATAGGAATAAATTTTTGCATCGATAATTCATTTTGGCACTCAATGCAGTTTTTGATGATAATTTGGTTTCATGGTATCGGAAAGAGGATTGTAATCATAACAAATGTATTTTGGAGTTATATTCCACTAAATTATCATCCTCATCATTCAAAACTTCATCCTTCTGCCAATGAATCGAAAGTATTGAGTTGTCGAGTTGTCATTTTCTGTTGCGAAAGTGCTATGTCAATGATTAAATGATGCGAAAATGACGCATATAGGAATAGATTTTTGCATCAATAATTCATTTCGGCACTCAAAGCAGTTTTCGATGACAAACTGCTTTTATGGTATTTGAAAGAGGATTGTAATCTTTATAAATGTATTCCGGAGTTTTATTCCATTAAATTATGATACGTATCATTCCAAACTTTACCCGTCTGGCAATGAATCAAAAGTATTGAGTTGTTTGTAATTTTCAGGTGCGAAAAAGCTATGTTGATGATTAAATAGTGCGAAAAAGACTCATGTACGAATAGATTTTTGCATCAATGATTCATTTTGGCACTCAAAGCAGTTTTCAATGACAAACTACATGAACATTCTTCCTTATCAATCATTCCTGTTCTGAATTTTGGAGGTTAGGTGCGAAAATGTCTGATGAATACATATATTATGACATTTGCTCAAAACAAACTCTCCACTTGGCATGGAAAGAAATTTCGGAGAATATTGAAGACCTCCGTCATAAACGAGGTTCTCTTTAAGCCTGAGCTTTCTATTATCATTATGAATGTTCGATTTTTCCAATTTTTTGAGGTTAGGTGCAAAAATGCCGCAAAGGAGCATATAATTTTGACATGATGTCAAAATACAGGTTAGATGCATTACGGATAATTAATGTGCATTATTCTGCGTGTTTTCACGTTTAATTTTGCATCAGGACGTTCTCCATCAAATCATGGCTTCCCATTGAGCAGTTGAAGTCCATCAAAAGTTTATCTAGACTCAGATTACCGAAATTTATTTCTTCTTCGCAAGTATCGGAGAAAATGCGGCTAGATTCGTATTTGTCCGATTGATCAGTTGCACGATTTTTGAGATCGACACTTTTTCAAAACGGACATGAATTTCTAAAAAAATGTCTGAATTTAGCTCTTGGGATTATTTTAAATACGGATATATCTAGTTTGAGGGTGTTTTCTGTTAAGTATTGATCGTAATTAATCTTTTACTTGATTTTTCCTAGTGCGAAAATGACTGGTAGACGATTAATTGGTGCCAAAATGATGCACGAATGATTGTCTTTTCTGCATGAAACGAACAATTCGACACTACGAGTGGTTTTCGACAAGGAACTGTTTTTACGTGCCAGGGAGAATTTCCTGAAATACCGCAAATTTACAGTTCGAGTTATTATGATTACTTTTGAAATTTTGTTAATTTTGACATGAACACTTCTAAACATACATGAACATTTTGGGCATTAAGGAGATAGATTATACTTCAGGTAACTCTGGAAACTGAACCGCCAAATACCATTGATAATTCCGTCTTATTCGGAAGAACATTCTCTGCAGGCGCTGTACCAAAATGTATGGAAAATGCATAATTTTTGAATCTAGGGGGACAAACTTCAACTAACTAAAATCACTGGCCAAAATTGATTTCAATTTGAAATTATTACATCTCTGAAAATGTTCGAAGAAGGTTCTATTGATTACATGTCCTTCGAACTCGCGTCTTTCCAATGGACTATCCTCCGAATTGAGCTCTAGAAATTTGAGTTTTGGAGGTTAGGTGCGAAAATGTCTGATGAATACATATATTATGACATTAGCTCAAAACAAACTCTCCACTTGGCATGGAAAGAAATTTCGGAGAATATTGAAGACCTCCGTCATAAACAAGGTTCAAGCCTGAGCTTTCTATTATCATTATGAATGTTCGATTTTTCCAATTTTTTGAGGTTAGGTGCAAAAATGCCGCAAAGGAGCATATAATTTCGACATGATGTCAAAATACAGGTTAGATGCATTACGGATAATTAATGTGCATTATTCTGCGTGTTTTCACGTTTAATTTTGCATCAGGACGTTCTCCATCAAATCATGGCTTCCCATTGAGCAGTTGAAGTCCATCAAAAGTTTACCTAGACTCAGATTACCGAAATTTATTTCTTCTTCGCAAGTATCGGAGAAAATGCGGCTAGATTCGTATTTGTCCGATTGATCAGTTGCACGATTTTTGAGATCGACACTTTTTCAAAACGGACATGAATATCTATAATAATTTCGCAATTTAGCTCTTGGGATTATTTTGAATACGGATATATCTAGTTTGAGGGTGTTTTCTGTTAAGTATTGATCGTAATTAATCTTTTACTTGATTTTTCCTAGTGCGAAAATGACTGGTAGACGATTAATTGGTGCCAAAATGATGCACGAATGATTGTCTTTTCTGCATGAAACGAACAATTCGACACTACGAGTGGTTTTCGACAAGGAACTGTTTTTACGTGCCAGGGAGAATTTCCTGAAATACCGCAAATTTACAGTTCGAGTTATTATGATTACTTTTGAAATTTTGTTTATTTTAACGTGAACACTTCTAAACATACATGAGCATTTTGGGCATTAAGGAGATAGATTATAGTTTAGATAACTCTGGAACTTGAACCGCCAAATTTCATCGTTATTTCCGTCTTACTCGGAAAAACATTCTTTGCAGACGCGGTGTCAAAATGTATCGAAAATGCATAATTTTTTAATTTAGGGAGACAAACTTCAACTTAATAAAACTACTAGAGGAAATTGAGTTTAATTTGAAATCATTATATCTCTGAAAAATGCTCAAAAATGCTTCTCTTGATTACATGTGCTCCAAATTCGCGTCTCTCTAATGGAATATCCTTCTGAATAAGTTCTGTCCCATTTGGTATTTGGAGGTTAGGTGCGGAAATGTCTGATGAATACATCCATTTCATGACATTTGCTCGAAACAAACTCTCCCCTTGGCATGGAATGAAATTTCTGAGAATATTGGAGACCCCCGTCGTAAACGAGGTCCAGTTCTCTTCAGGCCTCCGCTTTCGATTATGATTATGAACGTTCGATTTTCCCAATTTTTTTAGGTTACGTGCTAAAATACCGCAAAGGAGCATATAATTTTGACATGATGTTAAAATGCAGGTTTGATACATTATTGATAAACAATTTGCACTATTCTGCGTGTTATCACGTTAAATTTTGCATTATGACGTTCTCTACCAAATCATGGCTTTCCATTGAGCAGTTGAAGTTTATCAAAAGTTCATCTAGAAACAGATTACTGAAATTTATTTCTTCTTCGCAAGTATCGGAGAAAACGCGGCTAGATTTGTATTTGTCCGATTGATCAGTTGCACGATTTTTGAGATCGACACTTTTTCAAAACGGACATGAATTTTTAAAAAAAATTCAGAATTTAGCTCTTGGGATTATTTTGAATACGGATATATCTAGTTTGAGGGTGTTTTCTGTTGAGAATTGATCGTAATTAATCTTTTTCTTGATTTTTCCAAGTGCGAAAATAACTGGTAGACGATCAATTGGTGCCAAAATGATGCACGAATGATTGTCTTTTCTGCATGAAACGAACAATTCGGCACTACGAGTGGGTTTCGACGAGGAACTGTTTTTACGTGCCAGGGAGAATTTCCTGAAATACCGCAAACTTAAAGTTCGAGTTATCATGATTAGTTTTGAAATTTTGTTAATTTTGACATGAACACTTCTAAACATACATGAACATTTTGGGCATTAAGGAGATAGATTATACTTCAGGTAACTCTGGAAACTGAACCGCCAAATACCATTGATAATTCCGTCTTATTCGGAAGAACATTCTCTGCAGGCGCTGTACCAAAATGTATGGAAAATGCATAATTTTTGAATCTAGGGGGACAAACTTCAACTAACTAAAATCACTGGCCAAAATTGATTTCAATTTGAAATTATTACATCTCTGAAAATGTTCGAAGAAGGTTCTATTGATTACATGTCCTTCGAACTCGCGTCTTTCCAATGGACTATCCTCCGAATTGAGCTCTAGAAATTTGAGTTTTGGAGGTTAGGTGCGAAAATGTCTGATGAATACATATATTATGACATTAGCTCAAAACAAACTCTCCACTTGGCATGGAAAGAAATTTCGGAGAATATTGAAGACCTCCGTCATAAACAAGGTTCAAGCCTGAGCTTTCTATTATCATTATGAATGTTCGATTTTTCCAATTTTTTGAGGTTAGGTGCAAAAATGCCGCAAAGGAGCATATAATTTCGACATGATGTCAAAATACAGGTTAGATGCATTACGGATAATTAATGTGCATTATTCTGCGTGTTTTCACGTTTAATTTTGCATCAGGACGTTCTCCATCAAATCATGGCTTCCCATTGAGCAGTTGAAGTCCATCAAAAGTTTACCTAGACTCAGATTACCGAAATTTATTTCTTCTTCGCAAGTATCGGAGAAAATGCGGCTAGATTCGTATTTGTCCGATTGATCAGTTGCACGATTTTTGAGATCGACACTTTTTCAAAACGGACATGAATATCTATAATAATTTCGCAATTTAGCTCTTGGGATTATTTTGAATACGGATATATCTAGTTTGAGGGTGTTTTCTGTTAAGAATTGATCGTAATTAATCTTTTTCTTTATTTTTTCTAGTGCGAAAATGACTAGGGGACGATCAATTGGTGCCAAAATTATGCATGAATGATTAACTTTTCTGCATGAAACGAACATTTCGGCACTACGAGTGATTTTCGACAAGGAACTGTTTTTACGTGCCAGGGAGAATTTCCTGAAATACGGCACTTACAGTTCGAGCTATTATAATTATTTTAGATATTTTGTTAATGTCTACGTGAACACTTCTGAAAATAAATGAGCATTTTGGACATTATAAGAAGATAGATTATAAGTTAGGTAACTCTGGAAATTGAACCGCCAAATACCATCGATATCTCCGTCTTACTTTGGGAAAACATTCTCTGTAGACGCGGTGTCAAAATGTATGGAAAATGCATAATTTTTGAATCTAGGGGACAAACTTTAACTCACTAAAATCACTAGACGAAATTGATTTCAATTTCAAATTATTACATCTCTGAAAAATGCTCAAAAATGCTTCTCTTGATTACATGTACATCAAATTCGCATCTCTCTATTGTAATATCCTTCTGGATAAGTTCCGTCTCATTTTGTATTTGGAGGTTAGGTGCGGAAATGTCATAATATATGATTATGACATTTGCCTAAACAAAACTTCACCAGGCAATGGATAAATTTGTTAAATAAAGGATATACTAACGGAGATTATCTTTATAGCGTGGACATCTTAGCCACATCCTTTTAGAATGATTTGACAAATGAAACCGCTTTTTTGAGGTTATGTGCTGAAGTGCAGTATTGAGGCATATTAATTTCTAATGGCCGTGTTCGCATAAACTCAACATTTCCGCACCACAATAAGGGTTTTGATGGTTTTTTATTTAAATTGTCAAATAATGGACACTAATGAGTTTAAATATACATTTTCAGGCTTTATATTTTGCCCTGATTACCCCACAATGACAATTATGTACTGAGGTAGCGCAAAAAACTTGGTTCCAGTCAATTTCTAATTTCCTAGATCGAAAACTAATTCTTCCCAATCAGATTGTCCAGATCGAGCCGTGATGCACACCTTGAAACATGATAGCTGTCAATGAGTGTGCAGTGTTGTCACATCAACACATGGTGCCAAAATGTCGAACCAACGCATAAATAAATAAATAAATAAATAAATAAATAAATAAATAAATAAATAAATAAATAAATAAATAAATAAATAAATAAATAAATAAATAAATAAATAAATAAATAAATAAATAAATAAATAAATAAATAAATAAATAAATAAATAAATAAATAAATAAATAAATAAATAAATAAATAAATAAATAAATAAATAAATAAATAAATAAATAAATAAATAAATAAATAAATAAATAAATAAATAAATAAATAAATAAATAAATAAATAAATAAATAAATAAATAAATAAATAAATAAATAAATAAATAAATAAATAAATAAATAAATAAATAAATAAAATAAATAAATGCTGAAATGAAAAATTATTAAAATAAATTAAGTGAATGAGAATGAAAGTAAATTAAATTATAAAAACAGAGAAAGAGAGAGAAAAAAAAGACACGGCAGAAGACCATCCTATGATGCACCCCGATTCGAATTTCATCCCACCAGTGATTTTATATATTTTAGGTTCTGTGAGGTTCCTAGGTTTAGCACTGGTTTAGTAGGTCTACCGGAATTCTTCGTTTCAGTCGACACGGCCCACGTCTGTTGCTCATCAGATTTTCCGCTAGGGTGTTCGGGTGTATGCTTAGACGATCTCGGTATTTTATGGCGCAGTTTGCAACTTCGTCTTTGATCCATGGCATATGGAGTTCGTTGTGGATGCTTTCGTTTGTAGTGAACCATGGAGAACACATGATGATTCGTAAGACTTTTGATTGGAAGCGTTGTAGAATGTTCAAGTTGGAGTTAGCTGCAGTGCCCCAGAGTTGAATGCCGTATATCCAAATAGGTTTGAGCAGTGCTTTATATAAAAGGAGCTTGCTTTCTATCGAAAGCTTGGATTTTGGACCGATGAGCCAGTACATTTTGCTGAGCTTCAGACCCAGTTGTTTTCTTTTAGCAAATATATGCTTTCTCCAATTGAGACGACGATCCAGGTGAATTCCCAAGTATTTGGCCCCATCGGCTTGTGGGACTTGTTGGTTATTCAGCGTGACCGGAGGGCACGTTTCTCTGCGTGTTGTAAATGTAACATGCACTGATTTACTTTCGTTGGCCTTTATTCTCCATTTATTGAGCCAAATTTGGATGATGTTCAAGCTTTCCTGGAGAAGTTGCGACGCAGCTTCAGAATTGGTGTGAGACGCTAGGATGGCGGTGTCATCTGCAAATGTAGCTGTGGTTATACCTCTAGTCGTTGGTAAATCAGCTGTATACAGTAGGTAGAGGATAGGCCCTAGGACGCTTCCCTGGGGGACCCCAGACTGTATTGGGTGCAAATCGGTTGTTGCTTCTCCGTATTTCACTAGAAAATGTGTTTTCAAGGTAGCTTTTCAGGATCATGAAGAAGTTGATGGGTAAGTTTTGTTTAAGCTTGTACAAGAGTCCAGTGTGCCAAACCTTGTCAAAGGCCTGTGAGATGTCCAAGAATGCTGCTGAGAGGTATTTCTTTTCTTCGAATGCTGCGTGTATTTCTCTTGTTAACCTGTGCACTTGTTCAATCGTTGAATGTTTCTGTCTAAAGCCAAATTGATGGTTTGGGATTAGTTGCCTCTCTTGAACTATTGGTATTAGCCTTTTAAGGAGCAGCTTCTCGAAAACTTTTGAGACAATGGGCAATAGGCTGATAGGCCTGTATGAAGATACGTCTTCCAGGGCCTTACCTGGCTTAGGAATGGGTATAATTTGTGCTACTTTCCATTGTAGGGGGAAATAGCTTGTTCGTAGGACGGCATTGAACAAATAAGTAAGAAATACCCATTCTTTCTCTGGTAGCTCTTGTAATATTCTGCCAGTGATCAAGTCATATCCTGGTGCTTTTTAGGGTTAACTTTATTCAAAATAGTGTTGACGACTTCACTTTTTTGAATGCTTTTAATCGGGAGATCTAATTGGTAGGCTTCCTTCAAAGTTTGCAGAATGTGCTCATCATCTTCAGGAGTTTGGCTTTTGCTGGCAGTGAAGACAGATTCCAGGTGTTCTGCAAAGCATACAGATTTTTCTTTGTCATTTCTGGCCCAACCATGTTCGGTTCGGATGGGTGGGACCGAGATTTGGTGTTGTTTCAGTTTCTTTGTAGCCTTCCATTAGGAATAGTCTGTAGCTTCAGTTGCGGTGAGTTTCATTAGAAAGTCCTGGATTCCCTCTTCTCTTTCTGTAGCTAGTGATGTCTTGAGCCTTTTGATTGCTTTGTTTGATTTTGATTTGAGTTCCGGAGTCCTTGATTGTTGCCAAAGCTTCCGTATTCGTCTTTTTTCCGCGATTTGTTCCTCGATTGCTGGGGAGTTCATAGTGTATTTTTTGTGCGCTACTGTGAGCGGTGTTGCGTCCCAGGCGGCCTGTTGAACAGAGTTGTTGAAGTGTTCTACAGCTTCCACAACATCCTGGTTGTTTTTGAGAGAGATGCAGGTGTTCAGTTTCTTATCAACCTGCGCTCTGAAGTAGTTCCAAATTGTTCTTTTATTATTGAGCGTGCATCGTTTTTGTTTTTCCACAACACTAGTGCTCAGCGAGACTATTACTGGAGAATGATCTGATGACAGTTCGAGACATGACTCAGCTCTGAAGTACTTTTTAGAAATCCCTCTAGTCACACAAAAGTCTATTACATCAGGTGTTTTCCTTCTGTCTGTTGACCAATATGTTGGTTCTCCTGTGGAGATCGCTGTCAGTTGCATCTTTTCCATAGTTTTCTGGAGTTCTCTTCCTTTAGGCGTTGTCAGTCTAGACCCCCATAGAGGGTGTTTGGCGTTTTAATCTCCCCCGGCTATGAATCGTTTGCCAAGTTCTTCAAAGAACAAGGTAAACTGTTCTTCTTTGATGGCATGCTTTGGTGGGCAGTAGACTGCTGATATTGTGATCGTTCCAGTAGAATCTGTTACAGTCACGTTTGTTGCTTGGATATGTTCCGTTCGATATTCTTTTTCCAAATTGTGCTTAATGTTATTGCTTACGAGTACTGCAGTTCCTCCGTGGGCGGTACCGTCCGGGTGCATGGTTTGGTAGAAAGAGTAGTTGGGAATTTTGAAGTAATTTTTCTTCGTAAAATGTGTTTCGGAGATTAGCATGACGTCTATATTCTGTTTTGTTATGAAGGTCAGTAATTCTTGCCGATGTTGCGACAAGCCGTTGGCGTTCCAGATCGCGAGTGTTATGGTTTTCACCATTACGTCATCTTCGCCACTAGAGTTGTTTTCAGTTCGATCATATCATTATTAGTGCCTTGTTGGTAGTTTCCAGATGGATCGCTGACGTATTCTGTGTGAGTATTCATATTTTGGTTTCGATAATGCGAAGATGCCGCGGCTTTCTCGAATGATACTCCGGGCTTAAGCGTCGGGGTCTCCGGCTGTTTATGCTGCGCACTTTTCGTTGGTGTTTGGGGTTCTTTTTTTCGCATGCCCGGAAAGTTTTTCTTTTGAAGTTGCTTGTATACTTCGCAACCTCTGTAGTTTGCAGGGTAGTTACCTCCACACAGTACACATACGACGTCTGAAATTTTTTCTTTGTTTTGACATTCAGGTGTGGGATGGTTTCCTGCGCATTTAACGCATCTTGGCTGTCTGAGACAGAAATTTTTTGTGTGGCCATATCTCTGGCATCTGGTACATTGGGGTATTTCTCGTTTAGCGTTTGGAGGTTCTACTTTAATTTTAGTATATTGGAGATGCTCGATTTTATAGATTTCCGTGTTGTTCTCTGCCGCTTTTAAGTCGACATAAAACATTGGGAGAGCTTTTTTGCTGACTCTATGCCGAATGTTCGTAATATTTACAACTTTGTGTTCATGTTCTTCGATTTCGTCTTTAAGATCTTGTAGATCTGTTGAACTGTGCAAATGTTTGATGACAACTTTGTAAGGTTTATCGATTTTTTTCTGATAAGTGTGAAATTCTGTCTTTTTATCTTTCAATCCCATTGATATTACGTCAAATACCTCAAATGTGCTGGCTTGAATTTTCACCTCATTAGCAGTTAGCACTTTCGTCGTATATTCACCTTTCGCAATTGTATTTAATAGCTACGTGAGTGGTTTAATATTTCCTACTTCAGCAACAAATATTGGGGGAGGTCTTGGAGGTTTTACAGTATTCTCTGTGGTCTCGATTTCGGTTGTTTGGCCCATTTCGTCCTTGTCATCCACTATTTCAATTTGGATTTTATTTCGACCCAATAAATTGAATTTGTTCGATATTGGTGTGGCGTGAAGCCAGTAATCATTTATTTTGGTTTGTTTAGGTGAGCGAAATATTTTTTCTGGGCTGCTTCGTAAGCGTTTCTTATTTAGCACTGTTTTCCCACATGGTTGGTTTTTTTCCTTTGTTGTCTTGCGTAATTACAACTTGCTGTTTATTGTCTGTTTTCATATTCTGAACTTGACCTAGTTCGATAGTCATCGGTATAGCTTGTGCTTGTACGTAATGTATTTTGGTGGAATTCACCCCATTGCTGGCCATTCCGGCCTAGGCCCACTGGCCGTTGGCACACTCAACTTCAAAATTACTTAGGGACTGTCACGTCCGGGATAAGTATAATTTGAGAAGAAAATTCGTATCGTATCGCGATAACATGCACTTATTGAACACACTACGCTTTCGAAGCGTCCATACCCGTCCGAGTCTAGGTGCGAACTTAATTAACATAATTTGTGGAGGCATATTCCTTGAAATCGAAAGATGCTGTAACACTAGCTTCGGAATTTGTTAATAACTTTATTCTTAGATACGGGATTCCACGCGAGATTGCTACAGATCGCGGGTCCAAATTTATCTGTTCAACCATGAGCGAAGTTACTAAACCATTAAAAATAAAGCAATTGCAAAGCACCGCGTATCATCATGAAAGCATTGGTGCCTTGGAAAATTGGGGGCGTATTTGAGAACGTTGACAAGAGAACAAAACGACTCGTGGAGCACATGGGTTCCATATTGGTGTTTCTGTTATAACTCAACAGTTCATACGGAGACGCGGTATACGCCGTTCGAGTTGGTTTTTGGAAATGTCTGTAATATACCAACGAACTTGACGAGTAACGAGATAGATCCAGTGTACAACTTGTCCAGTTACCCAATAGAATTAAAATATCGACTTCAACGAGCAAATGCTGATGCACGCAGTAATTTAATTTTAAGTAAAACAAAACGGAAGAACGTGTATGATAAGTCTGTAAACCCTGTTAGCTAAAGTGAAACGGGAAATAAACTAAATGCGGTTTACGACCGGCCCTACGAGGTTTTGGAAAAAAGTGGACCTAATGTGCAAGTGTTAAAGAAAGATAAAAAGTTGTTTGTACATAAAAATAGGACAAAACCATATCATGCCTTGGTTAGCAGTTTTGTCTAGAAACAAGTGCGCATAAATGGATAAGAAATTTGAGTAATTAGGTCATAGTAAGAGTAACAAAATAGGTTATGCATGTAACCGGTTATGTATAAATGTTTCAGTTCGTAATTAAGATAGAATTTTATAGTTGTAAGCAATAGTTAGTCGGTATCTATCAAAAAAGATAAAGAAAGAAAAATGTATGCAAAAAAAAGGTGTAGTGTATAGGTAGAAGATGCCGCATTTTGATAAATAAAGTAGGGATAGATATAAGTTATAAAGCAGTTAACGATTAGTTGTAGTTTGGAGGTGTTCGGCTGATACAATAAAGTAGACTTAGGTGGGATGCGTGGTTCATTCGTTCATCCCCCTAGCAACCCTACAATATTACACCAGGTCATTCTACTCATGCCACAACCTCGATCTCTCTCGCCGAGCCATAAACCGAGAAAGCTAGAAATTGGCGAATGCCTTCGACGCATAAAAAGGACAAAAGCTCGGTACCGACCCGAGGGTTGGAGTTTTACCGTTAGAATGAGTTCGTTACACCGTCAGAAAAATCCTCACATGAGTAAAACGAGAGTCGCATGAAAAAACCGAAAAGGATAAACTACGACCGCTCGACCTTCGAGCTAAAGACCCTTCTTAGAAGTCCGGCCGGTAAGCCATACACTCCCCGGTGAAAAAAAGAGAAGCACGATGCCCATGTCGAATGTCGTGTGTACAAAAGCAAGCCCGATCGGCCGAGAGGGCAGACAATAAAACGTCTCGAATATAACCGCCAGCCAGAAGAAGACCACCAGCTCCAGCCGCAAGTCCACTAGAGAAGCCGACCACCACCCCTAGCCCTGAAGAAGCTCTCCACCGCCAGTCTTAGCCGAGACCATTGACGACCACCTCCACCGACGGAGAAGCGTCACGCAACCACTCTACCAGGGATCCGCGAACCCTCCTGAGGACGATAGGAGCCTAACCTCCTGGTAGTTCAGCGTGCTCGTGGGGGACCGGTGACAGTCCAACCTACTTGGAACGCCGCGTGACCTTTGGGACCCGTCACGGATCAAACCTATGGGACACCGCGGGACTTTGAGTAACTGGCAAGACGTAAAGCTCAAAGGGATCCCCGCGTGACCTAACATATATTGGAGCCGTGAGTTCGGACCGCCATACTGAGCATCTCTTGCCAGACCATAAGTATCTGCCGGTTCAACCTCTAGGGGAATTCGTGATCGGGTGCCGACTGGTGCGACGCAGGCTCGACTTCCTGGGGACTATTGCCCGTTATACTCCTTGGGATAACGCATACTTGACCTATTGGGTAGCTTCTCGTCGTCCGACCTACTGGGCAACGCTGGGTAGACCCACAGGGCCATTGCGGATAGCTAATTCCGTCGGAGACGTCCCCCAGGTCCAGCAACTCTCGCACCGCCGTGATGGATCGCCCATTGGTTGAACCTGCCCCACCCATGCAAGGTTGAATGTGCTCCAGCAGATATTTCCCAGGAATGAAGGCACTCAAATAAACCCTTGATATTTGTAGGTTAGGAAAACCTGGGGTATAGCTGGCGTTTTTTATCTCTGCCAACGGCCAAGTAGCGCACTCGTCCGTAACCATGGAAACATGAAACGCCTCTCGCGCGGCTTTCAAACTTGCTCAGTAGCGGCGGTATCTCAAGATATTGCATTAAAATGCGGTTATGAAAATAAGAAAAAACTCAATTATATACCTACAATAAGCTGATGTATGTACCCACCACGTTTGAATCTGATTATTCTTATGTTGATTTATTAAATTTACAAAATTGTGGTTCGTTATTCCAATTTATGAGTTTTTATTCAATTATACCCCTTTCTGTGTTACGCCACTGTTCGTGCAGTTTGTAGCTCGAAATCCCGAACTCATCCGATGAATCGTTCGGATTCTGCGCGACCGTTGGCAGAGGTAAAAAACGCCAGCTATAATCAATTCTCAATGATACCGTAATCGAATGTTGCACATCGCGTTTGAATTAGATCATGCAAATGCTCCAAAATTACAAAATGGAAAATGTGAAATACTTACGATTTTTAGGTGGATTAACAAATTGTTTTTTTTTTCGAAGCACAAAGCTCACGGCCGCCCGACATTACACTGACGAACGTGGTGGGGTGCAACAAATATTGCCTAATTTTTGCGCGCGGTAAATTCAATTAGTAGAGGAATTATGACAATTGGTTGTATGCGCCCCATGGTTGAACCTAACCCCCTCTCCCCTGCGGCGCAAAATTCAAACAAAAGCACCATAAAAAGTTGTGATATGCATTTTGATATGTTAAAAACACAGCAGAATCGTAAGAATGATCATTTATTCAATAAATATACGCTTATTATTGCCGCTTTTAAACAATTGCAATGTGAAAGTAAAATTACTAGAATTACATATTGTGGTAATAGGTACTAGGAAGATAAATACTAAATAAATAAACGATGAGATTCTTGTGAAATAAATAAAAATAAATATGAAAAAACACTTTCATTCAAATTTGTAGGTCAGCAGCCTCTTCAAAAAAAGCAGTCAAACCCTCGGTCAAACCGTAATTTTCTTCGGTTTTTACTGGGAACACATTATTTTTTGTCATTGCGGATAGCTAATTCCGTCGGAGACGTCCCCCAGGTCCAGCAACTCTCGCACCGCCGTGATGGATCGCCCCAAGAAAACTCCAGCACGGTACCGGCCAACCACGCCAATTGCTGAGCCTTCTTGTATGCCAGGTCCGTTTAAAATATACATAATTTATTCATGAATTCGTCGGTCAAACTGTTTGTTCCCCTTAAAGCTAACGTTGTCATGGAGCATGTACTCTAGATTTTGTAACGTTTGTCCCATATCTGTTTATGTTTGATTTTGCATTTAATTCGCGGGCCTCTGTTTTTATTCTGCGGAGCTCCCTTCTGAAATCTCCTCTCCATTTTATCACGTAATAACTCACTTCTCGATCGGTGTGCCGCACAAAGCGGTACGGTGTCTCCAAGTACAATCAGTTTTATTGCCGGTACTCGAGAGTATACCGGCCGGTGCTTAAGAGTGCTTCCGACCGTACTCTGACTTGGGCAATCGCGTTTTCCCGATTTCCGCTCTGTGAGAGGCGTCATGTAGCCAATCAGCCCATCCTAATAAAAGAGCCATTTGGCCAAGAAAAGAGCCAGTTGGCAATTGTATTTTAGGTGTTTTGCCCACCGGCTGAGTGCGAACCACACCCCCCGATAGCGGAGAATCGGATGAACGTATCCGCGAATTTCTTTCTTAAATTCGGAGGCGCTGAATCTCTTTGACAGGGTGCGCTTTGGTCGATTGGTGGGCTGATTACCTTCGGTATTGCCTCGGGTTAGAATGTACTACGTAAATGAATTGATTGTTGATGATAAGGGGGAGACGCCGGTATCAGTTTGATTTTCACTTAAGAAACCAGTTGTTCTCAAGCCAGTGCATTTTAAAACGTAATGAATAATGAACCGGTAAATACTCGCCGTTCGGCATCCATAGCCTGGGGCTCTGAGCACCAGCAGAAGAGGACCCGGCCTAATACTTGCACGGGATGTTCCATCCGGTTATGGGCATTACCGTTTGCAGGGCCGGCCACCTCCCAAGATAAGTTGCATAAATAATGGTCGCATGGGCTCAGATGACCTTAGACTATGGCAAGCTGTTGTACTTGTTGCTCGCTAATATTGAATTACTGCTGGGCTAACTGATTCGTATGATTATGATTGTTGCTTTGATTGAGACTTGTTTATGTTGTGTAATTCTGGTTCTCTTCGATTCCCGTCTTGGTGCGAGACGCTGGTTCTTGCTTTCAATGAGTCAAGCGCCCAATACTGGACCTGACATTTCCCCCGTCATTTGCTATTTTCCCATATGTTCAATAAAGATGTGGTATGAATAGGCCTGTGCGATTATTGAATTTCATAATCGATTATCGATTGTCTGAAAAGAATCGATTATTCCGATGAATCGATTAATCAAAAAATCGGTTAATCGATTAATTTTCTAGAAGAGAACGGATTATCACATGAAACATCACAGAAATATTCGCCCTAAACTGACCATTCGGATCCCGGAGTAACCGGACCAACACTAACAACCCGGAGCTAACTTAAAAAAATGGAGCAACAACCTCCCTAGATCTAGCAGTCTTAACGTATCACAGACATGGTACAACCCGGTAATATAATGAATCATAACGAAAATATATATATATCAACAGAAATTTATAAACAGCTTTAAATTTGGTCGGTAATAATTCGAGAAAGTAAAATACAAAGTATAAACAAACCGTCCTTCTTATCGGGCGAACGGCGTTTTTCCCACGCTGGTCGGTAGGCAGGTAGCGGTCGCGGGACTGCAAAAACTGGGATGTAAACAACCCAGCGGTGACGAGCAGCGGCAGCCAGCAACGGTGGAGCCGCGGGTGCGACGAGGAGACGGCCGGTCCGACAGAGCGCGCGAGACACCGCAAGCGATCACGCCACTGGTTAGGCCCGCACAAAAACTGAAGTTCAGGTCCGTTTTGCGCAGGAAAAGTTTCTACCAGGCGATTTTATGAAGCACGCCCGTCGGATTTTCTGACTCGTACGGCACTTTCTACCCGGAAAATGGAACAGTCAAAGGGTAGAACGAAACGCAACGACGGCGCACTCGCACCCCGGTCGGTGTAGAACTGAAGAAAACTTCGGAAAACGCGAGGCTCAGGCCTCGGGACGGCGCCGACGGAGTTCGCGGAAAAAAAAAACCAAAATCAAACGAAAGTCACTTCGGTGGAACCGAAAGAATGTCCGAACTGCGACATCTTTGGTAAAACGCGAAAGAGAAAAAAAAACAAAATGTTCACTCGCGAAACTCGCTACACGGCGCCCCCGGTATAAAAATCAAACGAGTCTTTAGCAAAAATTTAAGTTTCCCGGTCGGTCGGTAAGGGAAACAAAGATTTTTGTGATAGGACGCCTACCGCCCCGCACCCAGAGCAGAACATTCGCGGTGACTTGGTGCAGAACAGGCGGTCGTGCCCCTGCCCTCCGCAGCGCCAGCACGCCGTCTTCACCCCCGCGATGTACTCCCGGTGCTCCGAGGTGCTCGTGGTTGCAGGCGGCGTCGAGGTCCGGGAGACGGGTGCGTCCTCCGCGACGCAAACGGTCGGTGGGGTGGCGGCGAGGAGGACCCTGGTCTTCGGCAAGGGCTTGCCGGTGGGGGACCAGAGGGGCGTCTGCGTGGCCGCGTCCGCTCGCTGGACCACCGCACCCGGCCCCAACGCCCCCTCAACAAACCTGCGGAAGTCCTGGCGAAGCTGGTCGGTGTAATCCGATGGTAAAAAAAGCCACCGCTGGAGCGGCTCGCTCCAGGTGGCCGGTACCTCCGGTCGGGGGGGACGTTCCGGGTGGCGGGGCCTCTCATACAGGTGGAAAGCAGGTGGTGGAGAACCGGGGGGACCCGGACGGGAAACATCACGCTCGGGGCGACGGTGGTGGTTGCGCTCGCTCATCGTGTACGGCACACTACGACGGTGGTCGGTCTAGTACTGCCGAGCGCCCTCTCTTCTGCGCACAACGCCGACCGCAAGGCCCGCGCGCGAGCGTCTTCGCTCGGATTGGTCGGCAGCGTAAGCCATCGCGATCCGGCGGGGGTACGTAAGCGCAAACGGTACCTTCCGCGCTGTCGGTCGGGGGGTCGGAGGGCGGCCAGAGGAACCGAGACGGGCAGCCGGAGGACGCTGCCGGCGGTGACGACGACATTCTCCAGGATTCGAGCCGGCCGCTCGTGGATGGTGGTGCCCGCGTCGGACGGACGGGCCCGCTTGGGAGCCGACGGCTGCGAGTCGGACTCTGGTGACCGGAGTAATCGCTCTTCTACATCCGAATCCTACGGAAGCTCTGAAGGGCCAATGATGCGATTTTTTAAACTAGACGGTTAGGCGTCTATTATCTCGACTAATAGTAACGCGACTAACAGTCGTGTTTTCGACGACTAACCGTCGACTTTCAACGACTAACAGGCGACTATTTAACGACTAACAGGCGACTTTCTGCCGCTTAACTAATCCACAAAATTTCTTCTGGCGAATTCTAGTGAGGTCAATCATCTAGGCATCTAAACTGTGATATACCTAGGTACTAAGAGGTAATTGTTAGTTTTTGATAGTTCCTATTATAATTTTGTGATTTTCGCGTGCGGTGTGTTTTTAGATTAATTCATCGAGGTATAATAAAATAATAAACATGTCTAATATGGACGAGGACAGTGAAACTGAAGAGGTTTATGAATTTTTACTAAAGCAGGGTGTCACAGATTCTCAGATATGTGAAATGAAATATAATGAGGTGAGTATTCTTTATTTGTCATGAGGGACAATTCTCAATCGATAACCGAAAAATTATAGAACGTTTATCGACCCTATACAGCGTGTTTCAGGAAGAAAGGTCCAGGTTTTCAGGATGTACATATGTACTCCTTGAGTCATTACCAATAAAATTTCTTGAAGTTATGAAAAAAATTTCTCAATGAAAAATGTTTATACGAGGATAGTCTACAACTTTAAAATATTGGCCACTCTACAGAGTGTCCTCTTAAGCCTGGACGACACTCAACTTTTGAATTTCAAATGGAACGTACTATTTTTTATTCGATTTTCGCATTCAACGGCTTAAAATAAGGTCACTTTATCGAAGGTCTTCATCGGTCAAAATGGAGAGATTTCGAGATAATCACTGTTTTCCCCAAAAAATATCCTCCGATTTTAGTTGAAATATTTCCAAAACTAAAAGAGCTGGCGCTGAACTTTCTTATCATTTATTGTAGAGGGTGAATGTAGCTTCATTTTGATATACGCGAAAGTAGGATAATCTACCAAATTCTATTCGAAATAAATACAGGGTGTCACATTTATCAAAGATACAGGAATAAACAAAAGTTTTTATAAAAGCCGACATCATAGACCCTTTTTTTCGTTTAAATTTTTTTGGCGATTTGGGTGGGCACGTCTCTGGAAAACTTGGTGGGAATATTAAATGTGACACCCTGTATCTATTGAGCGTTTACGGATCTATATTTACTGAGGAATTTTGTTGGCAATCACTTAAAGAGGACATCCTGAAAACCTGGTCCTTTCTTCCTGAAACACCCTGTATGTTTATAAACAGAATACATCAGTACATATCGAATAAGTTGAAGTGGAGTAAATGTAGTAGTAGGCTCTATTTTTTTAAATGGAATGGATTTGGCCCAAGAAAACGCAGTTTCAGGACCGGTCTTTTCATCTTCCAGTTAAAGTTATCCAGTAGCAGATAAATATGTATATTACATTTTCATTTTTGTAACAATCATAAGCAAGGTTTATAGCGGGGAAAATGTAATACAGAGGGAACAAATAAATTTTACGGTGACTATTGGCACCGTGCATACCTTCTGTGGCGCTCGGTCACATTTTTGCACTTTTGGCATGGTTTTCCATTATTGCCAATGAAATCTTCAGGTGGGCTGATTTTTGAAACGTCCAAAATTTCCAACAAAAGTGCAAATAAAGTGGCGTTGTGGTACATTAGGCACGGTTCCAATAATCATCGTTTTGTCTCTATTGTTCTATTAGTCATGCACAGCCACCCCTTATATAAGATTTAATTGCTCTCTCTGTAATAAGTACGGAGAGATCGAAAAAAATCTACATTTTGTCCCTTTTTGAAGCTATTAGATAAGTAGAGACAGAACGTTGGCCATTGCCTCCTTTTATGTAGAAATTATTCAATCGCTTCTCAAAAATCAAGTACAAAGAAAATTTCAATTATATTAGTCGTAACCTGTGGTCGTAACTTTGTAGTGAGGAACTGGATTTTAAAGTTTTAGTAACTTTTGCTCTGTAACACTGACTTTTTACCCTGAAGTTTGCTGTGAGTTGGGCTTTTAAAAGTTGGGTTAGCTATTTTTTCTGTCATTTTTGAATAACTTTGAATTTTTACCTATTCGAACATATCCAGTCCTTTGTTCAATAAAATAACTTCATCTCTATATTTTTTTGTTTGCTTCAAGTTCAAAATCTGTTAAAAACATTTCTCCTCAACTTTTTCTAAACATTTTCTGGAAAACTATGCCACAAGTGCCTGTAACTTAAGTTTTTCATCATTTTCTACTTTCCTGTATGTAGGGATGTGCCTTTTCTTCAATTGTGTTGTGTGTTGTGCCCTTATTTATTAAGGATATTTCAAAAATTATTAGAAATTAGTTCGTTTTGGCAAGGATTTAAATGACAATCCATGTCAAATTCTAAAATTTTCTGGAGTTTTATATTTCTGCCAGTAGTCAACTATTCATTTTATTTTGATTAATTTAGTAACAAAACCATGACAAAACGTAACAATTTCTAGTTAGTTCCTCATTACAAAGCTAATCTGCCTGTATAATAATCCGACTGTGCGATTAGATATAGGTACCGAGCAATTTTGCCAATAAAAATGTGTCTAAAATCATGCATGAACTTTCAAAACCTGACGCTTGGTCCCTATGGGTACTTCCCGCGATATACATGAACTTTTGTAGGTTCTCAAGTACCTATAGGCGTATTTCGGAAGAGAAATCATGAATTCCGTGCACTTTGACAAATCTAAGTTATATGTATTTACACCACTTCACCTTACTATTTTTCACACGGTCACACACGGTATAATTTTGCAGTTAACGGCCAAACTTCTGAGGGAGATGAATGACGAAGGTATGAAGGGTTTCATACACAAATATGCTCAGCGAGTGGCATTACGAGACTATTTGAATTTAAAATCGGGTACCAGAAGAAAGCAAAAACTAGTGCATGAGTTGAAATTAAAGTTGAAAAGACAAGGAGTAGAGGACACAGCTGATGGAAAATCAAAAAAAATGAGAGCAGATAGACAGGTGCTTTTGGGATGGGTAATGTGCTGGGACGGCAAAAAGTATTCTCAAGTTAGGGAACCATTTGGGTACACGAAAAATTTATTTACCAGTAAGTGCAACCAAGGCGCTTATTCTACAAAGAGCGATCGACTTGTTTTTCCCAAATGGTAAAAGTAATAACTTGAAAATAGAAGAGTACGAAGTGGATCTCTTCAATTCCCAACATAAGCAAAAACTTCGTTTTTATTTGGCCACAATAAAAAAAAGTGATCTACCATCGTCATCAGTCGCCTCCGTGGGCAATGATAACAATGAAGTTGATACAAGTTCTGACGATGTAAGTTCTAAGATGGCTCATCTATTACACCACGTGATGGGCTTTTCAGTAAAATCAATATTTCTTGGCATTCTTTGAAAGAATGATATCAAACTCAAACTTTTAGTGCTTTCTCAAACGCTGACCCATGATGGTATAATTCAGCGTGTCCATGAATCATCGGAGAAGCTGGTAATGATGAATTTCCAATGACATTCTAAGAGAAAAACCTTAGTACAATTTCGTCGCCACTGAGAATGGTTCGCGCTATGGACATTCCGCAAAATGCCTTCAACAAAAGAAAAACATTCAATTTGGTAAATTTAAACTTGGGCCGTAGAATTAAAATAATTTGCTATTCGAAGTTACCTAGTATCGAGCAAGCAATTACATTCTTTATATAGGGAGGTTATGAGTATCATTCTGTCTCATGAAAACTACTAGGAAAATAGAGGCTCCCAGAACGATTGTAATAGCTTCCCTGTATGAAGAATTTATTCCATCGCTCCGTATAATCCGTCGATTTGTTGCAAACTGCAATTTTTACATCTTTTAGGCGGGGTTTATCAATGCTCAGTTATCGTTTAACTGGAGGTTGAATTCCTTGGTTACCTTTGTTACAACAATTGAAATCAACAAATTCAACACTTAGCTAAAAGGTAACTGAGCATTGATAAACCGGCCCTTAGTGCCTATCCACTTGATATTTTCACTTTCGACTTTTGGATATACTCGTATACTTGAAAGTTTTCGTCTCAACATATGCTGCTAGAAATTGTGTGATCATCGGCTCCTCCGGCGATTCTGATATTTCAAGTTTGATTAAATTTTTCTATGTTTTTAGAGCGATGAATTGATATCCTACAAACGTATTATTAGAACACCTAAGCAGCATATTATTACTCCAACTACTTCATCTGCCGATATTGATGAAAATTGTAATATAGAGGAAGAATCAAATAATAATACCTTGGAAGGTGAGATACATTCTTATAAGAATCAAGGTCTACTTCAGCGTAGACAGGTCGGAATAATAGTTATCGAATGCCAAAAAATCGTCCTTTTTTGTCACATTACTGAAAATGTATAGAAATGAATAGAAGTAGGTAGTATATCTTTGAATAGGATAGTTAGTTAGGAAAAGTTGAACCACTGAACAAGCCAACTAAATAACAAGGTCGGAAAAATATTCCCGCACTTAATTCTTGAACTAATTATTCATTAAGGGTCAACTGCACCGCTTTCACTTGAAAGTTAAAGCGGAGCTTAAGCCTTGACTACGATTGTTAACAACAATTGTTGCTAAGGTTCAAGTTCCACTTAAATTTTAAGTGAAAGCGGTGCAGTTGGCCCTTAGTCATCTCAAATTCTGAGAGATGGTCTTATTATGTATCAAATCAGAAAACTTAAATCAGTAATTTTTCACGAGTTCTAAAGCGATAGATTAAGTGTACACAAGCAGTGATACTGCCACTGACATCAAAATTTCATCAAAGCTCTCCATGTATGTACTTTAAATTCAAAATTTAGTTATTCTAGGTCTTTTCCAAACGTTAGTAGAAAAAATATTGTGTTTGTTTCATATACGACGTATCTCAGTTATTTCAAAATCAACGACGGCAAAAACAGATCTGCTAGCTTATTGAACAGATTAGCTACTTTATAACACACGTATGTACTCACATGACCTACGTTCGACCGTATAAATTATTTATACTGTCAACTGCGATTTGGCTAAGCAATATGGACGCCCAAATGGGGCGATTTTTGTTGGTTTTGCCTAGCAAATAATTTGTTGCTAGGTAATTGATACAAAAATCGCCGCATTTTGGGCGTCCATATTACTTATCCACAATCGCGAATACAATTCAAAGGCTCAGGGCGTAATCTATGGCTCAGGGTCCATGGCATCATTCGACGTTTGTAATGTGTCACTTTATTTAATTACTAGTACAACAATTATTCACTAATTAAATTGCTACGTAGTAAGTATTGTTGTCTAATAGTAATACCTCACATTGTTGTTAGCAATAGACAACAATACTTGCTACGTAGCAATTAGTGAATTTAGGGGGAATGATATTGACATTTTTGCATGTCAAACAGTTCAACACTCAAATTTAACGTAAAAAGTGAAAAGCAGTTCAATCTTATGCAACGAGGGGTTGAAACTTGTGTACACCAATTTGCTACATTGACAAATTTGCCAAGAGTTTGCCAAATTTGCCAGAAATTTGCTGATGACTGTACACCAAAATTGCTAGGTGGTCAGCCCCTCGTTATGCAACATAACATCTATAGTCTTTCCAACATAATCCTGACCATCAATGTGACCCCCAAAGTATAGTCGCCGCAGACTTCGTTCCCTCATTTGACTTTTAGAGCCGTTCAACCCTCTTATTACTGTATGAAAAGAAACAAGCAATAAATCCATAGGCGGTCATCACAGAGAGGTATGAAGAAAAATTTCGGAAGGTACTTTTGAGGTACTCTATGTGGAGATCCGTCCAGGAATAAATTATTATTATTATTATTGTTTGATTATTGTTGTTATTGTTATTATTACTATTGTTAATTGGGTATTAGTTACATCAGTCTGTTCGGCGGTTCACCTGATTACGTGTTATGATTTAGAGTAGGAAGATGATTAGATCATAAATATACGGAGCGAGAGTGTGTATTCGGGAGACCGAGCGTACGGACCTAGACAATAAAAAGTGTAAACAAGTAAGCGATAAGAAGGCGTTTTATCTACTACAAGAAGTGCAGTACCACACTCTATAACGTGGAATAGAGAATACGCAGGTATAAACCGTCTCATGCTCCCACATAGCTTGAAAATACTTCCCCAAATGTCAAAGTTCCAATCGACCAAGATCTCCTGCTGGTTTATTACCTCTCTTCTATTCATTTGAAATTAGAGGGTTGAACGGCTCTAGAAGTCAAATGATGGAACGAAGGCCGCGGCGACTATACCTGGTGATCAATGTTTTTCAATTAAATTTTGCTCAGCAACTTAGGTCACGTGATGGCCAGTTTATGTTGGAAAGACTATACATACTGGGGTATTATTGACTCACCCAATTCATCGGCCTCGCTCGCAAGCTCGCTCTGACATAAAATGTCATTAATGTCCTATATCATGTGTTCGTTACATAAGTAGCTATTACTGTTCAACTGTTTTCATCCAAATAACAATCACGGTCAGCTATGTAGGTACGAAGTAGGTACGAAAAGTTCAATATTCAAACTGGATACTGCACTATACTGTATCAATCAGTGAATTTCTGAGCAATTTTTATCGAAACGTCAACATTTTTCACCAAAAGTGCAAATCAATTATCGCTGAATTAGACTTTTCACGGTTCCAATCCAATCAATTGATATTGAACGAATCCTATTTTCTCTATTATGTAGGTATCCCTACTACTTCGAGTTCATCCTACACGGAGCGATACATCGACAATTCAACCCATCCACAAATCAGTGAAATTACTATACTTGTGAATTCTATTCTTGATGCGGAAGGCATTAGCACGTCCTTGACCTCGTCCTCAACACCCAATAATACAGAATTTCCAAGAGAAATTTTCGAGGAGCTAAATGATCAAACATACGAGAATGAGCTAAGTTCTTCTCAAACATTAGAGTATGAGTCAAATCCTCAACCAATATTCGAGGATGAACCAATTCCTCAGCAGACATTGGAGGGTGAACCAATTTCTCATAAGACTTTCGAGGATATTCTCATTTCTCTCAATACCTCCTCCATCAACACAGAAAAGTCGAATGTCTTTAATGTGTTTAGAGACGAAATATTTACTTGTTGTGTCCGGGCTATGAGAAGACACTCATTCTGTCCCACCAACAAACTTTTTGTAAGATTTAGTGACATCGAGGGATTATCAGAAGGGGCAATTGATGATGGAGGACCCACTAGAGAGCTGTTTCGACTTGTTTTAAATTTTATTAAAGACAGTCACATGTTTGTGGGACGCCATAAAAAACATATTACTCTGGATGGGAAGGCTATGGAAAATAAATACTACTATGAAGCAGGTCGTCTAATAGCATTATCTTTGGTACACGGAGGACCTGCTCCACATTTCTTCTCAGAATTACTGTTTAATTTAATAATTGGAAAAGACAACGGCCTACCGACGTTTGAAGATGTCGATGAAGATATCAGGTCACTTTTGACTCAACTAGAAAATACCGCCAGTCTTTCTGACGCACAAACCTTAATCACAGAAACTAATGTATTTGCTATTGCTGGATTCAACTATATTTTCAACTTAAATGAAAAGAATAATATTATTGAAGGTAAGAAATCTTATTGCGTCATAAACCACAGAGTCTGCATGTAGATATACAATGGTGTGCCAGAATCACTGGATGTCTCGGTAATGGTGGATTCCGTAGCTCATTTGAAGACAAAAACTTTAATACAATTTTATCGAGGCAAATGAGGTGCTATTGAAATCTAGCGAAAATCTCCTTCAAGCACGGTTTTTTCCTGCTGTTCTTGAACTGAGGCCTTACAAGCAGAATAAACTTCTCCAACTATTCGAAATTGACTCAGTGTGCCAGTTTTTTTCAGTCATACAAGTTTTGAGAATTCATTCGTTTTTTCTATTTTTAACACCTCGACAAAAATGTATCAAGGTTTTCGTCTCAGAATGAGCTGAGGAATTCACCACTGCCCGGGCATCCGGTGATTTTGGAACAGCCTGTATACACCTTGATCAAAAAGTATAGCGCTACCGCTTCAGGGCAAATTCCTTTGGTAAATACATACAGTATGTCCACGGATGGGGTTTAAAAGAGGAAAAAAAATTTTATTTCTGATTTTACAAAAAAAATTATTCTTGATAAAATCGCCTGCTTGCTCTGAAACCTCTAAAACCCATTTCGTTTTCATTTCAACATGGACAGTAATTTTTTTATTGAATTTTATTTGAAAATTTTGGACTTAGAAATATTATCATCCAAAATTGATAGAAGTACCAGTAACCGAAACCATGGTGCGAAACCTTGTAACAGTCACTGTCAGAGTGTCAGCATTGTTCGAATATGAGATTTGGAGAGGGGTCCATCTATGGATTTTAATTTTTTCTTATTTTATTTTATATTTTCATGTAATCTTGGACAATAAGTAGGGCGCACCCAAGTAATTGTTCCATGAGAAAATTTCTTACTGTTTCTATCGGTGTGGTGAATGTACGACGATACAATCGCATTCTTTTAAGGTGTCTTTTCAATGTTCTAAGACTAATATCTTTCCCATGCGATAATAAGTATAAACCCCATCCGTGGACATACTGTATACATAAGAAGAAAAGTTCCTATAAAGGGTTGTCCAGAAATACTTGATGAGGAACATGTTTATACCATTGCTGGTGATTAAATAGTTTTCATCATTCTTGATCTGCCAATGAGTGTAACGAGAACTACCTTATTTTTTATTCATAATATAAAAAAAGAATTCTAGGACTCAAAATAAGGGAATTATTGATGGTGATGATTTGGTCAAGAGCAATCTGTGATCTGCATTTATGAACCACCCTTTATGGAAGCTTTTCTTTTTATACATATTTACCCAAGGAATCTGCCCTGAAGCGAAGTGCTCTACTTTTGAACTAACGCCTGCATAATCTGTTCATTTTTTATTTATTTGTTTCAGGAACACTAAAATTTTATGGTATTATAAGGATCAAAGAAGCTCTATTACAATTCATGCAAGGATTGGAAACATGTGACGTTCTCAATGAACTGATAAAATATCCCAATTTGTTTCACGATCATATGTGTAATGACCAAGCGATCCTAAGTGCTGAAGATTTCGAGAATCTCTTTGAAATCCATTTCAGTAGCATGGGCTCAAATGATAGAAACGTTGAAAATAAAATAATTACGTACTTTCGAGATTATCTGCTCGAATGTGAAGGTGTGACTGCATTATCTATGAAAACGTGTAAGCTCGTGAAATATACCAATTTATTTTAAAGGTTCTCAAGATTCCAGAGAGGTGCAATCAGCAGATTCAAATCAAATGACCCTGAGAGATGTATTCATATTTGCGACTGGTGCTGATCAAATTCCTCCGTTAGGATTTCCTACGAAACCTAAAATTAAGTTTTTGCATGGGGATACAAGTATTTATCCGAAAGCGAATACATGTTCTTTGGAGCTTAAGTTGCCTATCAAGCACAAAAATTACGAAGACTTCGCAAGTGCCATGAATTTCGGAATTGCAAATTGTAATTCTTTCGGTTTCGCATAGTTTTTATTATTATAGTTGTATCTATGAAAATGCTGTATTTAGAAATTACTTTTTATTTATTTTTATATTCATTTGTTTAATCAGTTCAATAAATTCATTATTTCCGTTCTTAGCTCACAATAATTATTTATCGCCATATAAACATTTCTGGGAACTTCGATGTTCATCTCCTCACTTATAATTTCGCACAGTTGGTATATGCATTCATCCCCACATGGTCTTGTAACGGTTAGACAATAATCTTCACAGTTTGCGACATACATTTCATCGATAGGATTCAAGAAGTTTCTGCCATTATATAAAGTCGGAAAATCATAGATTATATTAGGACGGCCACTTGGAGAAATGCTGTTACGTGTTCTGCGGATGGGATGGTTGTTCCATCCTTCGACAAATTCGTTCAGCTCAGACTGTAAATCATGAAATGCTAAACATTAAAAATATCAAAAATTCAAGTAGTATCAAATACCTGTATCAAGTCCATAAAACAGTATTGTAATACTGATTTATCCACCAATGTTCCACTGAACATTCCATCGCTTTTGAGTCGTTCGAAACAATTCATCCAATATTGACTGTTTTGTCTTCGGAGCATGGACCACCAAGCTTCTATTCTTTGATTTGCGTGACTGGGACCGTATATAAAAGGTGGCAGCAAACTATTTTCATTATTGTTAATCATTTCATGGAAATATACTTGGGTGGTCTCAATCAGAGTATTTTCAGTACCCATATCAGTTCTAATGGACTGTGGACATCCCTTTAACCTTGTTACTGAATCAAGGAAATAACTGCATATAATTTTGGGGTTGTTGTTGCTATAAGCAGCTTTTAGCCATAGCACTTTGCGAGAAAAACCATCAATACAACCACTAATACAAACTCCGTAAGGCTTCAATTTGTCATATTGTCACGAATAACGCCGCTCGTGTAGGGGGGTGTAGCTATGTCGCCTGGGGATACCGCCTGATTCTCAATAAAACAATCCAGCCCACTTACATTCTTTTATTGTCAACCGCCAGACCGCCCGCGAGCCCCCAGGACCAACTGCCCGCTCACGGCCGGGTTTCCCCCGAGAACACCTCGGTTCCCCCAACACATTTTGGGGGCCGTCTTATGCCTAAAACCCTTAGTCGGCATGGGTTCAGACAATGACCCATGCCGATTGCTAAACTTATTACTAAATGCTGACGCCATCGGAAGCACTTCCGTGTCGCAACCGGTGGGGTCACCGAACCACCGAACCCGAATGCACCGACGTAATTTGGGCATTCACCAAATTACGCCACATTCCTCCCCTCAAATTTCTCGACCCTGAGAAATTCTTGGAACACCCGGTAGAACTGCCTACGTGCCGGAATGTGCTGAGGTCGCATCTTGCCTCCGCTTATCTCTCTACTCGCGGCTTGCTGGACCCGCCAGATCGCTCTTATTTCCGATGAAAATGTTACTTTCGCGACACGCAGATAGTGGTAGTGCTCCGATGGGCCGCCTAAAACTACCCTTACCTAAGGTACTGTCTCCCCCCCCTCCCGGGGGTGCGAGCTCGTGGTAAGTACCTACGTTCCTAATTGCTACTTATTCTAAAAACAAACCTGATAATATTGCAACAAAGGAAAAAAAATTAACAAAAAGAGAAATAAGACAGCCCAAAAAAAATTAAAAAAATTAAAAAAATTAAATCAACCCCTTATTCTAGTACCCTTAATCTACGACCGCACACGCACTTCGCGCACAGCTTGCGTCCACTCCGGCCTCAAAGTTCACCTGCACCACACTCGGCGTCGTTGTTGGGGACCCTGCTGATCGGACGGCGTGGTCACTTGGCCTCCGTGGCCGACCTCGGAGCCTCCCTCTCGACCTCGCCGGTGTGGGTGGAACCGCTCTCCGGGACCAAACGAAGGGTGAGTGGTGACGCCAGGATTCCCCCCTCGATCCTCACCTGGAACACCAGGGACTCTTCGGGACAGTTAATTGGGGCCCTTTTCACCTCGGGGCCCCCCTCGCGGCGTCGCGCTTGGTGCCTCCATAGGCACCACAAAACCAAAATCAAACTGGTCAGCCCGCAGGCTGCCACAACGTACAGAAGGATCAAGGGGTGGCTGTCCCCCCCCTGCACTGGTCCTGGCTGGGGGGTGTGGGCCGCCGCTCGAACAATGGGCGCCCCAACGAGTGCCACCCCGTTCCTCCTCAATAGGAACGCCACACACGCCGTCAGCAGGACATTCCATGTGAGCAGCAGCGTGTCTCTGTGTACCACGTACACGTCTCCGCCTCCCGTTCTCGCCATCGCATCGAGTTGCGATTTGATCTCATGGATCTCTGCTCGGGGAGTTGTCAGGTTCAGGTGGGGTGTCGTCATGGACCACTCCTTGTCCAGACACTCCGACAAGTTTCGGTAGGTTGGAGGCATTTGTCCTTGGAAAGGCTTCATTTCAAAAGATTTCAGGTGCGTCCACACGGCAGGAAGTATTCGATGCCACTTCGCCGACCCAGTTTCCGCCGCACAAGGAAATCTCCGGGGAATGATCACCTCCTCGTCCGCCCTCAGCTCACAATCGCACGGCAGCCGGATACGTATGGCGCCGGGGTGGTCATGAGTCACCCCAAGCGTCAGTTCGGCCGACTTGCACCTCGCCTTCAGGCCCGGTCTTCCGTGGGTAATCACGTATTCCTCCTCCTGGACCTCCGTGATCACCATGGCTGTCGACGGGTAGCACTTCAGCTGGCAGACCCGGCTCAAATCGCGAACCGTCCCCCCCGCAAAAAGTGCCCGTGCGCATTGAGGCCCGTGTACTTCGTCTCCCGCGAACCTTGGAAGGAAGCACAGCTGATCTTCATAGGGCCGGCATTGTCTCAGCCCGTTCCCCGCCACTGTCCTCACTGCCGGATTCGACAGGTTCTGCCTGTTCTCCGCGACAGCTAGGTACAAGCTGCCGTGCTCTATCACGCAGGTCTGCAGCCTCCACGCGAACGGTGTCGTTATGAGCTCGAACAGCTTCCACTCCCTCTTCTCGTGGCGGATCGGGACTCGGACCGTCACCGTGATCACTCCGCCCGAAATCGCACAGTCGGCTATCGCCAATTGGTAGTACCTGGTGACGCTGCCCCTACCGATGGCCAGTTCCTGCCCCGCCTTGCTGAGTTCCTCCTGAAGTCTGGTCAGGTCCTTTCGGAGTACGTCCGGATGTACGACGGCCATCGGCACCTGATGATGTCGGCAGGCTGTCAGGGCGTCGTTCTTCGCCATCAAGCGCCCCAAGTACACCACGTTCTTCACATTCTGCGCCACATGCCGTGCCATGTCATACATGTCCCCCTCATGAACGTTGTCTGATGTCTCCAAAAATTCCAACAGTGTCTTCTCTTGCCTCTCCAACTCCCTCAACTTGCCCGTCGTAGCCTTCATCGCTTCCCCCACCTGACTCTGGTACCTGTCGAACGCATTCGACGTTTCTCCAATCGTTTTCAAAGTCTCGTCCAGGCCAATCCTCATGGCCTGGACCTGTTTGCTCAAGGTGGACTCGTCCACAAGTAAGGTGTCCAGCCTATGCTGAGTCGCCACCCCACAACACCAACTCATCGCGTCGCCGATAAAGTCCAGTCCCCTCTTTGGTCGTCCCGACGTCGCCGTCACGTTCACCCGATCGTCTAGCCCCACGTACTGCGCCAGCTCCTCGCTCGCTACCCCCTGGATCTCGCTGAGGTAGCCCCTCAAGTTGCAGAATGGCCGGGGTCGCTTGTTGCAATCCCCGCGGCTCCTGGGTGGTCGCCAAGGGTCCATCGTCTGCGACAACCGGAAGGCCATCGAGTACTTCAACGGAATCGACGCCTCGTACCCAATCACGCTCGGCATCGCTCTCCAGTACGCCCCCGCCGTCACCTCGATCGGCGCTGAGACGTCCCCTCTTACGCCCAGGATTGCGCCCACGAGGACCACGAAGAGTAATGATCTAAACCTTAACATAAATGCAAAAAGAAATTAACTACATCCTAAATGACTATCACTAGATTCCCCCTTCGGATGTCTAGGCAGCATCCCCATCGGAATCCGCGCCACCCGGCGTCGGGGTCCACGGATCGTTATACGGCAGCACCCGACTGACGTGTACCACATCGGTAGCGTTCTTCACGCGGCCCGGTTTCCGCACTCGATAGTTCACCTCCCCGACGCGTTCTTCCACCGTATACGGCCCGAACCAGCGTAGCAGCAGCTTCTCGCTACGCCCCACCTTCCGGATGGGGGTGAACACCTTCACCTGATCTCCCACATTGAAGTGAACGTCGCGATGCCTGGCGTCGTACTCCCGCTTCTGCTTCGCCTGGCTCCTCTCGATGTTCTCGGCCGCCTGACCCCTTGCCCACAGGGCGGTTTCCCGAATCCTGCTGGAGTCTGTGGGCGCCCCCGCTGGCACGAGGTTGGCCTCCGTCGGCAACACGGGCTCGCGACCATGCACCAGCCTGAAGGGCGAAAATTGCGTGGTCTCCTGCTTCGCGCTGTTGTAAGCGAACGTGACCTGCGGCAGGTACTCATCCCAATCCGTCTGCTCCGTGTTCGTGTACATTGCTAACATGTCAGCTAGAGTGTGATTCAATCGTTCCGTCAATCCGTTGCACTGAGGGTGGTAACTCGTGGTGAACTGGCTGGCGATCCCCATCCGCCTCACCAGATCCTGCACGACCTCGGAACGAAAGGTAGCTCCTCTATCTGACAGAAGGTACTTTGGTGCGCCATGTCTCACCACAATATTTTCCAGGATGAATTTGGCCACCACCACCGCCGTCCCGTTGGCCAACGCTCCAGTCTCCGCCCATTTCGTCGCATAGTCCGTGGCCACGACAATCATAGTCTTCCCGTTTCGGCTCTTCCGAAACGGTCCTAGAAGATCTATGCCGACTCTCTCGAAGGGGTTGCCCACAGGAATGGGTTGTAGAAGCCCCTGTGGCTTCCGATTCGACGACCCTTTCCGCGCCTGGCAATCCTCACACCCCTTCACGTACCTGGTAACATCGCGTTGCATACCGTCCCAAAAGTACCTCGACCGCAGCCTGTTGTACGTTTTAGCGATCCCCAAATGTCCCGCTGTGGGGTCCTTATGATGGGAGAAGAGCATCTCCCCCACCAAGTCCCTCGGAACGACTACCAGCCGTGGCAACCCGATGGCGCTCACGTTCGCGCGATGTAGCACCCCATCCACCAGGCGGTAGTTCTTCGCCGCGCGCCTCACTGCAATCGAAGCGTCCCCGCCCTGCGGGTCTTCCAGAACCTGTATGAGTGCCCTCAACCTGGAATCGTCGCGTTGCAACTTCGCCAGGTCCCTCTCCTCCAGGAGAAACGTGGGAATCTCCTCGGCCGCCTGCTCATCCGCCGGAGTCGCCTCCCACACGGGGTTCCGTGACAAGCAGTCCGCATCCTGGTGCGCCACGCCTTTCTTATGGCTGATGTCGTACTCATACTCGCTGAGTTTTATCGCCCACCTGGCCAGACGTCCCTTCAAGTCCTTCGTCGTCTTCAACCAACACAGAGCGTGATGGTCCGTGATGACGCTTACATGACGTCCATGTACCAGATGGCGCAAGTACCCCAACGACCAGATAACAGCCAACGCTTCCAGCTCGGAGATCGTGTAATTCTTCTCGTTCTTCGTCAGGCTCCGGCTAACGTACGCCACTGGGTGCATGTCTCCTTCGGACTCCTGCAGTAATACCCCACCGATTCCGTAGGTGCATGCGTCCACCCGCAACTCGCAGTCCTTGGCATGATTGAAATGGACCAGAACTGGTGCGGACGACATCCCCTGTTTGAGGCTGTTGAATGCGGACTCCTGACTCTCGCCCCAAATAAACGACTGGTCTTTCCGCGTCATCACGTACATGGGTTGTGCCAGCTTCGCGTAATTCGGGATAAATTTCCGGTAATAGTTGCACATCCCCATGAACTGCTGTACCTGCTTCACCGAACGCGGCGTCGGAAACCGCGTAATTACCTCCACCTTCCCCGAGTCTGGGGAAATGCCTTGGGGTGTCACCTCGTAACCCAAAATCTTCACCTCCGTCTTGGCAAAGTCACACTTCTTCGGCTTCAGTGTGAGTCCGGCGCCGCGCAGTCTCTCGAACACTTTCCTCAGCCGTCGAACATGCTCCTCAAAAGTCTCCGAAAAAACGACGATGTCATCCAGATAGATCAACACCTCGCCCCACTTCATCCCCTCGAAGACCTGATCTGCCAGACTCTGGAAAGTGGCGGGCGCGTTACACAACCCGAACGGAAGGACGTTGAACTCGTAGAGTCCTTGGCCCGGCACGATGAAAGCCGTGTACTCCTTGCTGTACTCCTCCATTCCCACTTGCCAGTAGCCACTGAAGAGGTCCAGCGTGGAGAAGTACCGCGCCCCCCCTAAGTATGTCATCAACTCGTCAATGTTCGGAATGGGGTAAGTCCTCTTCTTGGTGACGCTGTTCAACCTCCGATAATCTACGCAGAACCGGTACTGACCATCCTTCTTTTTCGCCAGAACTATGGGACTAGCCCACGGGGACTTGCTCTGACGCACCACCCCGTGCGCCAACATCTCCTGGACCTGCTGGTCAATTACCTGCCGCTCTTTCTGGGACACCCGGTACGGTTTACTCTTCAGCGGATCAGCTCCCTGCACGTCGATGTCATGCTGTACCAAATCCGTCCTTCCCATCTGAGATGTCTCTTCCGCGAAAACATCCGGAAATTCGGACAACAGCTTCCGCATCTCCGCCCCCTGCTCCTGGTCCAGCTGCTGCCCAATGTTGCACCCCCGAGGGTCGAACACGTGGGTGGAGTCATCTTCGCCATCCAGGAGACAAACCAGAAAGTTCTCCTCCTCGGTCGTGTGCGCCCTCACGAAATGGCCGACCGCCGTGCCGCTCAGCAAGGTCACGACACAGTTCCGCTTTGACGTAATCCGCATCACCATGCTGGCATTCCGCTGCGTCATCACTCCTGACGTCACCGCCACACCTAGTCTCCGTAAGGAAGCGTCGTGCGTACGAAATTGGAACCCTGACCTACTGCCCCGTTTTTCTTGCAGGATCGACTCCACTACGACTGTAATGGTGCCTCGACTCGGTACACGGTAGTCCCGACTAAGGCGCACCGCATACCTCTCGAACGGCTCTACATCCACGGCCAAGTTCGCGTACGCCTGGCTCTCCTGAGCAAAGGGCACCTGGAACGGCACCGGCCTCATCCCTTTGGCGACCCCCTCGCCAAAGTCCAAAACTACCCCCTGAGCCGTCAAGAACTTCACCCCCAAGATCACCGGCCTCGGGGACTGCTCAATCACCAAGGCTTCACATCTTATGCGGACTCCCCCAAACAGAATGTCCAAGTCCGTCACGCCTGCAACCGATACCGTATCGTTGCTCACCGTCCTCAACACTGGCGGGTTCGTCATCTTCCTCACGGTCGTCGCAAAATTCCGTCTTACTATGTTATAATACGCCCCCGTGTCCAGTATTATACTCGTATACACGTCATTCACGCTACCCCTGACCGTGAGAATTCCCGTCTTCTTCGGGGCCACTGTTGTCAGCGCAGCTTCCCGGGCGACGCTGGGCCCTAATCTTCGCGCCGCCCGCGGCCGTTTGGGGATGCCTCCCGTGAAAACGACACCCTCCTTTCCGACCTTAAAACACCCCGCGCCGAACTACAGGTCGCAGCGTAGTGCCCCATGCCATCGCAATTGAAACATCTCACTCGACCGTCGGCGGTGCGGGTCCTTGGCTGAGAGTTGCGATCCCCCGACGACTGCCTGCCGCGCCCCGATTGTCCGCCGAATCCTCCGCGGGTGGCTCCCCCGCGATACTGCGTATCCCGTCGGAAGTCATCGCGGCCCGTCCGCCAGCTGTCCTCTTCGCTCTCCACCGCGCGCTTCGCCTCTCCCGACGTCGCGATACAGGCTAACTGACTCATTGCAGACGTCAGCGTCCTCAGCTTTATGTCGCTTATTCTCAACACGATCTGCTGCAAGTCCGACATCTTCGTGTTATTCACCGCGAGAGTAAGGTACAGCTCAAAGTAAGAGGCGTTCAACCCGGACTCAAACTGATCTTGGAACACCTCGAAGGCCATGTTCGTATCAACCTCATCTGCCAACGCCTGCAAGTCGTAAAAGTAGGCCTTGATGTCCTCGCCTTCCCTCTGCTTCCGCGTGTTGAATTTAAACTTCGTGAGCCGGCGCGCGCTGCCGCCCCCGAACTCGCGAACAAAATCTTCCTTCACCCCCTTCCAAGTCTTGGCGGAGTTCTCATCATTCGCCCTGTACTTCGCGTACCAATTATTGGCGGCCCCCTCCAGGAACGACCCCAAATAATTAAGCTTATGGGCATCATCCCAACCGTTCGCTACCGCGGTCCTTTCGTACGTGCTCACGAACTCCACGGCATTGGAAGACGCCGGCGCAAATAGGGGTGGCGATAAAAATTTAGGGACTGAAGGTGTCCTACCTTGTACCGTGGCTTCCCTCAACGTCGTGTCCGCCATCATGCGCTCCTGACGCCTCTGCACAGGTGGTTCGACCGGACGCTCAACTTCCACCCTCCGTAGCGGCGTAACCCCTGGGGTGGGCTGATCCTCCGCTGCCCGATCGACGGGTACCACCTCCGGATGCTGTTCCTGAACCTCCTCGACCGGAATTGGAACAGGCTCCCGCAACAGCGTGTCCCGCGACTCCGGATGTTCCGTCTTCGTGGACCAAATCTTCTCCACCACCACCGGCACCACCACCGTATTGCGCTCACCCGCCACGCGCTCAGCTTCTCTTTCCAATACACGTAATTTACTTCTCGTTATGATCTGTCCGTCTCCCTCGAGTTCAACCGTTTTCCTCTCTGCAGTCGGCGATCTCACCAGCAATCTGCTCGGCTCAAAAGGAGTCGCCACGTCGTGCGCTTCCGAACTGCGATGCTGGGGTTGGAACCCCTTATACTCCTCAGTGGCCCCCTTCTGCCACATTCACCCGCTTCGTGGAACCGCACCCAACGCCACGTCAGCCGCCGGCGCGAACACAACACACGACCTCACCACCACAGACCGCCCGGAGACAACTCGCAAGAAAAACACCACGACCCGGATTTGGCGCCTCCACCATGTCACGAATAACGCCGCTCGTGTAGGGGGGTGTAGCTATGTCGCCTGGGGATACCGCCTGATTCTCAATAAAACAATCCAGCCCACTTACATTCTTTTATTGTCAACCGCCAGACCGCCCGCGAGCCCCCAGGACCAACTGCCCGCTCACGGCCGGGTTTCCCCCGAGAACACCTCGGTTCCCCCAACACATTTTGGGGGCCGTCTTATGCCTAAAACCCTTAGTCGGCATGGGTTCAGACAATGACCCATGCCGATTGCTAAACTTATTACTAAATGCTGACGGGTTGTTGTTGCTATAAGCAGCTTTTAGCCATAGCACTTTGCGAGAAAAACCATCAATACAACCACTAATACAAACTCCGTAAGGCTTCAATTTGTCATATCCATCGATATGCCAAAGATAATTGGGATCCTTATTGAAATACTGCCTTCGTCTCAGTCTTCTTCTTCGACGGATTTGCATTCCTTCCGGGTCTATCAAGTGCATCAAATGCCGAACAGACGATTGGTTGACTACCATTCCATTTTGAATACATCTACGATGCATCCATTTATATCCGGGCATTTGACCAGACCCAAGTAATTGTTCCATGAGAAAATTTCTTACTGTTTCTATCGGTGTGGTGAATGTACGACGATACAATCGCATTCTTTTAAGGTGTCTTTTCAATGTTCTAAGACTAATATCTTTCCCATGCGATAATAAGTATAACTGAATATCTTGATGTTGTAATCCCAGGTGGAAATAATAACGAATCAATAAGTCCAAAGCCTCATCCATTTTTCTCTGCAAAAATTGATTCTTTATGTTGATAGTTACGAGTAGCTATACATACAGGCTGTTTGATAAAAACTCCAGAACGCCACAGTTTCTTTGGTTGTGATCCGATTTCAAAAACCCATTAACAAAAAATTATTTATTTTTCATGCTCTACGAATAGGCCTTGTTGCCAAATTTTTTCCCTCAACTTCTTTTTTCAACATTGGTAAATTTAAATGATAAAAGCGATTATTTCCGATTCAAAGTTGAAGTAGATATTTTTTTCTATACCATCGGTCAATAAAAAAGTTGATTTTTCTTAATAATTATCAGAAAAACGCAAAAAATGATTCGCCAGATTTGGTCGGATTAATCAAAAAACGTCATTTTCACGTTTGCTTTGGAATCCAAAGCACTCCTGAAACTGACATTTTTTAAAATTCAATTCAAATCGGACGAAGCTTTTTATGCATTTTCTTGGATATACATTGGAAAAATGACCACTTTCTACATACCATAGTAAAGAGAAAAGTACATTCTTCAAATTTAAATTAAAAGTAATCGTACTTTATTCTTGAAAAATTAAATTTACCAATGTTAAAAAAAGAAGTTGAGGGAAAAAAGTTGGCAACAAGCTTTATTCGTAGTACATGAAAAATAAATCATGTTTTGTCAATCAGTTTTTGAAATCGGATCACAACCAAAGAAACTGTGACGTTCTGGAGTTTTTATCAAACAGCCTGTATGTATGTTCCTACTTATACGTATGTACATATGCATAAAATTATAAATAATTACTAATACTGTTCCGAAGATCACACCTTCTAATTACTGCCTCTACCGTGCCTCCTGAATAAGTATATTATAAACCCACTACTTACCACTTATTTCCTCACTTGCCCGTTTTACGTTGAAGCACAATGTTGATCACTCAGAGAACTAAACTGCTCTGATCTCGCTATTCGAGTTGATAAAACGTTTGCAGTTAATCGAGAAAAAGTCGCCTGTTAGTCGTTAAATAGTCGCCTGTTAGTCGTTGAAAGTCGACGGTTAGTCGTCGAAAACACGACTGTTAGTCGCGTTACTATTAGTCGAGATAATAGACGCCTAACCGTCTAGTTTAAAAAATCGCATCATTGGCCCTTCAGAGCTTCCGTAGAATCCACGTCCGACGGAAGACCGCCCTCTCCCGGCGGCGAAACACCGCCGAAGAGGACGGAGATCGGGCGCAGCTCGGGCATTGGTGGCCCCTCGTGATGCGACATCGTCGAGCGCTGGCGGCAGAGTGCTGGGGAAGTCGGCCCCCGCGTGGAATCTGGCCGATCGCCATCCTGGGGGAAAACTCCCATCCAGAGGCCGGCGCGGCGACGCTCTATTCCTCCGGTTCGTCCTGCCGGTACGGCTTCAAGTCTATGATGTGAATCCGGCGCACGGTTTTTACGGACGCATCTTTCAGGTCGTACACGACCGGTGAGAGGACGCGCGAAACGGTGTACGGCCCGGAGAATTTCGGGGCGAGTTTCGCGGCGAAACCCTTGTCGGCCGACGATAAGGGATGTTCTCTCCTCATCACCACGTCGCCCGGGAAACATTTCCAGTCGCGGCGCCTCAGGTTGTAATGATGGCTTTGGCGGGCGAAGGCGTGCGCCAATTGCGTCCGGACGAGCGCGAAAACCTCGGAGAGTTTCCGCAGCCGGGACAGGTGCTCCTCGGGAACGTCGTTATCGGTCGCTTCCGGTTCGGTGGCCGGGACAGCTTCCTGGTAAAGACTCCGCGGTAAATTCAGTTCCCGCCCAAAATTTAAGAAGGCGGGTGAGAATCCGGTGGAATCGTGACGGGCGCTGTTTAAGGCGAGCGTCACGGCGAATAAGTCCTGGTCCCAGTGACGATGATTTCCCTCGGTGTACTGGGCGACTATCATCTTTATCGTCCGGTTGGCCCTCTCGACCGGATTTGCCTGCGGGGTGTACGGGGGCGTGTGGCGGTGTTCGATCCCGAATTCGGTCAGTAATTCCGCGAAACAGCGACTCTCGAATTGCGTCCCGTTATCGGAAATCACCGTTTTCGGGGTGCCAAAACGCGCGATTATCTCCTCATACAGCGCCTTCGAGACGGCCTGAGCGGTGGCCCGACGGACGGCGCGACAGGCGACGTACTTAGTGAGACGATCTTGGAAAACGACGATGAAATTGTTTTCCTTCGTCGAGCGCGGGAGCGGCCCGACGAGGTCGGTACTGACCATTTCCCACGGGTGCCGGTTCGGGGTGGGTTGCATTTTCCCTGCTGGCTGCTGCTGTTGAGGCTTGGAGCGTTGGCAGGTGTCGCAATTCCGCACGTAGCGGCCGATATCGCGAAACATTCCGGGCCAATAATAATGGTTGGCGACCCGGGCAGCCGTTTTCGCGATGCCGAGATGCCCAGCGGTCGGTGCGTCGTGGTTTTCACGTAAAACGCGCTCGCGCTGCAGTTCCGGGATGCACAGCTTCCACGGATCGGACATTTCCGGTTCGGTGAGATCTCGATTGTCCCAGAAATGGCGGTACAATTTTCCATTCCGGACGGCATAATCGGGATTGTCGGTTGGCTTCTCCTCCACGTCGGCGAGTTTTCGGGCGTACCAGGTGCGGTCCTCGGCGACGACGTAAGCGAAGTCGGGTTCCTCCCCAGAAGCGGGCAGCGGATCTCGCGAGAGCGCGTCGGCAACGTGATTTTGAGTACCTTTTCGGTATTTCACCTCGAAATCGTAAGATTGCAACAGCATACTCCATCGCGCGAGTCGTCCGGCCGGGCTTTTTATACTGTGCAAGAACTTGAGAGACTGATGGTCGGTTATCACGGTGAATCGGTAGCCCTCCAGATAGGTGCGCATCTTATCGATGCCCCAGACGATGGCGAGGCACTCCTTTTCGGTGGCGGAATAATTCTTTTCCGCCGAATTAAGAGTACGGCTGGCGAACTCGATGACGTGTTCGCGGCCATCGGTTTCCTGGGTGAGGGCGCCGCCGATACCGTAATCAGAGGCGTCGGTTTGCAACGAGAACGGTTTGGAGAAATCCGGGCACGCCAGGACGGGCGCCTCCGTGAGATTTTTCTTGATTTGGGCGAACGCGGCGTCTTGCGCGGGGCCCCACAGCCAGCGGACGTCCTTGTGGAGGAGTTTCGTGAGCGGTGTGACGATTTCCGGGAACCCCGGCACGAAGCGACGGTACCAGGAGGCCATACCGAGCACTCGTCGGAGGCCGCGGATATTCTTCGGCGTCTCGAGCTGGTTAATCGCGGCGACTTTCCCGGGGTCGGTGGGGATTCCCTCCGGTGTGACGACGTGGCCCAAATACGTCATGGACCGGCGACAGAAATGGCACTTTTCCGGGTTTATCTTGAGATTCGCATCACGTAATCGCCGGAACACCTCCCCAAGATTCCTGAGGTGTTCTTCAAACGTCCGGCCGATCACGATGATGTCATCAAGATAAACAAAAGCGTGGGGGTCCATTTCGGGGCCGATGACGGTATCCAACAGGCGCTGGAACGTCGCGGGGGCGGAGTGCAACCCGAAGGCCATCACTCGGAACTGGTACAACCCTCTTCCGGGTACGGTAAAGGCGGTGATCGGTTTGCTCGCGTCGGTGAGCGGCACTTGCCAGTAACCCGCGCGAAGGTCGAGGGTAGAGATGTATTTTGCCTCTCGCAATTTTGCCAAAATTCCGTTTATTTGCGGAAGTGGGTAGGCGTCTTTCACGGAAACCTCGTTGACCTTCCGGAAATCGATGCAAAAACGGTATCTCCCAACTTTTTTCCGGACGATGACGATGGGGGAGCTCCACGGGCTCTGGGAGCGCTCGATGACTCCCTCGGCGAGCATCTGATCCACCTCTCGGTCGACGATCTCCTGCATCTTCGGATTTTGGGGCCGATAGCGCTGTTTTATCGGCTCGGGCTGCCGCAAGCGAATTTCGTGCTGCGCCCGGTCGGTCAGACCGAAGATCGCGGTGAAGGTCGGCAACTCGCGATCGAAGAACCGTCGCAACGCTCGCTGTTCGGTGTCGGTGAGGTCGGTATTGGCCAAAGGCGGGCACTTTTCCTCGTGAACCGGAGCGGAAATGCTGGAAATCTCCGGGGCAAGTGTCGGCGTGGCGGGTTTGCGTGCCGTGGGCGGTATTTTCTGATGGAGGATCTTTTTCTTCACGAAGTCGATGACGCACCCCGTGTAGGCCATGTAATCGGCCCCCAACAAGAATTCCTGTGACAAGCCCGGGAGGTGGTGGAATGCAAACGCCACGGTGCCCTCGGTTACGGTGCATGCGAGACGAATCCCGGAGTAAATTTGCCGGGTCTGACCGTCAGCGAGGGTGACGGTGGTCTCTTTGGGGTGGAAAACAGTACCAACCCCGTGCTCTTTGCACCACAGCATCACGTCCGCATTGACGTACGATCGGGTGGCTCCGGTGTCCAGAAGGGCAGTAAACACGCGGCCGTTCACCCGGATCTTCATTTCCGGTCGGGTTTCTTTCGGGGGTTTGGAAACGGTGGCGGTCTGGTGGGCGAGTCCGGTGGATCCCCCAAGGGCCGGACTCGGTACTAGTTTTCCGACCGGGCACAAGGGCAGTCCCGCGAGAACACTCCCCTTGTCCCGCACCGGGAACAAAACAGGATCGGGGTCCCGGTGCAGTTGGAGCGACTGTGCGTCGCGCTGCCGCATCTCCAGCACGCTCGCCTCGGGTTCTCGATCGGTGGCATGGTATCCGCGGCGGCCGGCCGTGGCGTCGTCTCGGCGCCCCGCGGCGGTGGGGACGCGGTCCGTGACGGCGCGATAGCCGCCGGGCGGCGGTTCGCGTTATCGCTGCTTATCGGTCGGGGCTCTTTTTGCGGTACTTCCGCGGCGATGACCTCGTATTCTTTTATACGCGTTATCAGGTCGCTCACGCTGTGAATATCGGACCGGCGAATGTAAAGCCGATATTCTGGCCGCAAGTTTCGGTACAGCCAAAAGAGCTCGTCCTGGGTCGAGAGGCTCCCTAGGCGACGAGCCAGGGTCTGGACGGCGGTGACGTAGTCGGTACCGGCTTCGTGGGGACGCTGTTTGCGGGTCGTCACCTGCTCCCGCAGGAAGATTTCAAAGTCGGCCGGCAGGTAAAATTCTCTGCATTCGTCCACGAATTCGGCCCACGTCTCCCAATGGCCGACGTTGTTCCGGTACCACTGCAAAGCGGAGCCCATGAGTACTTCCGGCAGGATGGAGAGCAGCCGGTCGTCGGCGACGCGGTACCGGGTCTGGACGTCGTCGATTCGTTCCAGAAACGCGAGCGGGTCCGACGTCCCGTCAAATTGTACGTTCAACCGGGCGGATTCGAATGCAGCCGTCGGTCGACCGGACGACTGGGCGGCGAGGGCTTGGGCGACGGCAGCCTGGATGACGGCGGCTTGCCGAGCGTCGGCGTGCTCCGCGGACGGCGCGTTTGCAGCCGGCTGGCCCTCGCCCTTGGGAACGGCTCCCATCGCGGCCGACCCGTCCCTCACGAACCGCACCACGCGACGACGGAGATCCTCGACGGTGCCCGCGGACGACAGACCGAACTTTTCCGCCTCGGTCATGAGCTCGTCCTTTTTGAGCCCGTAGACATAGCCCACGCGCTGGTCGGCCACCTCGAGTCCCACTGTAACGGGGGTGGAACGCTCCTGGGTTACTGGAGTCAGGAACGGACACTCTTCAGCCAGGTCGGTACCGATCTTCGTGGGCTTTGACATCCTGGAAAGCCAAAGTCCACAATAGTCCCTCTCGGTGATGACCGACTGGAGTGCGGACCTCTAGGCTGGATTGGTTGGAGTAGAACTTCCTTCAGGGTCCCTGCTCGGGCGCCAAATTGTGACTCGCTTCGTTTGGTCGGGGTTGCTCGGGCGCCAGCTTCGTTTAACGAGGAAGCACTCGTTTGCCGGGGTTTCTCAAAGTCGAAGAATAAATAAACCCAGGGGTCTGTTTTATTTCGCAAACGGCAAATAAATGGACGAACACAAACGGTACACAAATAACGGTAACGTCTTATTCTACCCTGACCGGCTTAAGCTAGGCTTAGACTAGTAACGAAACGTAACAGAAAGAGGGATGTTCACCGGAGGTGAACTAGAACACCGGGCAGGAATGCCGGGGCGGTGTCATGGGGAACCCTGTTACAGGCTTTTGGGAACCACCCGGAGGTGGCGGCGATTCGGTGTGGGAAGTCCGGGAAAAAAAACCGACGGACGGAACGCAGGTGGTTTGTTAGTCGAAGGCATAGATAAACCCCTCAAGATTGGCAAGAGCACGTTTGATTTTTTAATCCCGATAATTGCGGCACGAAGGATCATCCGGAAATATCCGACGCCCCTGGCGGCTGTAGATGCCGCCACTATAAATCCGTTTCTAGGTTACAATCGACGTAATCTTGCATAGCCCTCTTTGTAAATTTCAATATTTATGATTTTTTTATAAGTTTATAAGTGCACCGCACAGGTACACCGGTTTATGCCCACCTTCAAATTCAATTTTTCTCGTGATTATCGAAAATAATTGAATTTACAAGGTTAATTGAAATATTTTAAACATAAACTGGCAATAATTATTCTAGAAAAAAACGAGTTAACTCATATTGGAATCGAAAAAATATATTGAAACTTTTGTCACTAATAAATTTTCAACTAGAAATGATGTGTATCCGGCGAATACTAGCCGCAAGATGAGCAGTTCCATGAATTGTTCAACCAATTCAGATCCTTTGCAGTCGAGTTTGCCGTTCTTGCACTGATGAAAATTTTGCAGTGTCGGTGTCCGTAATTCAAACAGTTTGAAATTTTGAAAAATGCTTGGAGGTTTCGCAGTATTTGCAGTACTCTTCATTTTGGCCTCGGAAATCGGATGTACGTACCAGAAAAATTTGATTTAATTTCCAAAATCTAGTTCCAAATTATTTTAAACACACACTCACTATGAACAAAGACGACCATGCATCAAGATGAAACTGATTCCATGAATAATACAACTTAAACGCACCACAATAACGTTTCTTGACTTCACAAATTTTCATGATTCAGGAATAAAATGAAAATAATTAAAAATAAATCATCATCATAACAACAGTGACAATTTTGATCACCGCCGCCTGTTTTTTTGATCATCTCCGCCTGGTTTTTTAATACCGCCATCTAATTGATTTTTTGACAAGTTTCGAATTGAAGAGAACTGCAAGAAATTTGGCGAATGTGACTCTATCTAAAATCGACTGTACGAACTATTGCCGCCTTCGGTATCGGGATTAATTTTTCGGCCAAGTATCCCATCTTGGGGAGATAATCTTTGGTCGAAGGGTTTTGACCGGGAAAACGCCGACGGTCGATTAACTGAGGGGGTTGTTGACAGGAGTTGACCGGGACAGCCGACGGTCGGTTAACGGGTACGTTAAGGATTGCTGGGAAGTATCCGACAGCGGAAAAACTGGTAGGCGGTTATCTCAAACGTCTATGACCGTGCTATTTCTCCGGCATAACATAGACTGCCGGAAAACTAGCGGGAGCGGCCTTTTATGGACTCGGGTCCGGAGAAAGGGAAGAATGTTCTAGAACAAAACGGTGACGACAGAGGTGATAACGGAAACCGGGGGAAATACACGACAAGATCGGAGTTCTAGTAACGGCGCTCGGGGAGCGTCGTTACAAAATAATCGATTAATCGATTAATCAAATAATCGATTAATCAAGTAATCGATTAATCGAATAACCATTCCATAGAAATATGTGCACAAGTTTTATGTCTTCCGGCGCCACATCTCTGTCTGGATGCTACGGAATACAGCAGATGCAGAGAAAGTGCGATCATTTCATTAATCGATCATTTGGGTAATCGATTAATCGGTTATTTGATTAGTCGATTTCTTGATTAATCGATTAATCAGGTTTTTGATTAATCGATTATTTTTGAGCTCATGATCAACAGGATGATTAATCGACTAATCGATTTTTTTCTGATTAATCAATTATTTCGCACAGTCCTAATTAGAAGTCATAATAATACGGCGAAGTACCTGATATCGTCTACCCCGACAGGGCTAATCAACTTCATTTCCCCAGGATATGGCGAAAGATCTTCTGATAAAGAAATAGTGGCTCAGTCTGGGTACTTGGACGTTCTAGTATCGAATTGCCACGTTTTGGCTGATCGTGGATTTAAACAAGTGGCTTTTTTAATAGAGACCAAAGGCTGTAATCTCGTGCGTTCCCCAAGTGTGCATGCATACACATCGAGAGGGTCATACGACATTTGAGGGAATTTAAAATGGCATCACCTCATGCACGCATTTCCACTAAATCACTGATATTATTAGATTATATTATTATTATAGTTTGTGGTATCGTAAATTTACAGGGACTGCTAATTACAAAATAAATATCTTTTCATTTGCCATCATTTTATTGATAAAAATGTTATTGATATAACCTGGGGAAAACAGCTCTCTTCCAAAAATCCTCAGCTTTCTGAATGATTCTTTCACAAGACTCCACCTTAAATTGTACGTTTACTATTTCGACTGCCCTATTTTTCTCAAAAGCTGGTGACGCTAGGCACACAAAAACATTTGCAATTGTATCTGACCTTGCACCTTTTTGGTTATCACTCCATTCTTGATATACGCCTGAATTGTTTTCTGTTCTGACACTGACGGACATTTGACCTCAATGCAGGAATCTTCAGTCGCAGCATCCGGTGAGGCTCCGAAAATAGAATTTAGAATCCAATCCTGCTTGTCAAGAGATTTCGTTGCTTCGCGATTTCTTTAATTACTTCACCATCTAACCGTAAACCTCTTCTCATTGTCGCAGTTTGCACAAATTTAGTTACGCCGAGCACGCTTTCGACAGAGGAACCATCAATACTTTTACATTGCGCAACTTCATGCAGTTTCGATGCAGTTATTCTTGCAAAGCGTACTGCGAACCACCCTGGGCAAGAAGACTGATCAACAGTCGACATACAAACAAAACAATATTAAGTTTGTTTTTGCAGAACTCTATAAATGCATTAGCATTCAACGAATCATTTTGTTCCCTTAATGAGAGCATTAAGTGATGTATTGAGACAAGTTCGATTAGTTTTGGCACGACTCGAAAATCTTCAAACAAAATGATGTCTCGCTGCTCATTTTTCTCCACTAATAACTCCACGAAATTTACGTTTCTGCTGGACAACGCGGGTAGTTTATTCTTCTTGAACATATCAGAAATTTCCTTAGCTTTCAGAGTCCCCACCTTTGCAAGAGCCGACTTCAGCCGATAGCACACTGTCGAAGTCACTGCTGGTTGCTCATTCCTGCGTAAAAGCCAGAATAAAAATGCAGTGTGATGCTTGCATCCTCCTACAATGTAAACGTTTTCCAACATCATATCAAAATACTATCGCTTATGTATGTACATAAAAAAACGATGAGACACAGAATCACATTCAAAGACATTGTACATGATTTTCATGCAGGTTACCAACCTTCACTGGCGGAGCAATCATGGCATTGACAGTCAATTACAGTTTCATTCCCTACGTCGATAGTGATACTGACTGAATACCCACTTTGCCGAACTTTATGTTTGGGAGTAATTTTGTCTTTCACAGTATACGTATAATGAGCTATGATTCTTCTTCAACTGTACATATCCCACGGCGTCGTCTCCGTATGATTTACGACCAGATCTGATGAACAAATGCTCCCAATATTGTCTCGAATAAACCCGTTCGTGTAGGGGGGTGTAGCTATGTCGCCTGGGGATACCGCCTGACTCTCCAATAAAACAATCCAGCCCACTTACATTCTTTTATTGCCTCCTTGGAGGTGGCCCGTTTTAATTTAACGAGTGACGAGTTTCAGGAGTCTTTGTTTTTTTGAGTCGTCGGACGCTCTTCGCGCGCGCCGCGACGTCGGTCGCGTAGTGCATCGCATCCCTTTAACGTTAACCTGAAATAACCCCTTTGCTTATTATGTATTGTTGAGGCCATTTATTAATTTATCGTTTGTAAACCAGACCAGCTTGCGCAAATGCGGAATAAGTACTCCTGCACTGTTGCAGTTTTAATATTGTTATTGCATTTATTGAATTCAGCAACGATTACCTTTGACTCATTCTGCCATCACTGTAGAGAAAATCAAATTTACTTGGCGCCCAAAAAATATTTCCTTCATATCGTTTTAACCCACGGCCGTCTCCACTACTGGCCAGAGCACTCCAGTGCGGCGGTGTAGCCGTCCGGCAGGAGGAAAAGGACGTAACATCATCCTTTTCGAAGAAACGTTTCGCACGCGCGATCCTTTCATTGACCCGAACCGACTCTGCTCGTCGAAGTGGTGGTGGGTCCTCCATCCCCCGTTGGAATCGACGTAAACTTAGAGCCTTACTATTCTCCACAAGCCTCAGTTGTGTAATAAAGGCCCACGGGTGTTTTTTGCCTATTAAAACACCAACGAGGTTGTGGAACGAGTCCACTGCATTGTTGGTCCCTAAAGACTCCTCGTAAACTGACACGTCCATACGGCCCCATTGTCGAGCGAAATATTCCACAAATGCCTCCACTCGTTGTAAGACATTGTTATCGTCTTCCACACCCCCCATTGTTAACCATACGCGGACCTCCTCCACCGCTTTGTTAAAAAGTTGCTGTGGCAGCAAAGGAATGTACATCGCCATCCGCACACCCTTTTTTATACAGGGTGTTAAATCTCAAACTTCCCACCCCAGATTTCTCGCTTAAGGATTTTTTTGCAGGAAAAAGCCGAGACAGGTCGATTTTATTTTCGAGGGGGACATACGGTTAAGGTAATTTAAATTTTGTCGTGCAACCCCCTTAGCTAGGGTAGCTGCCCTTTCAATAATTTCAAATGGCACTAGGGGTCAAGTGACGCTTCATTTTGAAGCTGTTTTGATTCTCTTCAAAGTCATGGAAAAAAAATTAAAATCCGTCGATTCGTTTATAAGTTATGATATTCCAAGTTTCCTCACGCAAAGAGAAAACAACATTACGACAAGTTCTCCCATAATCTTTAATGTTTTTCTTCACTCAGGGTCAGTATTTCTACCACTGGTTAAGTTTAGCTAGCAGTAAAATCTCGGTTACCATTGTAGCAACAACGAAAATCACCAGTTTGACTGCCGGATAACTTTAATTGGAAGAAATTAACAGGGGTAACTTGGAAGAAGTTGATGAAACTTGCGAATTCATTGACTGACTTTTGAAATTAAAATTTTGTCGAACGGTAGAAATCGAAACTAAATTGACACAATAATAATGAAGGTCCTTCGGGGCACAACAACAAGAAACAAAACCCCCCGTGGATGTTCGGACCGCCCGAGTCTGATTAAGGTCCTTCGAAGCACAACAACAAGAAACAAAACCCCCCGTGGATGTTCGGACCGCTCGAGTCTGATCAAGGTCCTTCGGGGCACAACAACAAGAAACAAAACCCCCGTGGATGTTAGGACCGCCCGAGTCTAATTAAGGTCCTTTGGGGTACAAAAAGAAAAAAGAACGCCAATGGAAAGTCGAGACGCCCTGTCAATCGACGAGCCCGTTGGAAAGCTCCAACCCTCGCGGACGTTCGGACCACCCGAGTCTGATTAAGGTCTGTGGAGGCACAACAAGAAATCCAACCCCCGCGGACGATCGGAGCGCTCGAGTCTGATTAAGGTCTGTGGGGGCACAACAAGAGATCCAACCACTGAAACAAAAGAACCAACGCGTACACCACGTGTAGTTGCCGTCTGCATTTTGTGAATATTGACTTTTGGGAGGACAACCTCTTTTATGGCTTAGTAATAAGTTGACAATGGGGAATGTACCTAGCCTACGGCTACCTGCGTATACCTCCCGCATATTGTAGCCGTAGGCTAGGTCCATGCACACATCGTCCAATGGACGTCCATTGTACGTCCAGATTCGGCTGTTTTCATCCAGGATGGTAAATGGACGAAAACGGACGTCCATTGGACGTCTAGGCCTGGACCAATTTGGATGATCGATTCCCAAGCCAAAAACGGACGTCCATTGGACGTCCAGCTCTGGACCATTTCGAATAATCGATTGTCAAGCCGGAAACGCACGTCCATTGAACGTCCGAAAACGAGCGTTATCAGACGATCGATTTCCGGGCTGAAAACGGACGTCCATTGGACGTTCAGGCCTGGACCAATTCGGATGATTGATTTCCACGCCGAAAACGGACTATGTCGGGCGATAATTTATAGAAACTATAATTTTCGTAATTCAATCTATCCTAAATGAAATCGAATCGAAATTCCTAGTTATTTTATTTTTGGTAGTTTTGTTGCTTTGGTAATAAGTTGGTAAGATTAATTTAATACCTGGTGCGACAGGTATTATTGGTTTTGATTACAACTGTGATTACAACATAACTAAAATTCGGCTTTGTTTCTCATTAATACAAAAGTGGCGAACACCAGTGAGTAATTTTTGAGTGATAATTATGGTTATATTTCAAACATCATTTATTAATTGCGAGAAATATGATTTGAACAATTAATGTAATTATTGAAATGCCGAATAATTTATAATCATAATCATTTGGTTAAGAGCAAATGAGTAAAGAAGAGAAATCAATAAAATAATAAATAACAAAATCTACCGTCCAAAAATCGTCCAGAAATAGTCCAGAAATGGTCCAGAGAGTTATAAGTCGCTAAAGCTTGGTTTAAATCACTTATTATAAGTAGACGTTTCATTCCATCATAGAATATGTATTTCCGTACTCTGAGTTGATGATTTTTATTCACTACTAGCTCTAGAAGGCGTTATTTTATCAACTTCGGCAGGAAGGGTGTCGGTAGCCGGAGCGGTCGACAAGAATGAGACCAACAATCGTTTCTAAATAAACAAACCTTATTTAAATTTTCGTACATTGGGGATTGCACCGTCAGGGGTGTCGTCAGCAAGGGCTGTCCACAGGGTGGAGTCTTATCCCCGCTAATATGGGACATATTAGTTGACGACCTGCTGCGCCGGCTCAATGAGTCGGGGTTTCGCACTATTGGCTATGCAGATGACCTGGTAATCCTGCTCACGGGTAAACATGAGAGCATACTCTGCAACATTATGCAGAGCGCGCTAAACATAGTTGATGAATGGACAACGGAACGCTCCCTCTTGGTAAACGCCGCGAAAACGAAGCTCGTTCTTCTCACGAAAAAACGAAAGCTAGGTGCAATGACCTTACCTAGACTGAAGGAAACTCAACTTAGTCTAACGAAGGAAGTCAAGTACCTGGGAATCGTACTTGACAGCAAACTCAACTGGAAAAGACACTTGGAGTTGAAAGTGAGCAAGGCATGCGCGGCCTTCTGGTAATGCCGCAGGGCTGTTGGGCGGTCTTGGGACCTATCCCCTAGGATCGTCCTCTGGCTATTTGTGGCGGTCATCAGACCCATGCTTTGCTACGGTGCACTCGTCTGGTGGCCCAAAACCAGACAGAGGAACGAGATGGCTCATATAAGTTACAACCAAAGGCTGATATGCCTGGCAGTGACTGGGGCTATAAGGACGACCCCAACTGCGGCCTTGGAGACGATTCTCTGCTCGCCTCCCCTCGCTCTGTACGTCGAGGGGGTGGCTCTGGGGGCGGCTTTGAGACTGCGGGCTGAGGGTCTATGGAAAGACAGAAACCACGATGGCGGTCACACTCGCATCCTGAATGAGGCGCTCATGAGAGTACCTATTCTGGGGGCGAGGTCTGATCGCATCTTGGTGAAATACAACTTCACAAGACGTTATGGCATTGAAATAAACTGTTGCGAAGAAAAAGTATTGGACGTGAACATCTTCACGGACGGTTCCAAAAATAGTCGACGCACGGGCTCGGGTATGTTCTCCGAAGATCCAGACCTGCGAGATAGTTAAGCTCTTGGATGCTACTCCAGCGTGTTCCAAGCGGAACTGACGGGGGTGACTCAAGGGGCCAAAACAGCCACTGAACTCGGAATCAGGGGCAAGTCTGTACGCATCATGACAGATAGTAGAGCGGTATTGCTAGCTCTGAGAGGGTCCAGGATCAACTCAGGGCTGGTCTGGGAATGCCACCTATCTCTGGAAAGACTGGCGGCAGAAAATGTCGTAGACCTTGCATGGGTGAAAGGACATACAGGAATACAGGGCAATGATCGGGCCGGAGCCGGCCCTACCAGTAGCCCTTTCTACTCTGAATACCCTTATTAAAGAAGACACCCTGACCAGACACTCTGCGCGCGGGGAATCGACTGAAGGCTAAATTTTGCCTGCGACTAACCAGAGACAATCTGCGAAAACTCATATGGATATGGACCGGGCACGGCCGACTGAACAAACATCTCTACACGCTGAGCGTCGTAACCGATCCCACTTGTCGAGGGTGCTTAGAAGAGGACGAGACAGCGGAGCATGTGCTATGTCACTGCCCCGCGCTTGCGTCGACCCGAGGATCCATACTAGGGGACTTCTGGCCAAGTATGGCCGACATTAGCAACACCGCACCCGGTGCGGTCCTCGAGTTTATCAACTTTATTGGTTGTCTCAAGGGCTAACGGCGGATGTCAGGGAGTTGCGCCGGAGGGGTGGCAAAATGGGCCCAAGTAAGAGGCCTAAGTGCTAGAGTGGCGCAAGCCACTCACCCTCCAAATCCAAATCCAGAATCCAGAATTCATGGTCTCATTCTTGTCGGCCGCTCCGGCTACCGACACCCTACATGCAAATGCTCATAAAATAACGAATATCTCGAAAACTACTCACATTTGCACTAAGGTACCCCTACATTTTTAATATTCAAAAAGTACACTGATGCTGGACAATCACTAAAAACAGTCAAAATACTTTCTGCCACAAAAAAATCCTGATTTTTTTTAGCCGATGACCTCTTTTTTGGTTCGTTCAATCACTTACCACGGTATTCATGGATCACCAAAGTATTCAACGTTTAGTTTTCCAATTGTTTTCCTCATATACTAAATCTGAAAGTTATAAACCATAAATTAAGCGAGTTATAAGCGAAAATGAATTGGCCACCAGCAGAGTTTGAGGCCTAATATCTCCCTTATTGACCACTTGCGGACACCTCTTTATAAGAACTTTTATTACTATTTTGACGAAAGGAATCTGCCCTGAAGCGTTGGTCCAACAATATTGAATCAGCCTGTAGAATAAGTCTTTTTACTCGATCGATAGTTCGAGCGATCGTTATGTAACGAATCGAAATATCAGTCTAGTCTTGTAAAACGTGTGATTGAATAGACATTGTACAGTGAGTGTAAAAAGTATTCGTACAGATCTCAGTCTATCACTCTTACAGATTTCCAAAAGAAGTGGTAATATTGGGAAAAAAATTAAACTACACTGTCGTGTTCCTTGAATGATTCTCTATTAATTAATTGAAGCTGATCTACACAAGTATTTCGTTTTCATAAATGTAGAGCAGTGATGAATAAAATGCATTAGAATAGATGCAGAAAGTATTCGTACAGAACTCATAATTCAGTGAAAAACTATCATTAATATAATAATTAATATTTAGTTGGAACCCCTGAGACTTTATGATGGCTTGAAGTCTCCTTGGGATCGAATTTACTAAATTGGTTGTAATAGAAGGTGAAATTTGATGCCATTCTTCCTGAAGAGCCGTTTTTAGGTTTTGTTTGTTGGAAATCTTATGCAAACAAATTTTTTTCTCAAGAAGATCCCACAGATTTTCAATAAGGTTAATATCGGGAGACTGTGGGGGGGGTTGGGAGGTGATTTGGTGTATTATAGAGGATCCATGATTTAGTATTCCAAGCAGAATGTTTTGGATCGTTGTCGTGTGTGAATATAAAATCATTTTAAATACCCATTTTCTCAGCACTAACACCGAGATGGTTTTTCAGTATATTAATGTATGCTTTGTGATCCATGATACCATCGATAAAGCACAAATCTCCAACACCAGCCGCACTCATACACCCCCACACCATGACAGAACCGCCTCCGTGTTTCACTGTTGGACATAGATTTTCCTCCTGGAGCTCGGTATTTTTCTTCCGCCACACCATACATCGTCCATCTGAATTAAAAATATTAAACTTGCTTTCATCTGTGAAAATGACACGGTTCCAAACTTCCAGAGGGGTATTTTTATGAAGTTTTGCGAAATTAAGTCTCTTCTTGCGATTAACTTCACTAACCCAATACTTTCTTCGCGCTACTCGCCCATGAAAACCTTCTTTTCGTAAAATATTCCGAATAGTACTTGCAGACACATCCTTCCTTAGCTCACGCTTGATTTCTGCAGCGAGCTTTGGTGCACTGATTTTGGAATTTTTCTTCACTTCTCTCAGAATATGATGGCCACGATCATTGAGAACTTTCGGACGACCACATCGCGGCTTATTTTTATACGTTTTTCTTTCAGAAACTTCAACAATCACTCCTTGTATGGTCGAACGAGGTCTTCCAACTAACGTAGCTATTTCATTCAATGATTTGCATTGATTGTGCAGTCGAATAATGATTTTTCGCTCTTCTTCGACTGTATCTTTACGTTTCCGTCCCATTCGCACGTAAATTTCAGCACTACGCACTTTATGATCAAAGATACCTTTAGAAGACCTACATTGACCCATCGAGTTTGGACTTTTTCACTCACCGATTTTTAGAACTTATCAGCACTGTACGAATAGTTTTTGCGCCTAATTCTCCGGTAGTGTTTTCGTTCCTATTCGTTTGTGGCAAAGAAACAAATTCTTTGTGAACTTGCTTCTGTGTCAAAAAAGAGATTCGTTTGAACAATACCCTAGTGCCGACATTTCCTAATAAAAAGTACATAATTGATCAGAAAACTCCTTAAATGTAGAAAAATTATTGGTGTACGAATACTTTTTGCATTCACTGTAAATTATTCCCGGTGCTTTATTTTTGCGTTCTAACAGTTCAGGAGTGGGATAAACCACGTGCTTATTTAATTGGTGTAATTAGTGAGTGCGAATAATCGGTGCGATGTGTGGTACCCGGGGATTCCCAAATAAGACGCACACTCCCGATAACACTCTAGTATTTATTCGGTTGTAACCCTACACCGTAACTAATATCATCAGTAATATAATAAGTAATATAATGACTAATACAGATAAGCCGGACACCTGTTCGTCGTCTCGCTCGCTCCCGACTCCCGCCTCGTTATCGCACCGGTGTTATCACACGTCCTCGCTCGGGCCAACCGTTTCCGGTCCACTCTCAGGTCTCCACACCCCTCCCTTTCTCTTCAGCCTGATAGGGTCCACTCGGTTTGGTACCTCTGGTGGTTCAGGGATGACCATAGTCTCTAGGCTGAGGTTTGTTGACTGATCACCTCCCAGGGGAGCCTCAATAGTTGCATCCTGGTTATCTATATCCTGGTGATCCTCGGTGGATTCTGAAAGAGATGAATCAGCGGCTGGCAACCGCTTGACATGGCTCACGTTCATTCTAATTGTATGACCCCCTCTCTTCAATAACACTTCATTATTAGTCCTCTCCAGTACCTCATATTCGACGTGCCCAAATGTAGGGGTGAACTTATTTGGGACGATTACATTTTTCACCAGCACCCGATCTCCGGGCTTAATCTGACTTTCTTTGGCGCCCCTAGACTCGTCTTCTCTCTCCTTTCCTTTCTGTTTCTTGATCAGGTCGTTATCTCTAGCCTCCTCATCTATTGGCCCGGCTACTAGGTCTGCTAACGCCGGGATCTTATCTCTTATGTTCCTACCCAATAACAGCTCCGATGGTGTCTTCCCTGTGACACTATGTGGAGTGACGTTATACATTAGGACGTAGTCTCTTAAATCCTCTCGGTGGTCGCGATTATTCATGTGACTTTTTTGCAGTCTCTTCAAAATGGTTCAATTCATCCTCTCGACCTCCCCATTCGCTTGAGGCCAGTACGGAGGAGTATGGACGAGGTCGATGTTGAGAGTCTTGCAGAAGATTTTGAATTCCGCACTAGTGAATTGCCGGCCATTGTCAGCTCTGAGAGATTTGGGAATCCCCAACCTTGCGAAAATTTCCTTCAGATTCGAGATGATGCTAGCCGAAGTCGCTGTCTTTACAAATTTTATTTCGTGGTAGCGCGAGTAATAGTCTATCACGACCAGGAGCTCTTCGCCCTGAAGCGTTGCCTCCATCAGATCTATCGCCACATAGAGCCAAGGACCTTCCGGAAAACTGTGTCGCATCATCGGGGACGGTCTTTCCGGTTGTGATACCATCAAGCAGTCTCGACACCTTTTTACATGCTGTTCGGCCTCGCGGTCAATCAACGGCCACCAGACTTTGGCTCTTAGTCTCCTCTTCATGGCCGACTCTCCTGGGTGACCCTCATGAGCAAGCTTCAAGATTTCTGGTCTTCATGCTTCCAGGATGACTATATGGCTGCCGCGTAGCAGTACTGGGCCCATTGTACATAGCTCCTCCTTAAACCGAAAATAGGCGTTCTTTTCTTTTGTCTCCCATGAATTTGTTCGGACGCTCTGGATCGCTTCACTCAGGCATTCGTCCTGGGAACTTCCCGTGCAGATCTGCGATATTGTTACCGCTTTAGGAGCAGCCTGTTCCACCAACGACCATACGTGTAATTCACCCGCCTTATCGAACTCCGTCGTATCCCTGGGTAGGCAATGTCTCGAAAGTGAGTCCGCTATATTCGACTTCCCGCTTTGGTAGATCACTTTAAATCTAAACGATTGAAGCCTTAAGAGCCAGCGTTCTATTCTGAGTGGAGGCTTCGATGTCGGCTTGAATATGGCCTCCAGCGGCTTGTGGTCAGTAACAAGTTCGAATTCTAGCCCCGCTAAGTAGTAGTAGAAACGTTCAACCAACCAAACTAACGCCAGACTCTCTTTCTCGGTTTGAGAGTACCTTCTTTCGACGTCGCTTAGACTCTTGCTGGCAAACGAAATTACTCGCGGTGTCTGCTCGTCTTCCAATTGTATGAGCACAGCCCCAAGTGCTACTGGGCTTGCGTCCGCTATCAGTCTAGTACGGCGACTTGGATCAAAATAGGATAAGGTCGGTAGCTTAGCCAGTGCTTGTTTGAGTTTATCGAATTGTGCCTGGTGTGACGCAGTCCATTCGAATTTGACATCTCGTTTTATCAATCTTCGTAGGGGCTCTGACAGTGTTCCTAGATCGGGTATAAACTTTCCTAGATAGGTTACCAATCCTAAGAAACTGCGAACTTCTTCCTTACTGGACGGTGACCGAAACTCCAGGATTGTCTTCACGTTGGACGTATCGGCTTCGAACCCTCCCGGCGACAATTTGTGCCCTAAAAATTTTACCTCTTGTACTTTGGTAACACACTTGTCCTCGTTCAACGCTACGTCATTATCCTTCAGTATTTTTAGCACTGCCGCCAAACATGTGTCATGTTCTTTCTCGTCCTGACCAAATACCAAGATGTCATCCAGATAATTTACGCAATTCTAACACGGTGCTAGTATACCTTCGAAAATCCTTTGGAAAATCTCGGGGGCTGAGTTGACCCCAATAGCCGCCTATAACGGAACATCCCTCGGTCTGTGATGAATGTGATGATCGGCTTACTGTCTTCCGATAATTCTAATTGGTGGTATGCGTTTGAAAGATCTAGTTTCGAGAAATATCTGGCATTCTTCAGTTTCGCCATGATCGATTCGAAGGTTGGCAAAGGATAATTTTCTCTGCGGATGGCTTCATTTGGCCTCCTCATATCGACACAAATTCTAATGTCTCCGTTTTCCTTATACATCACCACTATTGGTGAAACGCAGTCGCTAGGAGTTTCTACCCTTTCAATAATACCGTTACGTACGGCTTCTTCCAGTTTCTTCTCCACTAGGGCTTCTGCTGAGATCGGGAATCGTCTGGCGGGTTGTTGCACTGGCCTTACCGTCTTACCGTCAATCGAAAATTTCACCACCACATTCCTGATTTTGGGAAACGGTGCAACTTCTTCGATACGGTTAACGTTCGGACCTAGTTTCAAGACTCCCAGCTGTATCACTGCCCTTTGCCCCAAAAGGGATATATCCCCTACCGTGATTACACTAAAAGACCCGATTATCTCAGGTTTTCCCAGTAAGCTGATGGTCGAACAGAACGTACGCTCCACGTTAACTGCCTCAGAGGCATATAGTCGAAGCTTTTTGTCGGCTGTAACGTTCGTGTCCCATATGGCAGCGCTTCTAGATTGAAGGATTCCCCAATCATCTCCATTGAGGACATTCGCCCTTGACCCGGAGTCTATCAGCATCCTGATTGTGACTCCCCCCACTGCGCATGTTATCAGCTCATCGTCATCTTCCTGCTTTTCTTGCATGCGGAAACAGTTGAAATTTCCCATCTCTCCCGACTGAGAGGATTCTCGATCGGATGAGTCAGCTGTGTCAATGCGGCGAACTCTTGATCGTTTGCTATCGTAGTTGGGCTCCCAATTACCAGTGGGTCTCTTCCTGGTGGACTTCGTTCTGCACTTAAAGAGCGAAACCATTTTTCCCACTTAGCTCGTAGCACCGCCTTATCAATTGTTTCACACTAAAACTGTTTGATATTTGAAAACGCCTCCATTTCGAATTTCGATTTGTTGTGGTGTTGATCGTTCGTATCTCTTTAGCGTAATTTAATACGGATGGTCCTCCTTTGAGGACTGTCTAAAACAATTAGAAATGTTATTATCACTTAATGTCATTTATTTCGGCGTAATCAAATACGCTACTGCCTCTGCAATTGAATGCACCGCCCTTCTTTTTCTTATTTTGCGTAATTAAATACGCGGCCAGTTTTCAGGGGTTTTTCCCCCCCGCAATTAAATGCTTTCTCTTCTCTATGCGTAATTTAATACGCGCCAATAAATAAATCTTAGGCTGTTCTTATCGGCTACTTCATGCGTGTGTTTATCTTATCATTATTGCGTTGCTTACCTCTTTATTTTTTTTCCTATTGATATTGTTATTATTCGTTTTTCTTCTATTTTACTCCTCGTCGCCAATGTGGTACCCGGGGATTCCCAAATAAGACGCACACTCCCGTAACACTCCAGTATTTATTCGGTTGTAACCCTACACCGTAACTAATATCATCAGTAATATAATAAGTAATATAATGACTAATACAGATAAGCCGGACACCTGTTCGTCGTCTCGCTCGCTCCCGACTCCCGCGTCCGGCCGCTATCGCTCGCCTCCTTATCGCACCGGTGTTATCACACGTCCTCGCTCGGGCCAACCGTTCCCGGTCCACTCTCAGGTCTCCACACGATGTCTAAAGGTACATTCACAACCACTTTGAAAGCCCACATAAAATTGCGAAGTGTGTCAGGAATTCAATTTGTCAATTAAAATCATTCACAATGGAAGTAACAAGTTGAATTTTTAATCTAGCGCCATCTAGTATCGACAAAGAAAATTGCTTAACATGCGGTTCTATATTATCGACAGAATTTCGACCTGACAATTGACAGACGTCAATGGAAAGAAAAAGCACAGTACAAATTCAACTTTGTTTCTGCTGTAATTTCCTGATCTGTGTAAAACTGTGGAAATGACCAGTGAAACAACTACATTTACTGATGAATTACTGTTGCAAAGAATTTGCAATTACCGTCCCTTATATCAAAATCAACATCCCGATTATAAATCTCATATTAAAAAAGATTCCTGCTGGAGGGAGGTCGCAGCTTCTTTGGGGGTAGATGGTGAGTACTTTTGTTGGGTGGCACATTTCACCTGAAATAATAATCATTACCATTACGCTCATACAGTCCCAACAGCGAAGAATCGTTACAAATCCTTGAAAGAGAAGTATCGTAGAGAGATGAAATATGAAACCGAAGCTACCAGGAGTGGCTCTGGGAAAAATAAAAAGCCAGAGTGGGCCTTAATCAGTTTTTTCAAATTTATGAATGACGGCAGTGAACCGAGAAGGTGAGAAACAATTAAAAGTAACATCTCCAAGTGTTCACCTTTTAAAATTATTTCCAGAACAACTTCAAATGTGACTGTCACATCTGTCGGAAGCTACGGGGGTTCCTCTCGTGGTGAAGCAACATTGTCAGCTACAACGGTCCAGCTACTCGAACAGCCAAACACTGAACTTCCAATAGACAGTGATTTCGACCTAAGTAATGACAAGGACTTCGGTTCATCAATGCCTCCATCAGTGGTCGAAGCCCCGTCATCACCTATCATAGTGACCCCACAAACCTGCAGGACCTCTGGCACCATTGGAAGAGTCCCAACAAGAGGGAAAAAAAGACTGAATGCTGAAGACGAAAGTGTCGAAATTACAGCTGCATTGACGTCTGTGTCGGACGCGATCCGAAATTTATCCACTCCGCCTGTGAAAGGAGATTCAGATGCCCGCATCAGGAATTTCTGTAATTACCTGCAATCCGAACTGGAAACTATGAAATCATCAACTGCCGAGGTTTTTATGGATGATACACTGGCCCAGTTACTGAAGTTTAAAACAAATCTAAGAAATAATAACGTCCAAAATAAATGATGATATTCATATACCTAATTAAGTTTTTGTGAATAAAATAAAGGATACTACATAGGTACTATGATGTGTAACGTTTTATTTCAAATAGTGTTTTACTAAAAAGGGAAGAATATTGCACTCATCGGATGTGTCGATGTGAAAATGCCGGCAAAAAGTGTCGAGAAAGTAAACTTTTTCCACAAATTGAGAAGTGAATTTTCTTAAATGAAAATTAACTAGTGAATAATGGTCACTTCTTTAATAAATTGGAAAAAGGTACTTTATTAAATACCATTTAAATACTATTCCATTGCCATGGTGCAACCTCGGCTCCTATACCATTGACATAATCTCTAAGATAATCCCTACTATTTGCAGCCAAGTTTGAAATATTTCGTGTTCCAAGTCTTCTCTGTAGAGTTGTGAGATCCTGGAGAGCGTTGTTCTGTGGTGCGTCCCTTCTCCATCCCCCAGGAATGACAACGCCGTTGATTTCCTGATCTACGTATGTACTGTTGCAATAATTTGGATCTTTTTCACTTTTAATGAAATTGTGGGGACACACGGTGGGCTTGACGATATCATCAACCGTTTCAGGGTTCGCATTGATGGTGCGATGGAAAATTCGAAAACGAGCCACCAAAATCCCAAAAGAATTTTCAATTGTGCGGCGACCGCGACTCAACCGATAGTTGAAAATACGTGACGACATGTCCGTTCCTCCTTGCCAAGCCCTACTGTAGGGTCGCATTAAATTGATCCTGAGCGGGAACGCCTCATCGCCAACAAAATAGTAGGGCATGGGCAAAGTGTCTCCTGGATAAGGTGTATTAGCTGGAATGTCTAGCTCATTGTTCAAGATTTTCTTCCCATATACAGATTCTTGTAAAATGCCACCATCTGATTGACTTAATATGCCCCAATATCTATTAATGTGAAATTGTAATTCGCATCACAAACTGCTAATAAAACCAGGCTGAATGTCTTTTTATAATTAAAATACATCGAGCCAGAATGGGAAGGAGCTTGGATAAGAATGTGTTTGCCATCAATGGCGCCGAGACAATTGGGAAATTGCCATTGTTGATAAAAGTCTTCGCTAATTTTTCTATATTTTTGTCTATCTGGTGCCTGAAGATATATGGGTGACAGAACGTCCCAAATAGCAGGACAAGTTTCCCGGACTATCATGCAGATTGTTGATATTCCTAACCGAAAACCATATGACAAACTGGGGTAGGAGTCTCTTGTGGCAAAAAATCGTAGAGTAACTGCTAGACGGCAGCCTGGAGAGATACTTTCACGTTGGCTATGTTTTTGCAAGCGAGGGCCAACGAGCGACAATAATTTATCGAAGGATTGCACCGACATTCGTGTGAAATTGTGGAAAGTTTCGGGGTCGCCAAGACGCATTTCTTGCAGCAAATTATTGAAAAAACCCATTTCTTCGCGCTTCTGCAGAAGAGGTCGCACCCAGTAACGTCGGTTACCGGCCCTTTTGCGACCTTTCGTAGCGGTTCGCTTTCGCTTTAGAAAAAGTACTCCAGTTAATATAGCTACTGCCCCTAATAAAATAATTTTCGGACGAAGGTTGGAATCCATATTCCTGCTGAACAAAAGGAAACATAGTTTTCAGGGATACTAGAAGAAGGCTATTTCAGTAAAATTCAATTTGCTGAACTGGACGATGCCTGCCACTTTCTTCTTCGACTTTGCTCATAACCTCATTTTCTGATTTTTTTCGTTTCAGTCTCCTGTCAATCCCAGATCGACCTTACTGCGCATGACCACTTCGATAATTCGGAGCAATTCGGAGTGCGTGTTTGCTATTTGCAAACAGGCGTGCCGAATTCCACCTCCACGCGCCGAATTAAAGCGTGGTTGTGAATGCTTACCAGACACAGACATATGTCAAATGCCAACTTCGCAATCCGCATTCGAAGTGTGGCGGCTTTCAAAGTGGTTGTGAATGTACCTTAATGCGCGACGAAATAGCAGGTCCGACGACGATGGTCGCGATTTTCTCGAGAAACACATCGAGGCGAAAGTGAATGCGGTTTTGAAACAGAGACTAGCGACCGGAAAATCGGAAGACAGCGGCGATTTCGCGGCGTACCGGCCGAAAGCGATTTCGCGTGGCGAAATAATACCGGAGTTTGATCCCGATAACGAAACTCTCACGGGTTCGGCGTGGCTCCAGAAAATAGATCAACTCGGATATATCCATAAGTGGACCGATTATGCAAAGTCGTGCTTTATGCAGGGAAAATTAAGGGGCACCGCGACGCGCTGGTTCAACGGGCTCGATGATTATAATAAAACCTGGGAAGATTGGAAAACGGCTTTAACTCGGGCTTTTCCACGATGCGTCGATTACGCAACCGTTTTGGAGGAACTCGTCGGTCGCAGGAAGCGATCCGGCGGAAGCATGACGCAATATTATCACGAATTTTGTTTCGTGTCCACGAGAACCGATTTTTAAAAAAACAAAGTTAAAAAGCACGAGTGAATCTTTGGGTTTATTCGTTGCGAACGTTACAAAAAGACTGACTTAATAATATAAAAATACATTTCATTAAAGAAAAAGCAGATTAAGCATTTTAAGATAATGCGAAGATTCTTCGCGGAATACAGCAGTTGCATCTCATATTAATAAAACTATGCAATTCTACAATTATAACTCCTCCGGCCTTAGTGGAGAATTTGGGGTGATTCCAAAAATTCGATCATAGGCTGATGTTGGGGGTTGAAGGCTTCATTTCTAGAAGTTCGACGTCGACCTGTAACTTAGGGTTAGACGGTTCCGTTTTCCATAAATATGGTTTCAGTTTTACAAATATGAAAATAATAGTAAATATTATAACAACGTATAAAAAGATTGTATATGCACTGATGTTATTAAAGTGCACAGGGGGAATGTCGCTGATAGTTTCGATTTTCTCTCGTTGATTATTCAGAGCGTTGTAAACGCCTTTGATGTCGTCCAGGTCAATGGGTTCCATATCCAAAGTTTCCAATTTGGTGGTTTCTAAATCTGACGCTTTTGTAAGTCTCAGTTGGGGTAAATACACTTTTTTAAATTTGGTTTTAGAATTCTGGTAGGTTTTGAGTTTAAAGTCTTTAATTTTTATTTCACATTGATTGTCGATTTCGATTAGGTAAGTCCCATTTAAAAGGATGTCGGTTTTATCCGGGTTGCAATTTTCGGTGGCAATCACGTTATTGGTTGTGATGACTATCCACTGGTTTTTCTCTAATTTATGGATTTTGATGTCCGATATTTTAATCGGAATTTGCTTGCACGTCGTTATCTTGTTGTGGTATTTCAAGAGTTGTATTTCGCATGGAGAATCGTCTTTAATCGAGTTTTTGTGTAGATTTTCGCACAAGTATTCTTCGTTGCTTACTTCTCGGCACTCTTCGTTGAATAGGCTGTAGTGTTCTTCGTTTGAGAGGGTAAATTTTGCTTGAGGGATTAGCGTTTTGAATTGATCGAGGTTTGGGGTCGGTAACGAGTACAAATGATAATAATCATAATTTTCTTTTTCTACTATTGGTATTTCCAATATAAAAACGATTCGAAATTGTTTACTGTAACTTTTAATTTCCATGATTTTCTCAAACAACAATAAATTTTCCAGGGTTGGTTTAAACGGAAGCCTATTTTGTGTCAGTTGGTCGTTTACAATAGAAATTTCAGATGCTAGTTCTCTTGGGTCGATGATAGAATTGTGGAAAGTATTTAATTTAGAAAAAGAGATAGCTACTTCGATCTTTTCTAACATATCGTAAATAATTTGAAATGATGTGGTAAATTGCGAGATTAACGGTTGCATTAAATAAAAGTGATACATTTCAATTTGGTTTGATTGGGTTTCATTGATTGACTTTTGTAACTCTTTAATTTGGTAATTCAAAACGTTTTGGTTATTAACGAGAATTTCTGTACTATTTTTGAATTTATCAATTGAGCTTTGAAGTAACGTAATTTGTTCCTTGACCAAAGATTTCATCTCATTTTGATTATGTGACAGCTGATTGATGGCATTATCATATTTTATGGCATCGTCATTATCTAGATTTCCGGTTATCGCTTTAACTATTGAGCCAAGTCCATTAATTAGACCTCTTTTAGATCGTTTATTGTATATAGAATTTGGATTTAAAGGATTAATTTGTAGTCGAATTTTGCTTCCGAGGAAATCAGTAATTTGAATAGAGTTTAAAAGTTCTTCACGTATAGCTGGTTCTTTTGTAGAATTTTTCAGCGAATTCTTAACTTCCGAATAAAATTTTTCAATGGTGTGAAATTTGTAGATTATATCAGAGATATCGAATATTTGTATGAATGTCCAAATGTTTACTTTGTTTTGTGCATTACCTAGTCTTAGAGGCAACAGTCCAGGGTTATCATTCAGGTTATGAAATTTTGAGTGTTCGGGTTTTACTCCAAGGATGATGATGAGGGAAGTAAGTCTGTAACAATAGGGGGCTTTTTTAATTCTTTTATGTGAAGTATTTCTTTTTTGGATTTGTTGTTTACGTTAGTGATTTCTACTCGATTTCGATCTAGTATCTCAGTTATTTCGTAAAGGCCTATGAATTTATTATTCTTTTTATTCCTACTCTTAGGATTTTGTTTATATACGATCTTTCCAATAGAAAAGTTTTCGTTTGAGTCTCCTTCGGTGTTATTTTTCAACACGACTTTGGTTTTGTCTTCGGGTAATTTTTGGTTAACGTTTTTGTAAACATATTCTAATTTTTTCCTGTGAGTTTCCGAATAGTCTGTATAAAATACGTCAGGGATAAAAATTTCATTTGCATTTTTAGCGTTGGTATGACCAAAAGTCAGTTCGAAAGGCGTATAATTAGTCGCACTATGAATTGAACTATTATATCCTATAATGGCATAGTCCATTAGATCGGTTTCGTTAGGGTAGATTTCTTTTAAAATTCTCAAATGTTCGATGATAGTCGAATGGAAACGTTCAACAATAGAATTTGATTCGTGATGAGTCGGGGTTGTGAAGTGTACATTTATTTTGTGAATTTTTAATTGTAAAGGGAAACAGAATAATTCAAACCAAGCCAATCGTCATCCAATGTTTGAAACGACCCATATTCGTATTTCGCGCCATTCGGGCCAACGGCGTCCGTTGGATTCTTCCGGCGTCAGGGACATGACCAAGGACGTAGACAGACCACTCTGACTCCCTGGAACTGGATAGAACCGAACCTGAGTATTGGTTCAACAATTGGGCAGCCCTACGCTAAGCTATCTATATTTGAATGGGGAAAGGGCCGTAGCCCGCTCAGACACACGGCACAACTTCGCATTCGAGCGCCTCTTTCACTCTTCGACATCGCCACCCTTTTGCCACCGGTTGTCCGGACCTCTGCACACAGCTGGTCCACCGCTCTGCGTTTGGATACCCGTCTGGCCCTGGGTTTTCACCCCCTGCCTGGTATCCAGCCCTGGAGCTTCGCACACAGCACTCCTGACTGGGACACACACGGCTGTTCGGGGCTTGTCGGATAATAAAACAACACACAGTCACCTTTCGTTGACAACGCTCGTGAGATTCACCACTCACCCCTTTTCCAGTGGCTTATCCTCGCAGGAAACAGGATTCAGGGACCCTCACGCAGGTCACTCACCTCTAAACGTCAAAGACTATTCCAAACTCACCCGTCAAGGCTACCAACCCAGAAGCTCAAACTCCCCAGGCGCTTACTTCAGACTGTTCAAGCGAATCATTGGTTGCATACATTTTCGTTGAATTTTATTATTACGAATAAAGAAACAAAACATAAATTCCAGATTGTTACATAATAGTTCTTTAACGGTTTCATTATTAAATTCTGAGCCATTATCAACAGTGATGGATTTAGGGATTCCGAAAGATGAAAAGTATTTTATTAAGGCGTTACTGATATGTACGGCTGTTTTTCCATTTAATGGTATCGCTTGAGCGAATTTAGTAAATGCGTCTACAAGAGTTAAATAATTTTGATTGTTGAAAGTAAAGACATCGATATGGATAATCTCAAAGGGTTTGGTAGGTGTACTAGTTATCATGAGGGGTACATATGGTTTCTTTCTACCGTATTTTGCGCGTTGACATATTTCGCATAAATTGATGTATGTGGTCACGTCATTTTTCATGTCTTTCCAATAATAATTCCTTTTTGAATATTCGAGGGTTTCATTAATTCCTCTGTGATTTGATTTTCCTTCATGGTGATTTTTAATGAAGACTAACTGTTCGTCTTTATCTGTAATGGTGTTTAACATTTTCGTGCATCTAATAAGTTTGGGTTGTTTTTTGGAAAAGAATTTTAAGTAGACTTTACAAAAATCTTTGTACAACTGTTCGTAGCGAAAGTACATACAACAAGTCGTTTCAGGGTTGGTGTATTCTTTAAGGAATTTCAATATCAATTGTTCATTCTTCTGTTCCGGGATTTTTAATTTAATGATTTTATGATTTTCATAATTCTCACGAACGACGTCTAGTTTAAAGTAGGTATTCGGATAAACATGAATTTGATTTGTTTTATTATTTATTGCCTCATCAAGAATCCTTATTCCGTCATGTTCAGTGTCGTTAGAGATTGAATGTTGAGTGGATAATTGGTTATCATCATTTTTGTCAGGCGGTTTAATTTGGATATCAGATAAAACTTTGATTTTAGTGTCTGTATCTGGTTCCTTACTAGTCGATGGTACAGGGTCGTTTTCGTTGTAAGTAACTGTTTCTGACATGTTTCTCAAAAAGTCTAAAATTTCTTGGTTTACTTCACCGGGATTGTTAGTTACTGAGTCGGTTTCAAGAGCATTCAATGGAATTCTAGATAAACAGTCTGCGTTTGAATTGTATTTTCCCTTTTTGTAAATAACATTGTTATCATACTCTTCTAGCTTAAGTCGCCATCTAACCAATTTTGAATTTGGTTCCTTGAAATTAAACAACCAAGTCAATGGACGGTGGTCGGTGTAAATTGTAAATTTTCTGCCAAAAAGGTAGGGTCTAAAATGTTTGCATGCCCATATGATGGCTAGTAGCTCTTTTTTAACAGTCGAATATCGGGTTTCAGATTCGTTAAGAGTCCTCGATGCATATGCTATCGGTTTGTCTCGTGGCATTTCACCTTGGGACAGGATTGCTCCTATCGCGAAGTTACTTGCATCCGTCGTCAATATAAAGGGTTTTGCGAAATCAGGATATTGCAGAATAGGGTCATTAGTCAAAATAGTTTTACATGTTTCGAAAGATTCCATAAAATGTTTATCATGAATAATTTTCGCGTCCTTTTTTAGGCACTTTGTTTAGTAATTTTTGCAAAGTTAGGGATGAATTTACGGTAATATCCTAGAAGTCCTAGAAAACTCTTTATTTCGGTCTGGGTCTTTGGTAGTGGAAAATTCTTAATAGCAGAGATCTTATCTGGATTTGGTTTGACTCCATCTGGTGTTATGATGTGTCCGAAGTATTGTACAGATTTCTGAAGGAATTCTGATTTGTCTAACTGAACTTTTAGGTTAGAGTCTCTAAGTCGATCAAAAATTCGTTTAATTCGGTCAATATGATCTTGTAAGGAAGTACTGAATATAATAATGTCATCCAAATATACTAGGCAGGTTTCGTTCTGTAAACCACGCAAAACATTATCCATTACCCGTTGGAACGTCGACGGGGCGTTCTTTAACCCAAAGGGCATACGCTTGAACTCGTAATGTCCTCTTTCGGTTGAAAAAGCCGTCTTGGGTACGTCTTCGGGATTTACCTCGATTTGGTGAAATCCGTTAGCAAGATCTAGGGTCGTAAAATAGTTTGCTTTTCCTAATCGGTCTAGTATATCGGTAATATTTGGAAGGGGGTATTTGTCATCAACTGTTTGTTCGTTCAATTTCATGTAATCTATGACTACTCTCCATTTTTTACGTCCTGATGCGTCTAGCTTTTTAGGCACAATCCATATAGGGCTTGACCAGGGTGATGTACTATTTTGTATAATTTTTTGATCTAACATTTTCTGAATTTGATTTTTTACTTCTTGTCTATGAATTTCTGGGTATCGATATGATTTTGTATAAATGGGAGATTCGTCTTTTAATTTAATTGAGTGAGTTATTTTATTCGTAAAAGTTAGCGGAATATTTTCACAGTAGAAAATGTCACGATAGTCTAGACATACTTTTCTGATGGCATCAGCTTCTTCTCTATTACAATGGCTGAGTCTAAGATTTTTCAAATTCGATTTTAAAAGGTTGTCTTTCTCTTGGTCCATTGGACAGTCTGTATCCATTTTATCAATAAAATTTGTTTCGATTGGGTCAATATTTTCAATTTTGAAAGGTTTCGTGATTGTGATTCCAATTGGGATTTCATTGCTATTACTAATGGTTGTTGTTGCGTAATAATTTTCTGTAGTAACAAGAGCTTTTGGCATTTCGACACCGTTTTCGAATTTTTCATAGTTTAGAATACCGATTCCTTCTTTTTGTGTGACTGGTAATTTTACTATTTGCTCTACGCGAGGTTGAATTATTATTTTGTAATTTTTTAAAATGTTTTCCTTATTATTTACTTCGTTATCAATTTCGGGTTCATAAATGATTGGTATAGTTGCATATGGGGTGGTTAGTTCTTTAGTAGTTACATTTACGTTAGCATTTAATTGCTCAAGTAGGTCAACACCTATTAATCCATCGTATTTCTTACTGAAGTTGAACAAATAAAATTTGTGAGTTCCGTTTACATTAAAAATTTCGAAAAGTGGGATCTCCATTACTTCATTATGAAGAGAAGTACCATGTGCGGTCTGAATATCAAAATTTCCTTGATAAATAAAATTTTCGTACACCTTATGAGCTAATTCCGGATTGATTAAACTTTTTGTACTACCTGTATCTATTAAAAAGTTCGCATTAAGTTCTGGTATTTTGATATAAGGCAGATTGGATTTCATGACGTTAAGTTGAATAATTATGTCTGATTGTTCATAGGGGAAACCTCGGTAAAATTTTCAGGGGTCTCGTTATTCGTTATTTGTGGTTCTGGGTACGGATCTGTGTTGTTAGTATAAAATTGTTGAGTGTCATCATAATTATACTCAGGGTCGTATTCGGAATAATTTTGATCAAACTCGTAACTTTCGTAAGCTTGATATTCTTCAGAATAATTTGGATAATGATCAGGTTCGGTGACGTTTTGATTGAAAAGTTGTGTGGTGCCAAAATTATTTCGGGGAATCGTTCTACGCGTATTTGACGAGGACGTGTCCATCAGTTCTGGTTTGTTATTTGGATTTTGACTTGTACTGGGACGATTGAAATTTTGCGGAAAATTTTGAGTTTGGAATGGTTGATTTTGCTGAGGGCGAGGATTAAAGTATGGTTGTCTTTGAAATGGAAAATTTGTATTTGGGCGCCAGGTTGAATAATTATTTGAATAATTATTAGTCGGATTAAAAGTCGGATTCTGTCTTGGTGCAAATGCGTTAAACATTGTCGGCTGTTGTATTGGATTTCTATTCACGAATGGTTTAGGTTGTGAATTTGAACCAAACATGAGTCTTTGATTATTAAAAGAAGTTGGGTTTCTAGGTGGTACGTATCCCGTTCTCATTAAATTTTGATGAGGTGGTGCGTTTGAATGCGTTGGTGTAAATCTTTGCGTCGGTCTAAAATTAGTGTTTGAATTTAAAGTATTCGCTCTTTGAGTAGAATAGGAAAAGTTCTCTTCTTCTACCACTAGGCTCATTGCCTTTTCGAGGCTATCTGGGTTTCTGAGTCTAATATTTGTTTGTAAATAAGGGGGTAATCCACGTATAAAAGTTTTTAATGCCAAATCTTTGTAATTCTCAAGTCTGATGAGTTTTTGAGCTTGCGGAATATTAGTGGAATTTACTTTTGCAATAACTAGACTTCTAACGTCTTGACACCGCATGCCAAAATTATAGGGGCTTTCTGATTTATTTGGTCTCAGACAAATTATCCACGTATAAAAGTTTTTAATGCCAAATCTTTGTAATTCTCAAGTCTGATGAGTTTTTGAGCTTGCGGAATATTAGTGGAATTTACTTTTGCAATAACTAGACTTCTAACGTCTTGACACCGCATGCCAAAATTATAGGGGCTTTCTGATTTATTTGGTCTCAGACAAATTAAGTCTTGTACTAAGCAATCTACATCTCGTTGATCTCCAAAACTTAAATTTAAAACGTTTTTTATTTCTTGCCAAGTGGCTAATTCTGTACGAGAACCTATCAACATAAGGGCTCTTCCCGTAAGTTTACCTAATATTGCTCGTAGAATAAAGGAGTTCATCTGATTATCTGTACCGGCAAATGTGACGATTAAACTTTCGCAATGGGCTAAAAATATTCCCAAAGTATGTGGGTTGCCTTCATAAAGAGGGATTGAATCTATGTACAACCGTAAAAGTTGGTAATTTACTGCAGGTGGTGGTAAAATAGGTGGTCTTATTAATTCGTCAGGCATTTTGTCAAAGTTGGTCCAAAGATAAAAATTATTGTTGCTATTGAAATTCACGGATTTTCTCCTCTACGTGCGAACGCGATTCAATTATGATTACTTAAAATTAGGAAAGTGGAAATGATTGGAATGCTTACAATTGGATTGCTCTCATTTTCTTGATTCTTCTTAGCCTATCTTATTTCTAGATGCCTATAGGTTCGAGACGATTTTTGTTCTTTTCCCCAGGACTTGGATTGGTCTGGCTTTGACGATTTTTGTCCTCCACCAGGTTGTGTGCTGAATTGACTGCTTCTCCGTTGCCGCTTGAACACTTGGTTCCGACAGCAACCAAACTGGACGATTTGGTTCCGGATCCGATATGCCCTCGAATCACTAGTTCGATCACTACCGAAAAGTTCGATCTCCTGATTAATCGTTGATACAAAAAATTGCCCGTTCGATACGTTCAATTTTCAGGTGATCCTACCGACTGCGCCAATTTTGTTTCGTGTCCACGAGAAACGATTTTTAAAAAAACAAAGTCAAAAAGCACAAGTGAATCTTTAGGTTTATTCGTTGCGAACGTTACAAAAAGACTGACTTAATAATATAAAAATACATTTCATTAAAGAAAAAGCAGATTAAGCATTTTAAGATAATGCGAAGATTCTTCGCGGAATACAGCAGTTGCATCTCATATTAATAAAACTATGCAATTCTACAATTATAACTCACGCCAAGCTCGCTTCAACTCAACAGTGCCGGTTGGATACGGAGGCGACGATTTCTTGCGTAATCAAGGGACTACCTCTAGAATTGCAGCCAAATGCAAGGGCATTTAAATTTACGACACCTGGTGGGCTCTATGCCGGATTTATTGCCCCCATGGACAACTATCAGGTCCGCAATCAAGGACCCTCTTACTCTAAACGTGCCCGAATTGAATAGACTGACCGAGAAAATACTGGCGATTCTCAAACTGACCGGCCTCATTATAATAATAATTACAAATCGAAAACATGTGGAAAATGCGGAAAAGTGAGACACGAATCGCGTAACTGCCGTACTATTCGTTGTTTTAACTGCCATCAGTACGGTCATGAAAAGCACAATTGCCCTTCGAAGAAAAACGCGACGCATTCCCGGCCGGAATCCAAAGTCAATGAATCGTAAAGTAAAAAGTGCTTTGTCGATGGAGAGGCCGTCGATGGCTACGTTGACACCGGTAGCGAGGTGAACGTAATCTCTCAGAAAATTGTCGATAAATTCAAGCTTCCTTTGGCGCAACGGGCAAACACTCTTCAGGGATTTGGTGGTTCCGCGATAACTACCAAATCGGAAGCGACCTTCAAGCTCAAAGTGGACGACATATCTGTAGAAACTACAGCCGTTGTGGTGGGTGCGCTCTTGACCCCTGCCGATCTCATCATTGGTCAGCCTGTAATAAATCGTCCCGGTGTTTGCTTCATCATCAAGGAATGTCACACAAAGTTCATGGAAAGCACCGTCAGCTTCTTGAATCGGATCGCTGTTGACGATGACGATAGAAGATCCAAAATCTGAGTAAATGCGGACATGACTGTTGAGGCGGGAAAAACGGAAAATGTACCGATTCGGGTTACCGATGTTCCTTCGGGAAGAAACGTTTTGCTGGAAGCTAAACATTACCAGTCGGGCCAAGTTGCCAAGCTGTCGCAATGCGAAAAGAACAACTGCTTCGACTATGCGATGTCGTGGACATAGTGGAAAACACTGGGGTGAGTCCTAATTTGGTTCCTAGAGCGGTAACATTGGGTAATGTTGACATTGACTCCTCACTGGACGTTAACGCTAAAGCTCTTTTATTATCGGTGCTCAATAAATGGGGAACTATGACGAACTAGGAACGGCCAAATTTGGAGCGTTGAACATCAATCTGAAGGAATCGAAACCTGTGTGCTATCGACCTTATCGGTTGTCTTTCAAAGAGCGCGAAGTTGTTTGTAATGAAGTCGATGATTTAATCAAAGGAGGCGTCGTGCGGGAATCCAATTCCGATTTAGCGAGTCCCGTGGTACTTGTAAAGAAAACGACAAGAGATTATCGTTTGTGCGTGGACTATCGGGCCCTTAACCGAAACACGGTAGCGGATAGATATCCCATGCCAAATGTTGAAGATTTGTTGAGCAAATTGTCGGGTAAAGCGTACTTCACATCTCTGGATTGTAGTCAGGGCTTTCATCAGATACCGGTATCGGCCGATTCCACTGCGAAAACAGCTTTCGTGACCCCTGATGGCCACTACGAATATTTGAAAATGCCTTTTGGATTGGTTAACGCACCTGCCATTTTGCAACGGTTAATAGATAAGGCGATGGGTCAGCTGAGGTTCGATCAGATTCTTGTATACATGAATAATTTGCTTATTCCTTCGGACACTATCGAACGAGGTATCTCAATGATGGAGGAAGTTTTGGAACGTATTTACGACGCTGGTCTCAGGCTAAATATTAAGAAGTGTCCCGTTCTAAAATCCAAAATAGATTACTTAGTCCATCAGCTTCCTAAAAAGGGCATCACTCCCGGCGCAGCAAAGACCGCAGCAATCGTTCATTTCAAAACGCCATCCAACGTGCACGACATTCGCCAATTTCTTGGATTAGCCGGATATTTTCGAAAGTTTATCCGAAATTTGGCCACGATCGCGAGTTCTTTGAACAAACTCCTCAAGAAGGATGCAGAATGGACGTGGGGCCATTAACAGGATGCAGTCGTGCTTGCGTTGAAGGAAGCTTTGGGTTGTGAACCGGTACTCTCGTCATTTAATCCGAATCTAAAGATTGAGGTGCATACGGATGCAAGCTCGCGAGGTCTGGGTGCCATCTTAATGCAATACCAAGGAGAGAGAGAGCTTAAACCCGTGGCTTACTACAGCAGGACGACAACCGGAAGCGAACAATTCTATCACAGCTATGAGTTGGAAGCTCTAGCCGTCGTCGTCGATTTCGAATGTATCTGAGAGACTTACCGTTCAAGGTAGTGACAGATTGTGCAGCTGTACGTTACACCTTCACGAAGAAAGACCAGATACCAAGAATAGCGAGATGGTGATTGCATATTCAAGAGTATGACTTCGAGGTAATACATCGTCCGGGAAAACACACGGACCACGTCGATGCTCTCAGTCGCAACGCACTAGGTGTGGCACATATCGCTAAAGAGGACTGGTTTTTGAATGTCCAACTGCAAGACGATGAGCTTCGAGTCATTGCCGAGCAGTTGAAAGCAGGCACCAACAAAGAGTTGAAAACTCTTTACGAAGTTAAAAATCATCGACTCTATCGCAAAATTCTAAATGTTTTGAGACTGGTGGAACCGAAATGCGCGAGATGGATCATCATGAGGAAGTACCACGATGACATAGGCCACCCGGGTCTTCAAAAGTGTTCGAGTTTGATAAAGAGAGAGTGCTACTTTTCGAAAATGACAAGGTTTATGACCAAATATATTAAGTCGTGTCTTGATTGTGCCTCTTCTAAGGGAGAATATGGCAAAGGACAAGGGGAGCTACACCCCATAGAAAAATTAGTTGAGCCAATGCACACGGTTCATATAGACCATGTGGGCCCGTTCCCAAAAAGCAAAGGTGGACATAGCTACTTGCTGACAATGGTCGACTCGTTCACCAAATATCTTGTAGCCAGACCTTGCAGGACATTGGGTTTGGGGGAATGTATTAAGCATCTTAGGGCCAACTGCACCGCTTTCACTTAAAATTTAGGTGGAACTTAAACCTTATCAACAATTGTTGTTAACAATCGTAGTCAAGGCTTAATAAATTTTAAGTGAAAGCGGTGCAGTTGGCCCTTAGAGAAATATTTGGCTGTTTCTTGGGGTATCCCAAAAGAATCGTTTCTGATAGAGGATTGGCTTTCAACAGCAGACAGAGTTTACACAAGGTAAACAGATTAAACATGTATTGAATGCAGTAGCTACTCCTAGGGCAAATGGACTAGTAGAAAGGTTCCATAGAACACTGCTAGATGGCATGAGAACATCCAATCAGGACGAATTATCCTGGGACAAGGATCTGCCTGAAATTGTTTGGGGAATGAACAATACGGTTAATTCGAGTACGCGACACAGTCCGTATGAACTTATGTTCGTTCATAAGGGTAATTTACCGGGTGATTTAGAGTCAGGAAATTCGAGATCTTCGGTACAAAGGAGACGCGAAAAGGCGGGAGAAAATTTGAAGAAGACGGTTGCGAGAATGAGAGGCTACAAAAATTTCTCCTCGGTAATAGCGGCGGACTCTTTGAGACCGTATCCTGGTCCGGTAGGTAGCGAAAATAGCGACAGTGAGGATGACAATGCGCTTGATGCCCAAGATCTGATTGACCTCTTGGAAAGTTAAAGAACGGTGAATGAATGTCCTTACGTTTGACATTTTGCTTGATTTGGATTTGGGGGCCCCTTTAATTCCGTTAATCTCGTTATGTTGTGATTATTTCTGTTGCAGGCTTGATTCTGAACGATAGACAGTCGCGAGGACGTTTCCCCCGCAGGATGGCCGACTGTTAAGACTTTGTTTGTTTTTGCATTATTATGTATTACTCCGTTGCTGATATAATTGTTTTTATTGTTGCTGTTATCGTATCTATTTTTTAGACTTGAAATAAAAAATTTGAACTTCCCCTAATTACTTATTAAAATATTTTACGCCATCGACACCACACCTTCAATCTCCAAATTCAAATACTCACCCCGTATTTCATAATTCCACATTTATCGGATTTAAATATACCGCATATTATAACTCGAAATTTCTTAGTATTTCCAATTCAAATATCCCGCAATTTTTAATTTGAATATGTCACATTTTTTAATTTGAAAATCCCCATTTCAAAAATTCAAATTCGCCGCCATAATTTTTCAATGGGAAAATTCGATTTCTCACAAATTCAAATACCCCGCCATTTTGAAATTATTATTTTTCAATTTCACTCAGAACGCCTGGAATTTATACTATTAATTATACATCTTACATCTGAAACGTAAACCCCCGGAATGTAGACAACTTGTTCGGCTGAGGGCCCAGAACCTACCTCCTTACTCTACTTAAACTTCACAAGTTTAGCACATGATCATGTCAACAATTTTATCAATAAAATGGATGTGCATTTTTTCTTCTATTTTTTATAAAAATGTAACAATTTAGTTCCAGGCGCAAGGCATTCTGATTGCAGTATTAGTGCAGTGTGAGTGCCGGCTGAATGCCGGTGAATCAATGGCCGACTGCCGGCCGTCAATAACGTGGTCCGGGCGACTGCCGGTTTAGTGCCGGCAACTGGTCCGGCCGAGCGCCGGCTAGCCGGCGCAGTATGTGCGCTGGCAAAAGTCTCATATCTGCAACGGGCCATTGCTGGCGCGCCAGCAATTGCCCAACGCTGCGTGCTGGCAAGCCAGCGCTCGACCGGCGCAGATACAGCGGCGGAATGTTTGCTGGGTAGTCACGTGGTCGAAGATTCCATAAATCCCCCAAAAGGGTGTTGACTCCGTGATTAACGCGACGATACTTTCGAATTGTTTTAGTTCATGTCGAGAACAGTTAGAGAATGATTCAATACAGGCGGTTGGTTTGGTTGTTTGGTGATGCTCGATCAACGCCGTCGTTCGTAGCACGTGTAGCTCTTTCGGCACTTCACCACGCTTTCTTTTGAGGTCACGTTATATCTTCATCTACATCTACATACAAATAAAGTCGACTACAGTGGTGAAACATTCGTTGCAGAAAGTGATGCTGTTTATAGAATTGGAGAAAAATACAGACCACAATTTCCCGCCATCGAATCAGGCCGGCAGTTCGGGGGATTCCTGCGACCTACAGGAAATGTCGGACAACCAGAAGGATGTCTCGAGTATCCACATCTCTACCACGTTTCCCTATTGTGTGGGGGAAGTGGACGTCGTTCTGATGCACATATGTGGAATTGAAGCTGAACCAGAATGGAATATGAGACAGAGTAATTTCATCTTGGGAAACTATTGAAGATGAGAAAGAGAACCAAAATTTGGACATACAAATTTTGATAATTTTCGATAACGATACTTTGAGAAACAGAAAGGTCTCGTTTCGAAGTTCTTGTCTCGCAGTTTAGTGCAAGATAATGAAAATGCTGGAGATCGCCAAATCACTACTCATACCGATATTGCTGAAACAGGTGTGTGCTTCGGCCAGTTCCGAAACTACCACTCCCAATGGTGGTTTTAACAGGAATGTCATCTGGATTTTTCAGGATATTGAAATGGGAAGTGAAAATGTTTTGCCATTTGAACGGAATCGTTCAGAAATACGAATTTGTCAATACTGAAGACCTATTGGATATGTGGCCGAAAACATTGTCACGAGTAGATTTGGGGGGTAGAGTAGAGCGTACATTCGTAACTTTAGGGTTTCCACAAGAAATACAAATATCTGAATAGTATGCGATGTTTATTCATTAATCAAAAATTCGGAATAGTGGCCTAAGGAGTCCTAAAGGGTAGCTTACAACTAGTCATGCTTAGTATTTTTTTTCCGGTCAATTGAGGTAGGAGACTGCGCCAATTGTGCGATTTATAAACATTGTTCTAGCGTACAAATTTTTCCGTGACAATATTTTGTATTTTCTTGAGATTAATGCGGCAAAAGCATACCACACTTATTGGCTGTTCAAGAACATGGGCCATAATGAAGACATCGTAACAATGTATGATTTAAGTTCGCTATGTTCTGAAAAAAGCATAGAAAATAAGCATATTTTCTTCACCATTCCCGTAGCGATGCTTCTGTATCGAGTTCCTCATCCGATGAACCACAGCTTCAACCGCTGTGATGGTGCAACCCAACCTGGCTGCTCTGTCAAATCCGATGATACACAACCTGCTACGATTACTGAAAAATTGGATTAGAATTGCGGTAGAAAAATATCCGGAGATCGTGTCTTCCACGCATTATATGCTGGCAGTTCTGTACATTCCAGCGAAGACTCCGAACAGAGAGAAGAAATCTGCTCGGTTTATTTCGATAATAATACAGAAGACGATCATGAGCATTCAGTCACCAAGACATTGCTTTCACAGAAAGGAAGAGCTCGCGATAAATTCATCGGTTACCGAGACAGTTACAGAAATGTGCCCACAGCATTGAGTGGGACGAGGAGAGGTGTGTTGAAGCCCTACAAAGCATCACACAAGACTTGAATTGCATTTAGACTTTCTCAAATGCAGAGGGAACTTCGACGGGGCATTAAAAATTTACTAAGGGAGAAATGGATGGCCAGAAGAATGGGAAGAAAAACAAGAATGGCATTTATCACTCCGAGGATCAAACGAGCGACCGGAAGCCGTTCAAAAGAAATTTAAATGATAAAATTCAAAGGACAATAACATATTCATCATAGCTTTCACCAAATTCAACTCTTAAAATAACATATTATAACTCCGATCCTTACATTGAGACAAATCGAAATTTGGGCGTTTATGACTTTTTACCTCTCTGCAGATGAACACCAGGTCCAGAAATATTCTGCTATTGGCACTAAATAATCCTTATGGCGATGACACCCACGAGTACACCATCTCTAAAACTGTGGATGATGACGATAAATCTGACGATATCAATGATAATAATTTGCAAGAAGCTTAAAAAAATGACATTCTCTTTGAAGATGATCTCCAAACTGAAAATAATAATTGTTTGCATTTTGGAGAAAATGACTTATTTCTCGGAGCAGAAGAAATGGTGCAAGACGTGTTACCACAGCGATATCCCCTGCCAGTATTAGAAGATAACGGACTTTCAGAAAAAATGTCTCCACAAGAACAAAGTGAGAATGGAATGTTTCATGATACAATAGCTCTGAAATTGAGGACCGTGAGCTGTTTGCGAGAGAGAATAATTCAAGTGTAGCAGATTTTGAAAGTGCTACAAACCATGAGTGTACTACAAGTTCGAGCGAAGACGACGAAGTGGGCGAGAATAGTACCGGCGATGAAAATGAACTGTCGATCCAGGAAAAAGATACCGATTGTGATTTCGACGGACATCAAAAACTAAAAAACCGAAAATTGTCGAAGAAAAGAAAGCAAAAGTTACTGGAAGACTCTGGCCAAGAATACCTCAGCACCAGCGGTCAAGTTATTCCTGCAAAGAAAATGAAACCTAATCCTAGTTTGAACAAAAAATGTATCAACCACTGCAATTCGTTTTCAGATGACAAACGATTGAAGATTTTCAGTTATTTTTGGGGCTTGAAGGACAGCACGATGCAAAAAAGTTACCTAAGCGAATTTATAACTGTGTATCCTGTGAAACGTAGACGGAATTCGGGAAAATTGAAAAACAGAAAATTCACCAATGAGTACTTTCTGAACAAAAGTTACTTGAGTCAAAGTTTGGCAAACAATTCCTCCTTAATACTATGTCTGTAACGGTTAGCCTCTTGAGTAATGTTTTGAGCAATAAGGACGAAGTGAAATTTGCTCAACCAGATGAGAGAGGATCGCATAGGCCATATAATAAAGTTTCTGATACACACATAATGCAATTCAAGAATTTCATCAACAGCCTGCCTCTCGTTCCATCGCATTACTGTAGAAGCTCAACTTCCAAAAAATATTTGCCTGCAGATGTTCAGAGCCTCAATAACTTCTACAGAATGTATAAGAAGCACATGCAAAATCAAGATATACAGGCTGTCTTATAAAAAACGCCCCAAGCCATAACTTCTTTATTTGACGTCCGATTCAAAAAAGTTAAGAAGGAAAAATAAATTGCTCGATGAGTACTACAAACTGACCCTAATTTGAATTTTTTATACCATGGACCTCTTATGTCAATCAATGGTCAACTTGAAATTTTTGCTGGGTAATGCATACTTTTCTCAACATAAATGGGCAGGATTATTTTTTCTATATTGAGTAATGTGTATTTTTTTCCATTTTGAGTCCTTTTTACCAGCAAAAAATATTAAAAGAAGTTTATTTAAATCACAAAAAAAATTGGAGAGAGTGCCGTGTACAACAATCACAGAACTGGATGTGACAGCGACAATAAACTCAACACGTTGAAAGTTGATTGTTGCCCACCGCCGACTGTACAATTTGGTTTGGAAAAGCCAATTTGATGCCGATAAACATTTCATTATTTCACCAGTAAATGTTCTTCAAAATTCAAAATATTGTACATCATTGAACTCAGAAAAGAATATCCTATACATTTCTTTTGAAGCAAAATTGCATTTCTACTTGAAAACTTGAAGTTGACCGTTAATTGACAATGAAGACCCTTTTGAAAAAAATTCAAATCAAGGTCAGTTTGTAGTACTCATCGAGCAATTTATTTTTGCTCTTTAAGTTTTTTGAATCGGACGTCAAATAAAGAAGTTATGGCTTGGGGCGTTTTTTATAAGACAGCCTGTAGACTTGAATGATAATTGCATTTGCCTCAAAAGAACCAAATTCATGCAACTTCTGAAAACAGAATTCAATATTGGAATTCATGGTCCAAAAAAGGATAAATGTTCTAAATGTGAACGATATAAACATTTGCCTAGGAATTTGAAAACAACCGAAGAAACGAAGATCTATGAACTTCACTTGAAGGAAAAAGAAGCCATTAAACAAATATTTTAGGAAGAGCAGTCGTTAGCTGCTGAAGAAAACAGCACTACGCTGGTTGCAAGTTTCGACCTCCAAAAAGTGCTATCAACACCTCATGGAGACAACATGACCATTGGATTTTCTCGTAAATACGCCATGTATAACTTCACTGTTTACGAAACATTTTCAAAGAGGGGTTTTTGTTATTTATGGGGTGAGAAAGACGCCAAAAGAGGAAGCAATGAAATTTGCTCCAATTTACTGAAGTACCTGATTGAAGTAGATGAGACTGGACAATACAAGAAAGTCTCATTGTTCTGTGATAATTGCTTCGGACAAAACAAAAATCGCTTTATGCTATTAATGTTGAGATACACCCAAAAATATCAGTGATATCACGATAACTTACCTTATAGCTTGGTTTAGTATAGATAATGGTTAGTCATTCCGAAATTTTGACGTGTCTGACAAGCTGTGCACTAACATTTTGAATGCCACTTTCTGTGTTCAAAGTTGAGCACATTTAAGATTGACAAATATTATTCTACAAGTTTTTGAAAATACCCTTCTCTCAACTGAAATCTAAGGTAACAGAGCTATTAATAACTTATTTTTGATAAATTTCGTAGTAAGTAGTATACTTGTGGTTTTATAAACCCCCCAAGAACCTTTTGATTCCTGAGATTTTAACCAAAAAAAAGAAAACCTTATCAACTTCGGACTTCGGACGTCGTTAAAAGTGCACAGCTTGTCAGCTTGTCAGCTTGTCGAAGAGTGGTTCTCAAAATCCCGGAATGACTAACCATTATCTATACTAAACCAAGCCTTATAGTAAGGCACACTTATAGGCCTGTCGACTCTATGCATGCTGTGATTGAGAAATGCAAGAACTCATCCAGAACCGTATACGGGGTGTCTTTGAAATACGTGTACAACGCGCTACCACATACTCCTGAGGTGAAAATAGAACGATTTAACCACAATGACCTTAGTCCAAAAGTTGATAATAAAAAAGTTACAGGGTGCTAAAATGAACATTTTTATTTCCATTTTTTTGAATAATTTGTCAAGTTTTGTGAATAATAATTCAAAAATTGGTACACGAGGGTTTTTTGGTACGGGAAATACTTATTTGGACTCAGTTTTGCCGTATTTTCTAGGGGGCGCTACGTACGGTACAAGCATTTGCAAATGACAGTCTCAACTTTTTCTCTCTTCAAATTACCGATGTTCCAATAAATGGAATCGACTGCTTGATGATTTTACTCAATAAAAGTTCTCTTGTTTGATGTCGCTACGGTCCACGGTTTTGGTATAATTCATTCTTGAATGATCGATTTCACCCAAAAATCGCACCAATTTTTGGGGTAATTTTTCATGAAAAACACATTAGCCTGACAAAAAGTTAATCCCATGACTGCTTTGCTAAGAACAAATCACCTGACGAAAAAAGTAGTTAAACTTTCTTTTTGGAGGGTTCATTTGTTTTTCTTGAAAAATTTCCCCAAAAATTGGTGCGATTTTTGGGTGAAATCCACCATTCGAGATTGAATAATTCCAAAACGGTGGACCGTAGCGACATCAAACAAGGGAACTTTTATTGAGCAAAATCATGAAGCAGTCGATTTCATTCATTGGCACATCAGTAATTTGAAGAGGGAAAAAGTTAAGGCTGTCATTTGCAAATGCTTGTAGCGTACGTAGGCCCCCTAGGAAATACAGCAAAACTGAGTCCAAATAAGTATTCCCCGTACCAAAAAACCCTCGTGTACCAATTCTTGAATTATTATTCACAAAACTTGACAAATTATTCAAAAAAATGGAAATAAAAATTTTCATTTCAACACCCTGTAACTTTTTTATTATCAACTTTTGGACTGGGGTCATTGTGGTTAAATCGTTCTATTTTGACCTCAGGAGTATGTGGTAGCGCGTTGTACACGTATTTCCAAAAGCTGCATTATTCAGACTTTCTGGATTTCAGAACCATTTCTACATCGAAGACTAATAAAATCAAAATATTAAACGTAAAGAGGGCTCATTTTTGTAAAGATAGTTCGCTGATCAAAATTCAAAAATCATTCTTGGATCCAGTAGAAGAATCGATTCATTTCCAAATAAAAGAAGGCATTCAACTGCGTGCAGCTTATTGTAGCGAACAGCCAATCAATAAGTTGAAATATGACAATCTCCGAAAGTTGTGTAATCAATATGTTATCAAACCAGAATACCATTTGGAATACCTCACTCTCAAAACCAACGCAACGGTTCTGGACAGGCTTCATGAAATAGATCTGGACAAGGAATCTGATTGAAAATTGGTAGCCATTGAAATTAAATTATTATTCAGTAATGAATTAACAACTTGACACAAGTCAGTTTACTTTTTCTTTAGAAATCAAACGGCTCTTGCATTGATATCAAAATTTCACCCGAAAAATCTGTTTCATTATTTTTATCAAAAGCATTTCTGAATCACATATTTACAATATTTATCATGTTATTTGTCTCTCCTGTAATAACATGGGTGTTCAATAATTTTTGAATGACCCGATGTACAAGTTGTTTTAATTTCACAGCTGAAATAGTGTGTTCGGTAAAGTTAATAAGCTATTAATTGTTTGAATTTTATATGAATCCCTTGAACCATGAACACAACGGCATGTTTAGCTAACAAAGGATTGATCACGAATCGGACGACTAGCTTATGTTGGTTATTGAACGTACAAATAACTAGGTACTGTAACGAGAAATATTGTTTTCAATGAAACATTTCCTGGCCACGAACTATGCTCAGTTCTGACTAGCTTAAGGGTGGTGAGTGTAGGAAAAACAAGAGTAAGCGCTAAGTAGAATAATTTCTAAAACAAAGAAAAAAGTAGCTAGATCCTACGAAACCAACTAATCCTAAAGGACTATTGTAAAAACCCGTAAGGCTCTTGAATTGCAGCTCGCAGTAACCAAAGATCTGTCTTGATCTCTGCGAAGGGGTCGGGGTGACTTTGACCGGTACTGCTTGCTTGTAGTCGGGGGTTGGCTATTAACTTCACACTTTTGTTGTAACTGTTTAACCATCCCTTTAATTGGTTTTAGACTAGTATTTATACATTCAATTATCGTCGAGTAATGAGTATCGGCGAATCTAGATGGATCCGTATTACTTATTCTAAGTCTAAGAATTGTGCCTAATCTAAATTCCAGTTCCTGATCTGTGCGGATTCCCGCTGACACAGCGCCGCAGCTATATTATTTGAAGCTCAATTAAGCATACGGCCTAGACGCCGAAATCACACAGATTGTATAATCATTGAAATTAAAATCAGCTGATTTTTGCGCAAGAACTTCACAGACTTATGATTCTAATTGTTGTAAATGAAGTAATTGCCGTGAGATGTTTATTTAATTATTTAATTAATCCCCTGAAGCCGGGGATTCGGACTGGCAGGATAGAGTCCGTAAGTAGGATCGCTGGGAGGCGTGAGATTACGACAGCATTAGGCATTATGGGCGATGGGGAAGTTCCGCTCCATCATGGCGCCTGCGGGCCTCCTGCGGGTGGTGAATCTTACAGGGGGTAAGATGTCGGCCATCCAGATCTCCTTGCGTACCGCTGGTGCAGGCTAAAAGTGCTACACCAGCCGTCGTAATGACATGGCTGTACACCATTGGCATTTGCGACCCCGTGGCTGTATCGGGGAAGCGTTGCTGGCCGGAGTGGGCCATAATCCACAATCGCGGTAAACGTACGTCGGTAGCTTTAGAAGTAGTCGTAAGATCTATTAAATATTCGTATATTCGGTACTCGTAGATGTAGCACCATCAGAATGTAGCCAAAGTAGATAGCGTGAACGTAGGGCGCTAATTACGCTTTCAGAGGTAATCTCCGAGAGTACCATTAAGCGAGCACCCCTGGACACGAAGGATGACCCCATCCATGATCGTCGAGGTTAATACAGGCGGTGGGCTAAAGCCCCCGGTGAGTTGTGATAAACTAACCCCGCGAGACCAGATAAACAGGTGTATGTCTTTTTCATGTGACGCAATTGACGAGATGACCACGTCACCTCGGTACTCTCCCCCGATTTATAATAGAAACGGTACTGGTGAGTTTAACAGTAGATTTGGCAGATTAATTGCGACGCCCCTTCGGGCTGGGAAAAATCGTGTCTTACATTCATTTCGATCGCGACGTTCATAGGCGTCTTGCAAAATATGAAATCGTGCAACCAAGACCTCGTCGGTCTCGAAACTCAAAAATTCAGGCGCGGAACATGTGAATTTCCATTCACCGTTTTTACAGTCCGTTGTTCGGAACCCCTCGGTTAAGGCGACGGATAGGATGGTTCTTCAGTCCAAAAATCCTGATTTGCACGTGCGCGTAGTTGCGGAGATTGCAGTAGTGTGAAAATTTGGCGTAGTACATTTTGAGATTGCTTCTTTTCGGAACAATTTTGAAAAACTCCAGACAAGTAACGATTCTGGGTCGTTCCCTTGCTTTTTACTTGAGTTAGACGTCTTCTGAGATGAAGTTGCAGGAGACAGAAGGGACGTGAAAAAGTCGAAGTGCGACCATGTCTCAGCCCAACCTCGTATATGCAGGTACTTGAAAATCGCAGATGAGGCTAGTCCAGCGAGAAACGTCTTGTCTTGACGCTGGGCGGCTTGGGGTCGGAGCAAATTACGGCCAGTTGCTCCACCCTTCAGCTTGTTGACAATTGACTAACCTCGGGAATCTCAGCTGCTGATTGCCTGAAAACTGCCACTCTTCGAAAAAGTTATCAAAATTTTTTGCTTCTTCATCACGTCGGGGTCACCAAATTATGGTGGATCTTATCGCGCCTTCACTATAAATAGAAATGTTGTAGAACTTGACACGCGTAAAAATATGTATAATAATTTTTGTTAATCCATTTCTATCGCGACGTCCATAGGCGTCTTGCAAAATATGAAATCGTGCGGACAGGTCCCGCCACATGGTAAAATGTAACAGTAACAAATGGAGAAGAGTTAATTTGAAAATTGGAATAAAAGTGCAGTTTGAATTGAGTCGCTCTAGGCTAATAAATTCCGCGATTTATAAAGCAATGATCTGACCTTAGGTGGAGTCGTTGCTGGTTTGCATGATGCCTGGATGGCGAAATGAAGGTACTTTGAAGGGCCGGTTCAAAGTCCAGAAAACTCCGAAGAAATAGCTCTAACGGAAACCACTTGGTAAAAACCATGGTAAAAGCCTCCAAAAGAGGGCGAATTGACGAAGACGACAAGATCCGGGCTGGCCGGTAAGAGATCGAAATTCAATCGATACCACAACAAATGGACGGTATACAGGGTGATTCAAAATTGTTGGACCAACGCTTCAGAGCAGATTCCTCTCGTCAAAAAAGTTATAAAAGTTCTTATAAAGGGGGGTCCGCAAGTGGTCAATAAGGGAGTTATTAGGCCTCAAAGTCTGCTGGTGGCCAATTTATTTTTGTTTATAACTCGCTTAATTTATGGTTTAGAACTTTCAGATTTGGTATATGAGGAAAACAATTGGAAGACTAAACGTTGAATCCTTTGGTGATCCATGAATACCGTGGGAAGTGATTAAACGAACCAAAAAAGAGGTCATCGGCAGATAAAAATCACGATTATTTTGTGACGGTAAGTATTTGGACTGTTTCTAGTGGTTTTTCAGCTTCAGTGTACTTTTTCAATTTTAAAAATCTAGGGGTACCTCAGTCCAAATGTGAGTAGTTTTCGAGATATTCTTTATTTTATCAACTTCTGCAGGAAGGGTGTCGGTAGCCGGAGCAACCGACAAGAATGAGACCAACAATCGTTTCTAAATAAACAAACCTTATTTAAATTTTTGTACATTCATCGTAAAAAGTTCAAATTATTAAACGACTGGTCGGAGTAAAATGCCACAGAACCGAAAATCGGAGGTAATTTTAAATTTGAAAATTAGGTCCACGTTGAGTTTTTACATCAAAACAAATACTGATTACATGAAAGGCCCTCTGTTATTTTCGAACTTTCCGAAATCAAAAGTAATTTTTGTTGACGACGAATGTACAAAATTTTTAATATTTCTGTTTATTTAGAAACGATTGTTGGTCTCATTCTTGTCGGCCGCTCCGGCTACCGACACCATACATGCAAAAGCTCATAAAATAACGAATATCTCGAAAACTACTCACATTTGCACTAAGGTACCCCTACATTTTTAAAATTCAAAAAGTACACTAATGCTGAAAAATCAGTAAAAACAGACAAACTACTTTCCGTCACAAAATAATCCTGATTTTTATTAGCCGATGACCTCTTTTTTAGTTCGTTTAATCACTTACCACGGTATTCATGGATCACCAAAGGATTCATCGTTTAGTTTTTCAATTGTTTTCCTCATATACCAAATCTGAAAGTTCTAAACCATGAATTAAGCGAGTTATAAGCGAAAATAAACTGGCCACCAGCAGACTTTGAGGCCTAATAGCTCCCTTATTGACCACTTGCGGACCCCCCTTTATAGGAACTTTTATCATTATTTTGACGAGAGGAATCTGCCCTGAAGCGTTGGTCCAACAATTTTGAATCACCCTGTATACGCAGAAAAGCTAGAAAATAGGCAATTAGGCGAAGAAACCTTCACGAATTAATTACTCACAGTGCGGAAAAGAGAGTCCTGACAATAGTTGGAAGATAAATGGAAGATAAATGGAAGATAAATGGAAGATAACGATAATTACGGCTCAAAAGCCGAATAAGAGAACTCAGGACTCTCAATATAAGCGATAGCTGTTTTCACTCGCCGCACTCTCTGGCTGAAGTCCTCTCAACGACCGCATGCCAGGCCAAAAATTGGGGGTACGAGTAAAGATAAGAATGACCAACCGAAGGTTAGAGATGACCACCTCCTTGACCAGAAGAAGAGGGCCGATAAAGAAGGAAGAGTGAACAGGAACCACATCTAATCGCGAGAGAGAGAGTTAATAGCATGAGTTCTAGAAGATATTGGGAACAAGGAAAATTTGGTGGCCGGCTCACCACAAAGTGACTTCTGTCGGCGCCAATTAAGGCCTCTGACAATCACCTGAGAGCAAATAACATACTGGTAGGGTTACAGTTAGTGAGGAAGGATCTAGTTAATTAAAGTATCAACCACACTAAAAAAACCTGAATGGTTAAAACGACAAAGTAAACGACCAGAAGGGTCGGAAAGGCAAAATATAACGACAGAGACACCAGAACAGAAGAGATACGACACTGGACAACACAACGGATTCCTTTAGAGAACTTTTACCTCAAGGAAAATTAGTCTCTTGGCCAATTGTCTAACCCCGGTCCAAGAGGGGGATAAAGACACCAGACCCCAATAGGGACTACCCACGGATGTCTCAAAGAAATCTGGATAGCTATTTCCATGCCGACACGATACTAACTGCATGGAGGCTGCAGTTAACTATTGAACAGAACTGCACCAATAGCAGGGAGGGCGATACATTTGAAATTTGAATTTCTCGGGCGCGGGCAAGACTTTTAAGGGGGGGGGGGGGAGACGTTTGTCAGGCGTGACGTTTGACAGGCGCGCATCTCACTCGATCCAAACCATGCCACACGCATGGACAAACCATGGTCAAACGACAGTTTCAGTAACTTTTAAAATGCCAACCTAGAGTTTTAGCAACCTCAAATAACTAAAGTAACTAAAATTGACTTAGTATGGCAGCCTCTATAGCGTTTGGATTTGTGCTACCCCTCACCACCTACCTTTGGCTATCCACTTTTCTTTGGGACATCCGGGGACTACGGAAAAAAATTTAAAAAAATTTACAGTGTAGCAGTGAGTATGTGATTATTGAATTACACATTTTTCGATTTTACAGGGTTAGTTAGTACCAATGTTGTGCATTATCTAGATTATATTATCCAGATAAATTATCTAGACAAAATTTTGTTATCTATAATCTTATCTAGATGACACCCAAAGTGATTATCTTTCATTTTATCTTGGATAAAAAATTAAGTTATCTAGAGAAATTAAATTACAGATAATTTATAGACAATTTTTCGTCGAATTTTGAAATAACCGCATTTTTAGTGTTGTTTCTATTCATTTCTGCTCGAATGTATGGTCGGTCTATGATAGGATAGAATTGATAGATACTAAAGTCGTTTTTTGGCGAACATTTATTTCTCAAATACTGCGCTCTCATTGGCCGTGATTTAAAATAAGTCGCCCCACAACCAATGAGATCACAGTGTTTTAAAACTGAATGTTCGCCAAAAACCAACATACTTCTCCCGCTTCTTCTTATGATCATGTGTCATGTGTGGTGCGTGTGACAGGAGTGACAGAACAGTTTGGCATTTTCTTCAGTTACCAGAGTTTTTACACGTTACAACAAGAACAAATTAAATGGAAAACTTCCTTGTAAGGCCGACGACTCCGACGAGAAAACGTGCTAATACGGCCGACGAAGTGGATAAAGAGAACAATAATTTGCCGCACGGAGATCTGAAAATATCGAAAACTAAGGCACGTTCCGAAAGTACTGAGAGTACCACCCACAACGACGATGATGGATATGATGACGGTAACGCTTCAGAATCATCATACATTGTTGATGGGAATTTCTTTTAAATTATCCATTCAAAAAAACAATTATAATAAGGGAAGACCTTGTGACGCACTTCCGGTCGAGCGGGAATCTCGGGCGCCAGCTTCGCTTATAGAGGAAGCACTCTTACCGGGGTAGCAAACTCAAGTCGGAGAAACGGAAACACCAGGGGTCTGTGAACAGTATTTATTTCGCAAATGCGGCCAATGCGGACGGCACAGACGGAAACTTAAATTACCCTAGCCGGCTTAGACTAGACTTAAAAACTAAAGACGTAACGAAACAGAAATGCGGAACGGGGCTCGCCGAGGGCGAGTTACGACACCAGGCGGAAAGGCCGGAGCCGTGTCACGGGAGGCTTGTTACGGCTGTTCGGTATACACCCGAAGGTGGCGGACTATTCGTTGCGCGATGCGCCGGGCTATTTCCGACGACGCCAAACGCAGGATAGGGTTAGTCGAGAAGGCTTTTGACCGGGCTGTTTCCGACGATCGGTTAGTAAATTAAAGACCGGACTGGACTGACTTCCCAAGTAGCACGAGATGCTGCCAATCAGCTGCGATGACTTTTTTGAAGCTTCAGCTACAGCAACTTGGCTTTTCCAGTTTGCTGTGGGAGAGATTTTAAAACACTTTCACAACCATTTTACAGCTGAAATGGCGCGCAATTTTCGGCAATTCTTGCGCTGCAATAGCTGATGCGGAAGCTATTCTGCAGTCATTGTTGCTACAGTTGCAGCAATAATCGAACATTCAAGCTTTCGCAGCACATTGGTTGCAATGATGATAAAAATGACAATTTTGCAATAATTTCCAGTATTTTCAGTCATATTGTACATAAATTATAATAATTATCTGCCACAGTGACCATTTAACAACTAAAGTGTAATATTTGAACTAAATCCACAAATGGCGAAGGAAATAGAAATTCACAAGTTACCATATTTATACATGTCACGAAAATCGCACCCCTGGGCCCAAAATTACTTGCGGTAATTATTTTATCGTCTAGAATTGAGTGAAACAGAGTCTAGAATTAATGCTCTTCGATAATGCAGCGTAATAAGCTTTATCTATAAAATTAAACAAAAAATTTTTTCCAATAATTTGTGATGAAATGTATTTTAAAAAATGGAAACGTGTGAATTACTAATTTGTTAGTTGATTTTTTATTAAAAATAGGAGAATTCGATTATTATAATTGTGTTTCTCAAACATTCCCTATTTCAAACACAACATGGCGCTGCTAGATGTTGTTTGTTTATGTCCGACATTTTCTTCAAAGAAGAATAATTACTTTGAAGCAATTACAGCCAAAAATTGCCATTATACAGTTTGTATAAATCGTACACTGCAGCTATTTGGCTTCAATTTGGCAACGACAGCTTTTTAGCTGGCGCTGCAGCAAACCTTCGCAAAATCACCATAACCTAACATTATCCACATCAGTTCAGGTTCACGGGAATATTGGGGCCGGATAAAAAGTGTCTGAGAAACCTTTAACGGTCGAATAATAAGACGATAATTTCAGTGAAGTGCCATTGCAGTTTTGTAGTGCGTTCAAAAATGTCTGGTACATAGAAAATTGTACAAACCATCGAGAAAAACAGAATTTCTATAGTAGGTGTACCTAGCGGATGGGAAAATAATAATGTTTTGTCCTGGCCACCGGGTCGAAAGGCCGTCGTTTTGAGAAAAGATCCATGGTCTTTGCCGGATGAAAAATAGCCTGAACAATTTTGCGTTTTGAAACGGGCTAATATTAAAACATTTACTGATGTTCTGAGGTTAGAAGACACCTTATCAATGACTTCAGACACAGAAGAAGATGAGATAGAGTAAAGATATAAACAAAAATCGACAGGTATTATTTGTTTTTATTCATTCAAAATTAGTTCTAGAAAGACCATCGTAAACGAACCCGTGATAGTAACAGAGGTATTACCGAAGGCAGCAGTACTACCGGAATCCGAAAAAATCTCATATGAAATAATAAATCATGCAGGAAAACCTCAAATAAATGAATTAATTCAGGCTCCTGTGGATCAAATCCAGGACTCCGCAGCAGGTGACATCACAGCTAATGATATTACCCTACAAGACTTCATTTGTACTTCTAATTGTAAGTGACGTTTTTTAGTCTTTCGTTCCAAGTTCCACAATCTTAATATTTTTTCTGTACTTATAGTTGAACAAAAACTCGAAGAAATTAAAGAAAAATTTGATAAGATGATGAATGAAATAACGACTATTAAACGTGATTTATGGCATTTCACGTTAAATTTGACAATCTCATCGACATTTTGATCAAAAATCAACCCAGGTCTCCAACGAACTCGACAGAGGTTGACTCGGAAAATTTGGAATTTAACTTCAAACTACCGGTTTCTTGTTTGGATGAGTTGGAAAAACTCGAGGAGTTACAAGATGATCAGCTTAAAGCTAAATTTGTAAGTTTACATATCATATTTTATGTACTGTAACGGTCCGTTTTTTATAGTTTCTGGATTTCTATTTTAACACCAGCCCTGTGTTGGTGCCGGGGTTTCTTTTCCAGAATAGGCCAACAGTTTAATTCCGCTCGAGGTAGGGGTTCTCCAAGAGAATCCGTTTGTTCCGTTTTACTGTCTCTCGTAATTTTCATGTCTTTGCCTACCTGCCCTTCTGGCATTTTCTTTCCTAAATTTCAGTCTGGTTGTTGCTTTAATCGACTAGGGCGTACTGGCGTCCTAAGGCTTCACCTGAAAGTTCCTTCCTTCTCTCCTTTCGTACTAACATCATTTCTAACCAGTATTCAACTTGCATAGGGTAATTGCTTCTAGTCTTAATTGACGCCGGTCGCAATTATCCTGACGTGAACCGGCCACGGATTTTTCCTAACTATCAGTAAATTCAGTTTCATTCTAAACTAATAAATCCCCGTATTATCGTACTCTTATTTACCGGTCACCTTATCTCCTTTTATTTAATCTCAGAATGACCATACTGCGACACCTCTTAACCCGTGGCAGTACCTCTAATCGATAATCGATCCTCCACCATTTGTGTGGGTGGCTCATCATTCCCGCCAATTTGCGTTGGTTTCCACATTCTCCCGCTTTGATACGTGTCGGTGGACGAAGGGGTCCATCTTGAGATTGGTCATTTCCTGCTGATCATCGTGCGAATTACCACGTGAAGGGATTCATAAAATCTAAAGTAGATTTTCAAATTATTTCCTTATCAGTTTTCTTCGGAAGAATTAGTTTTCCTGTTTAGTTACGTGTTCCGTTGGAGCCGAGCTAATTATCTTTATATTAAATAATTTTCTTCTTCGAACTATATCCACGTGAGTACTTTTTTCTTTGGGAAATGTTCCATGTCTTATCAACCCCTTTTCAGTTCCCTTTGTCGATTGTATATCGCCATCTACTACGGGATTTTCCATTATTTTCTTGAACCCTCAATCAATTAGAGGTAAGATTTAAATCGTACATTGTGACGGTACTGATACGTAATGTATTAGGGTTTTACTTCCACCCGGGGCTCCGCCACCGGTACCTCTAGTGTCTGCACTTCCACTCATCAATTTGGACCGTCCTTTCTTCTTCATCGCCGCTCTATCGTCGACCATCTAAAAACGCAGAGGTTACAACACCATCTCAAAGGTCAGGTCCACCCTTATTAAAGCAGTACCTTCTTTCGCGATTTTATCGTTCACGATTTGTTGACGTTACCTTAACTAGTTAACTCACCTTTTTATTCAATTTCTTCACTATCTATAATCAAATTATTTCTATCATCATTTTCAATATTACCATAAATTAACTATATTTAAAACGTAGTCTAAGAACTTGTAAAGTTCATTCTTGAGCAGGAGTTAACTCATCAGTACTGTTAATTAATTAATTGTTTTAAAATAAGATTCTTTCTTATCGATCTAGTTACCGCATAGGTATTCCTTGTTCCTTAGTAGGAGGAATAAGACTCAAACAACTTATTTAATACCATATTTGATAAATGCGAGATTGATTAAACCCTACTTGGCGCCCAACAACAATTTTTTATTTAACCCAGCACCTTTGCCTACGACCTAAGCTCGCCAGACTGAAAAGCTGCCGGAGCAATTACGGCTTTATTGAAAAAGTCGTGACAGTACTTATCATTATTTTTTCATGTTCCAACTTATTTGAATATTCATATTTTGGATTAATTTCATGAGTCAAATTGGAGGGTCCAGTGGAAACAAAAATGCTAATAAAGTGGGCTATTTATTGCTTGATCGACTGTTCACAAGATCGCTATTGACAGAATGTTCCTGGATTGGGTCAAGGAAGCAAAAAGATTGCAAGAAAATTTCCTTTGTCAGATATCGCCAAGTTATTGATTCATTCTTTATGATACTTCAGAAGGCAGATCATCGTTACACAATAGCAGACAATGAAGATTTTCTAAAGAAAGTCCTGAAAAACAGTGTTAGTCGTCTAAAAGAAAAAAGTGCCAGGGACATGTAAGCATATCTAAGAAGATAATACAAATGTATAATGTATAATTAACTAGAATTGTTTTTTTAAGAAATCTAAATGATGAGGAAGTTCGTGAAGAAGAAAACACAAATATTGATGTTTGAAATTGATTCAATTGAATTATAAATTATCATATTTATTCGTTTATATGATAATAAGTTATTTTCAATACCTAAATCAACCAATACATATGGCAATAATAAGTTAATTTAACAAGTCTAGTGTATGTACCAAAGGGAAATATATAGTTTTGTTTTTATATTCAATAGCTATCAGCCATAGACAACCTTCACTCAAGACCGCCAACTAATCAGGGAAAAAATTGTCCGCGTTTGCCGATGACGTTAGATGGCGCTCATAATCAAAACCTGCCGCCTTGACGGGGTGGTCTTATTCATTTTGTTAATTATTGGGTTGCATAAATTCAACAACATTTTACTGTGACCTTTTATTTTCAGAATTTGTATGTTCACATTTTTCTAAATGAGTAAATGATAAAGATTATTTTATTACCAGAAACGAGTAACGATATCATAACTTTGCGATGGACTGGGCGATTTCTTTTCTTTTAAGTCTTCTAATCCTTCGAAAATCGAGTTCATCCATCTCTTCTGAAGTTTTTTCGTTAAGAACACGGGAAGTAGGTACTTGGAGTCACACCCTGAAGTATAAATGTACGAAAAAGATTATACATTATTGTTCCAATTTTACACAAAAATGAAAAGAAATAAATTCTGAAAAAGCGAGTCACAAATTATGCCGCTTTTTCATACTTTACTGTTCTGGCATCATTGTTTTGTGTAAGATGTGGTAATTAGTGCAGAACGATTTTTTTTATAAAATGGGGATGAAGAAAAAACGCGCAAAGAGGGAATAATGATATTAATTGGTGAAATAACCAAAAAAGCATAAGGAACACTACTTACTCGCATTTATTTCCTGGAAGGTGATGCAACCCCGGCACTGCAGCTTCTCACATTTTTGCCACAAAAATAACACGGTGATTTTGTTGGATTTTCAAGTTTAGTTGTTTTTGACGTTTGAAATTTTATTATTCGAATAACAATCAAAAAATAATATTCGAACGTCGCCGCGTGGTCGCCGCCATCGCGAAAATTCGAAAATTACTACTACCGACATCTGACCATATTTAACAGAAGTTTCGTGATACTACTCACGCCATCTAACAAGATCGGCAAACACAACTTTTTCCCTGGACAAAAAAATCAAGGGAGCTACGAGGCCCTGCTATCAGCTTACATTTAATGTTTTCGGTCTTATACCATTTATTCGGTTCACCTGTTGTAGGCGTTACCGTAGAATAAATATTTAGTTCTGATGATTTTATGGGTTTTTCAAAATAATTTTCAAATTTGTTTTACCGAGCTACCGTAAATAAAGGCTTGACTTTTCAAAGATGCCGAGTTTTTCATTTCTACAATATTATTGTCTTTTGTTGAAAACCATTTATTTGCTCTGTCATTTGATAATTTGAATCCATTGAATTCAATGCTATGGAAAAAACTGTCAAAAGTCGATGTTACACAGTTTTTGCCATTATTACGTTTTCGAAATATTGGATACTTTGACGTATTGACAGACGTGTTATTCAACTGATTCATTTCGAAAATTCGTCGAGCGACTTGAGATTAAGGCTGATTGCCGCCTCGTAAAAGATTCTTGATTTTATACAATGCATTTTCAAACGGATAGGAATTAAATGTGCACAGAGGTCCAAAATCACTAACTTCGTCTACTAAATGACACAGATTGTGCACATTGCTAGTAATATGTGAAATTCCGAATATTTCAATATACTCTTCTTAATGAACGACTTGAATAATTCATCAGCTGTATCTAACATGTGATTAAAATATGAGCTAGAACAGATATAACAGGCACAAACCAACAATAAAAAGTGCTCGTAAACGTCAGTAGGAAGGTGATCTTTTAATGTTACTGCACCTAAATATAAGAGGAATGTTCGATACTCGGTACCTTTCCAAAATTTAAGTGAGTCTAGTGATCTCACTGCTCGGTGAATTTCAGAAGGCATTCGAACGCGAAGCAGAAAATCGGATATTGTATTGATAGAATGTGTAGACCATTTAGTACTATTGTTTTTGAAAGAACCATAAGTGTATCCTGTTAAAAATCTTTTCATTACACCTAAATGAAGCAAGTGCAATGAATCTCCGACCGGAACTGATTGTCAATGAGAAGCCTTTCTAGAGGAGTAGGCATTTTGTAGTGATTTTCGTCACTTTTGTATCGAAATGACTGATGCGTCCGCTTTGGTTTATCAAATTCTGGGAAGCTCATTCGGTGTTCTGCGTGAAAATACTCCCAATTAGCAATCTAACATCACTAATCACATCAAAGACTTGGGCATTAATCAGAAAATGCAACATTTAGGATGAAGAACGTCGCCCCAGATCTTACGACGTGACACCCCCGTAATAGTTGGAAAGGTTTTCCTCGAATTCAATGTAAAATGTTGCATAATTTGTTGAATTTTGAAATTTTAGTGATGTCAGATTGCTATTCAAGCTGTCTTGACTAAAATACTGCTTGAAATGTAACATTTCAATAGAAATTAGAAAAAAAAAATTAATGTTAAAATCGATTTATTTCGAATGTGGCGCCTTCTATCGATGTTTACCAAGAGTACCTTTTTTTCATAAAAAACCTCATAATTTCATATTATGTGGTTCAAACACGAAAAAAACATCACACAAAAAAGTTGGGAAGATTTTTTACCACGGCCCCCCCAAGATGACCCGCCCCTGGTGGAAATTTTGAATTCTTTCCTAGTCCATTTTGTAGAGCATAAAAAGGTTAATAATTGTACCAAATATGATTTCCTAATCTTAAACAGTTTTCCAGATATTTAACATAAATCATCATAGGGGGCTTACCTTTCAGGGGGTATATCTCCCTTAGGAAGCGATTCTCGACATACGTTCATTAGAACTTTTTTTCATCGTTTTTATAGAGGAATCATCGGGCAAATTATTGCAGGCTAATTTCTGGACACCGTGTATATACAGCGTGTATCAGGAAGAAAGGTCCAGGTTTTCAGGATGTACTCCTTGAGTGATTTCCAACAAAATTTCTTAGTAAATGTATATCCGTAAACGCCAATTAGATACAGGGTGTCACATTTAATATTTCCACCAAGTTTTTCAGATACGGGAACACCAAAATTGGTAAAATGTTTCAAACGAAAAAGATAGCCTATGATGTCAGCTTTCAGAAAAAAATTCGTCGATTCTTGTATCTTTAATAGTTCCAAGGATATCGCGATTCTGCTGCAGCTGGTCGGAGGACAAAAAACTGATATTTCAAAATTTCAACAAAATTCTCCGGGTAAAAAAGATATCTTGAATGAAGACGGTTCTAATGTTTCAACAATGTTTTTGCATAACTACTGTTTTTTCGGAAATATTGTCACTTAAGTAAGAAAATTCTGTCATTTGAAATCACGATATCCATGAAACAGTAGACGTTAGACGAAACTTGTATCGAAACAAAAGAAAGCTCTGGATTTTAGCTATCTTTTTCATTCTAGGTATTTTATTGAAATCTGAACATTTCAATTTTTCGTCCTTCGACCAGCTGCAGCAAAATCGCAATATCCGTGGAACTATTAAAGATACAAGAATCGACAAATTTTTTTCTGAAAGCTGGCATCATAGGCTCTCTCCTTCGTTAAAAACTTTTTACCGATTTTGGTTGTCATGCCTCTGGTAAACTTAGTGGGAGTATTAAATGTGACACCCTGTATCTATTTGGCGTTTACGGATATATATTTACTAAGAAATTTTGTTGGCAATGACTCAAGGAGGGCATCCTGAAAGCCTGGACCTTTCTTCCTGATACACGCTGTATATTGCAGCACATCATCATGGAATAGTTGGCTTTTGCTGTTAATTAGCTTTTATTCATGCTGTTATATGAATTTCACAGCTTTAAATTCTAAGATATGGCTGCAACTGTATATTTGCTATCAACAAAGCTGTAGTAAGGTCATTATAGCCAGATTCGAAGGAAAATAGAAATTTTTACCAAATGGTCAATGGATGAGGTTGTAATAGCGCTGTGGCAGCTACATTTTGGCTTCAAAAGCTATACAGTATATTCTGTGCTACTTGGGTGGATAACTGGATTGCTGGGCTATTTCCGACAGCGGAGAACAGGCGGGAAATCTGACTCAAGCGTCTAACCAAGACTGGCGAAACCGGAACGGGGGCGGCCTTTTATAGCCTTGGAGGCGGGAGAGGAAATCGAACATCCTAGAACAAACGGTGACGACAGAAGTGATAAGGAACAAATGCACTCATTCTTTGGATTTCAAAATTTTGAATGAAAAAATAATAGCATCACAGGAAGCTACTTCGTGAAAACACTATAAGCCGTCGAGGGAACATTTTTGGTAGGCTATTTCATGGAACATTCCAAACTCTTTCTTCAACAATTTTATTTTTTAAATTACGCTCTGTACACGCAATTTGTTATGGTACATCATATTATCTAGACAATTGAAACAAAGCCACACGATAAACATCCGTATTCTTGGTTGCCTAGATTTTTCGGTTGGCGTCACTGACTGTCACCAACATGACGGTTAAGAATATCCCATTTTGGGGTAGAGTTTGTTTCTCTTTCTAAGATCTTCTGTCTTTGTCACAGAAGTCGTCAATTGATAATCGGCCAATTCTATAGCATATGTTGCGGGATTTTCTGCGACACAAAATTTGTTCTGAAGCAATCAATTATTTCCTCATTACGCAAAGTCTCTCGACTGATTGACTATTCGTCTTCCAAATTTGATGGACATTTGGACTGAACACGAATGCGATGCAACTTTTTATCCACAATCAGTTCCTAATTTGCCCAAAAAGTACCTTTGTTGGTGAAGGTTATAATAGGCATTTGCTTACCTTGTCCGGAAATTAATTATTCAAAAAGATAGAATTTCACGTCCGTTGCTATGGTTTATTGAAGCGTCCGAGAAATGCGATTTTGCGGCCGCTTGGGAAATACTTGAAATACTTTTGGGCAAATTATAAATTGAACGTTGTATTGTATTCCTATCTTAGTTGCGTTTAATCCATTGAAGGAAATTAACACGAGAACGAAGTTCAAAACAATAAATAATCATTAATTTTGTGGCAGGAAATCTCATCACCAGTCTATACTGTATCAGTCTCAATCAAAAATGGTAATTTATCAGATTTTACTATTCGAATTAAATAATCATGGAATACAGCTACAATTGTAGAATACGAATATGAAATCTACTATACTGATAAGTGATGCATTTCTTAATTCGAGATGGATTAAAATTTTCAATTTTCAGCGGAAGGTAATTTGATTACTTCAGAGTTATTATGCAGCAAACAGAAATTGAAAATGTATTAGCGTAGTCTATTCCATCATTATTATTATTAATCATATCATGATCAGTGATCCAGTTCAGATATGTCATCATTTTAGTCGGACCAAGCGTTGTCTGTTCGAAAGTCGAAATAGAGAAAGACGAGTCTAGAACTTTAACCGCGAGCTAAACCCTCTCCGCGGGAGGTATCTACCTGGCACAGTACGCCAAGCCAGGTAAAGCTGTCTCATGGCATGTTCGAATGATGACATCACAAGCAAAATATTTAGCCAAGCTTTATACTTACCGAAAGATATACAGAGTTGATAAACTCGAGGACCGCACCGGGTGCGGTGTTGGTAATGTCGGCCATACTTGGCCAGAAGTCCCCTAGTATGGATCCTCGGGTCGACGCAAGCGCGGGGCAGTGACATAGCACATGCTCCGCTGTCTCGTCCTTTTCTAAACACCCTCGACAAGTGGGATCGGTTACGACGCCCAGCGTGTAGAGATGTTCGTTCAGTCGGCCGTGCCCGTTCCATATCCCTACGAGTTTTCGGAGATTGTCTCTGGTTAGTCGCAGGCAAAATTTGGCTCTTTTGAGGGATGGTACCTTGATGGCGGCCCTCCCCTGTCTGTAGCCTTCAGTCGATTTCCAGCGCGCAGAGTGTCTGATCAGGGTGTCTTCTTTAATCAGAGTATTCAGAGTAGAAAGGGCTACCGGTAGCGCCGGCTCCGGCCCGATAAGGTGTCGGTCGGAGCCTTCGCGCGCCAGCTCATCTGCCTCTTCATTGCCCTGTATTCCTGTATGTCCTTTCACACACGCAAGGTCTACGACATTTTCTGCCGCCAGTCTTTCCAGAGATAGGTGGTATTCCCAGACCAGCCCCGAGTTGATCCTGGACCCTCTCAGAGCTAGCAATACCGCTCTACTATCTGTCATGATGCGTACAGACTTGCCCCTGATTCCAAGTTCAGTGGCTCTTTCGGCCCCTTGAGTCACCCCCGTCAGTTCCGCTTGGAACACGCTGGAGTAGCATCCAAGAGCTAAACTATCTCGCAGGTCTGGATCTTCGGAGAAGATACCCGAGCCCGTGCCTCGACTATTTTTGGAACCGTCCGTGAAGATGTTCGCGTCCGATACTTTTTCTTCGCAACAGTTTATTTCAATGCCATAACGCCTTGTGAAGTTGTATTTCACCGGGATGCGATCAGACCTCGCTCCCAGAATAGGTACTCTCATGAGCGCCTCATTCAGGATGCGAGTGTGACCGCCATCGTGGTTTCTGTCATTCCATAGACCCTCAGCCCGCACTCTCAAAGCCGCCCCCAGAGCCACCTCTTCGACGTACAGGTCGAGGGGAGGCAGGCAGAGAATCGTCTCCAAGGCCGCAGTTTGAGTCGTCCTCATAGCCGCAGTCACTGCCAGGCATATCAGCCTTTGGATGTGACTTATATGAGCCATCTCGTTCCTCTGGCTGGTTCTGGGCCACCAGACGAGCGCACCGTAGCAAAGCAAGGGTCTGATGACCGCCACATATAGCCAGAGGACGATTCTAGGGGATAGGCCCCAAGACCGCATTGGCTGCATTTGCCAGAAAGCCGCGCATGCCTTGCTCACTTTTAACTCCAAGTGTCTTTTCCAGTTGAGTTTGCTGTCAAGAACGATTCCCAGGTACTTGACTTCCTTCGTTAGACTAAGTTGAGTTCCCTTCAGTCTAGGTGCACCTAGCTTTCGTTTTTTCGTGAAAAGAACGAGCTCCGTTTTCGCGGCGTTTACCGAGAGGGAGCGTTCCGTTGTCCATTCATCAACTATGTTCAGCGCGCTCTGCATAATGTTGCAGAGTATGCTCTCATGTTTACCCGTAAGCAGGATTGCCAGGTCATCTGCATAGCCAATAGTGCGGAACCCCGACTCATTGAGCCGGCGCAGCAGGTCGTCAACTAATATGTCCCATATTAGCGGGGATAAGACTCCATCCTGTGGACAGCCCTTGCTAACGACACCCCTGACGGTGCAATCCCCTACACTTATCTGTATTGCTCGCCACTCCAGGGCATGCCGAATCAGCCCACACAACATGGGGGTTACGGCGTGTTCCTGTAGTGCCTTGGTTATGCTTTCGAAGGTTGGTCGGTCAAAAGCGCCTTCGATGTCTATAAACACTCCCAGGGTAGATGATTTGACCTCCATCGACCTCTCGGTTCTGCTCACCACTGCGTGCAGCGCGGACTCGGTCGATCTTCCTGGGATGTATGCGCGTTGACTGGGATGAAGAGGGCGTTCCACTAGCGCCGTATCCCTGATCTCTCTGTCGCACAATTTCTCTAAGGTCTTTAAAAGAAAAGACGTTAGACTGATGGGCCTATAGGATTTTGCCGCGGAGTAGTCCGATTTCCCCGGTTTTGGTATAAATATTACTTCCCTCCATTCCCCGGGAATGTATCTGAGGACGATACACGCCCGGAAGATTCGCACCAGGTGGTCTAGTATGATCTCCAAACCCCAGTGGAGTAGAGCAGGATACACGCCATCCAGCCCGGGTGATTTATAAGGAAGGAACGATTTGATAGCCCACGCTACTTTTGGAGCACTTGCAATGCGAGCGGCCACAGCCCAGTCTACAGCAGTAGGGTCCGGGGCAACGTACTCGGGCCAATCAGGGTCAGGTGCTACCGTACAATCCGGGAAATGTGTGTTCATCAGCACCCCCGCAGTCTCCGCTAGGTCGGTAGTGTAGGTACCGTCCCCTCGCTTCAAACTGCTGGGTTGTTGATTTTGGTCTTTCGAGATGATCTTCTTCAGTCGGGCGGCTGAGACAGTGGACTCTATGCCACCAGAGAATGATCTCCATGCCTCCCGTTGTCTTTTGCGAATCAACCCTTTGTACACTTTCCGGTGCTCGTTGTAAGCTTCCCAGTCCGTGACATTTCGGGTGGTTCTGGCTCTGTTGAAGAGTTTGCTGCTTCGCGCCCTGAGGTTGCCAAGTTCTGTGCACCACAATGGTGTCGCAAGACCCCCGACAGCCGCAGTGCGCAGCGGGCAGGTACTTTCATATGATTTGATGAGATTTGATCTCACAGATGCAACGCCCTGCTCCACCTGCTCAACCGTTGTAATGTCCTGTGGTATATGTGAGGCTCCCAGGGATCTTTCCAGGTGCGCACGAAACGACTCCCTGTCTGTCTTCCTGAGGTCCCGGTTAGGGCTGCTCACTATTTCACAGCACTTTATGTTGAAACTTATCCATCGGTGATCGGACATGGACACCTCGGGTGCCACATGCCAATCCGCGATCTTACTTCAAATGTTTGCGGATGCCAACGTGATGTCTATCACTGTTTGGCACCTAGAGGTGACGAAGGTTGGTTCGCTCCCTCTATTAACAGATTCTAAACTAGTGCTAGCAATATATTCTAGTAGTGTCTTACTTCGATTGTTGTTGTCGGCGCTCCCCCAACTTGTGTGGTGAGCGTTCGTATCACATCCAATAATGAGGTGTTTATTTCCGGCCTCACAGTACTCGACGAGCTCCGTCATCTCTCTTGGAGGTGGGGGTCCTATCGATTTAATCGGCAGGTAGATGGATGCGATGATTACATCTTTTTGTTGCCCGACCCCCGTATCGCAGCTGACACGTACAGCCGTTAGGTCCCCGGTGCAGAACTGCGGTACTAGTTTGGCTTGAAATTGCCTCGGTATGTATATACACGTCCTAGGCCTGTCAACATTCTGTGTTACATATACGGTACTACTTAATTTGCCCAGTCCACAGACCTGGCCTTTTACGCACCAGGGCTCCTGGATAAGGGCTATTGTAGTTTTAACGCTGTCCAGGTGGCGGCACAAAGTTGCGACCGCCGCCCGGCAGTGTTGGAGGTTTGTTTGTATGAAATTTACTTTGGTCGTCATCCGTGATCCGCAACAGTTTGAGAAGGACCCGGTTGTCAAATGACAGCCTGGTTTCTCAAACGACGGACGGTCCTGTGGCCGTCGAGGTGGCCGCCCGGTCGGTCGACTGTTCGTCCTCCTGGGAGGAAGCATCGACCTCACTGCGAACAGTGGAGGCGGCCTGGTGAAACTTCACCTTTAGGGAGGTGAACAAGTAGTTCAGCCTCCCTTGTTTGCTGTCAAAGGATTTGACGACGGCCTCCCTCACACCAAAGACAAGAATGGTCCCTTTCGGGACATCCTTGGCCGCGGTGTGGAAGGTCATCCACTCCCCGACTTTTGCCCATGGATTTTGGGCCGCCAAGCGTCGCAAGACTATCTCCGTTTCCGCCGGTTCGCCCGGAATCCACAGAGTCATCTTGGTCAGCTTTGGTAGCTGATCCACGGGGATGACGTCCAGCATTGCACCTTCCCATTGGGGGGGCAATTCTGCGATGGTTTTCTTTAGCCAAGCTAAAGAACCGTCATTTTCACAGTTGATCTTAAGGACCTCCTGTGAGTAGTTCCAGGACCGGAAAATAGGTGGGCTGGCCGAATCCCTGGACAGTTCCCTATCCAGACATTCCGTCAACCTGGCCTGCAATAACTCGACCCAGGCAGGTTTGATCCTGCCGAGGGAATTAGAGTCCCAGTCCTGCTTGTCGATGATTGCCACTCTCAGGTGAGCGCCAACCATCCCACTATAGGTCCCCTCCCGAACAGGTCCGGAGGACCGTTTCGAAGGGCCAGACATCCCGCCCGCCTGCCGCGCAACTCTCTTGTTGGGATTCACACCCGGAGAGTGTGCGGAGGAGCCATCGGACCTCTGCCTCTTCTTTTGTGTGGGGTACCCGCTGCCCGGTTTCGGTTCTTCGCCCTGAGGCTTCCGACCCTCAGACAGGGAGCTGGGACCCTTTGAATCTTGGGGAGTGTCCCTCTTCGCGGTAGAGCCGCCTGCCTCATCCTCCGTCGCTTCTTTTGTTGAGCTCCGGAAATCCGTTTCCGGGGCTTACTTATTTTATGAGTTGAGTCTTGCGATTCAGCCTCATGGGTTTCGGTTTCAGGATTATTCGATTCCATACTAACAAACGAGATCTTCGTCTCACGAGCTCCCCACCCACCACGGAGTCCAACACGGGGACGTCAAAAGGACGCCAGGGCTACTCGCGAGATATAGCCCCCAGGTGCGAGTTGCACACGAGCAAGCCACGCACCCTGGAAACCAAAGGTGCGCGCCCGCTGCGCACCCCTCTGCACCCCAAGGGCTCACCCAGCCGGCTCTCTTACGGGACGAGACATATGAGCTATGCAAATGTAAATTTCTTGTACCGATTATGACTCGTTGGATTTCGTATTATGATGCGACAAGAATTATTTTGCATGGAAAAGATAAATCAGGGGAACTTTTCACTAAATTGAAACTTCCAAAATTAAAGACAACGGAATGGCATTCTACTGAAGAATACTGCAGTGTAACGGGACTATTAGCTTGCGCGCTAGACAAATTACAAGGCGAATCAGAGTGTTTCCTTGGATATGTTGCACCCACTTTATTCACCTTACGGATCAAGTTAATTGAATCTTCTTCTCTTGTCTATTGCAATCCTCTAAAACAGGCGATGATTGATGGGATCGAAAAAAGGTTCGAGCACTTGTTTGATATGGAAAACAAACCCACTGAGAGCAAACCGTTCATTTTATTTGCGATGAGTCAGCCAAAATTCAAAACCAAGTGGATCCCTGACTTTTAGTCCAGGTGCTCCAATTTTCGAAATATCGACAAATTAGTCGGGTCGAAGAATCGGAGCGGACATCTTGAATGTGCGATCGACCCGACTAATTTGTCGATATTTCGAAAACTAGAGCACCTGGACCAAAAGTATTGAGATTTTTTAAAAAGCTCTCGTGTCGCTCTCTGACTTCTGTTCGAAACTTTTTGCGATTATCGATCAAAATTTTTCAATCGATCATGTTTTGCTCCAATTATTTCGCTGTAATTAAAAAACCTAAACACGTAGATAGTTCAGTTAAAGCTCATTTTGAAGCTAAGACTTCAGGCTGCATTTACTTGTGATTTATTTTTTCTTCTTGTTGGTAGTTTGGCAGAAAATTCGAGCGGACATCTTAATTGAGCAACCCTGTATGTGTGTTTTCCACATATTTTTCAATAAAGATTTAAAAACACCACTAAAAATCACACTGTCACTGACATTGACGGTTATTTGAATAAATCTAATCACGACACATGTTTTCTTAATCACAGCCACCACTGATTTCCTTCATTAACGAACGCTCGATACTTACGGTGCGATCGAGAAAATTTCACATAAAGGGAGGCTGTGACTCTCATTCTGTCTCATCTGAAAACTACTAAAAGGGTAGAAAGAGAAATATCTTCACAGCCTCCCCTTATGTGAAATTTTTCTCGATCGCTTTGTAGATAAGTATCTCCAACTCTCTTCGGTAGCACGGTAGGTAAATTTTATTGCTCGTCACCGAAGAAAGTCGGACTATAATATAGATTTATATTCCCCGTCATTTTGTTGTATAATTTCATAAAACATAACATAATTCTCCATAAAAAGTCTGTCGAATTCCATCCCTCATCTCGTGTTATTGGAGTCCTCCCCGAGCGTTCGGTACCAGGGTAAAAGCAGTGTACCAGTTCAAGTTCTGAAAAATTGGGTAGAGTTAGGCGAGATTCAGTCATTTATGCGCCTGAAGTTAGCAACGGAAACGAAAACGGGAACGGGTTTGACCTTGGATAATACAGTCGTTCAGTGGAGTGCTTTTGAAATTCGGTAACGGCTTGAAAACGCATGTCGGCGCATGCGTGGGAAGGGGCATTGTTCAAACTGAGCCAGGGTACAAAAAGAGAAATTAGAGATGCCTCAACAGGGTTGTTTCTACACGATGGCGATCCTCCATTATACCATCGCAGCAAACATTCGAATGCGGGCCGACACTCGGCCAGCGCTGGCAAAGTACGGGTGATTGCAGGCAACGGGCAGCCAGCGCTAAAACTGCGCTGGCTAGCCGGCGATAAAACTGCGCTGGCAAAACTGCACTCCGCCATCGACGGCCAGCGCTGGCTTGCCAGCAGTTAAACTCCTTGTTGGTTTTGTGGAGAACTGCATTTTGGAAAGTTCTGTAAATTTCGAAAGCATGAATGCAAGAAGTGCAATAAAATTGGTCACAAGGACGGGTTTTGTGATTACAAAAAGAATTTGAGAGATAAAAAGTCACATTCTACTAATTCAACTAAAATGGTTAATGTTAATTCAATTAATTCTGTACAAAATCGGAAATATTGTCACGAATAACGCCGTTCGTGTAGGGGGGTGTAGCTCCGAGGAGTAAAACGCACTGTCGATTTTGTGGAGTTTATTTATTCATGGAACCGGACCGGATCTGCAGCCCCGGTCTGGCTCCAGGAGCCAGCTCCAGCTCCCAAGCCGAACTCTCGTTCCCGGGCCCATTTCGGCCCGAAGAAACCTCGGTTCCCCCAACACAGTTGGGGGGCCTTCTTATACTTAAAAACCCTTAGTCGGCATGGGTTCAGACAATGACCCATGCCGATTGCTAAACTTATCGCTAAATGCTGACACCATCGGTCCACTTCCTTGTCGCAACCGGTGGGGTCACCGAACTGTCGACCATGCTAATGTCGACGTAATTTGGGCAATCACCAAATTACGCCACAATATATCAAAATTCTGATTAATAATACTCCTGTACAACTTCAAATTGATTCTGCATCCAACATTACTATTATATCGGAAGAAACGTGGAAGAAAATACGAAAACCGGAATGTAGGCGTACAGATCGTACTGCAACAAATGCGTCTGGGAAGCCTTTATCGTTGACATCTGAATTTAATTGCAGAATGTCTTATAAAGAGGAATTTTATTCAGGGATATGTTTTGTAACTCAAATAGAAAATCTCAACTTGCTAGGAATAGATTGGATTTCTAAATTTAAATTTTGGGATGTACCTTTCAATTCTATATGCAATCAAATTCAGAGAAAATATGAAGATTTAAAAATAATTACAAAACATTGCCAAGATCTCTACATTAAGGATTATCCTGAAGTTTTCAAGGAAGGTTTGGGATTGTGCAGAAAAACTGAAGCGGAACTTCACTTAAAAGCTGATACTATACCAGTTTTTCGCCCAAAACGTCCCGTTGCATATGCTGCAGTCAAACAAACTTCAGAGGTTACAAGATTTAAACATTATTTCTCCAGTTGATTACTCACATTGGGAGGCACCAATTGTTGTAATTAAAAAACCGAATAGATCCATACGGATATGTGGTGATTATTCGACGGGGTTAAATAATGCTCTTGAACCGCACAAATTTCCTCTGCCTTTACCTGAAGATATTTTCGCAAAACTTTCAAACTGTAAGTGCTTCACTCTCATTGATTTATCAGACGCTTTTCTTCAAGTCTCTTCAACGTTTAGGGTCAAAGTTACACCTGGAATTTTCCAACAAATAATGGATGCAATGACCACAAATCTCAAAGGTACAGCCGCCTATATGGATGACATTTTAATCTCGGGAAGAAATGAATTGGAACATCAAGAAAATCTCTTCAATCTTCTAAATCGTATGAAAGAATTCGGTTATCATTTGAGGATTGAAAAGTGCAAGTTCTCTATGACAGAATTAAAATTTTTGGGCCATATTATAAATATTAGCGGCATTAAACCAGATCCTGGAAAAGTGGAAGCGATTAAGAATATGGTACCGCCACATGATGTTTCTACAACTCGTTCATTTCTTGGTGCAATAAATTATCATGGGAAGTTCATCAAAAACATGCATATTCTTCGAAAACCAATAGATGAAATGTTGAAGAAGAATAATAGATGGCAGTGGAATAAACAATGTCAAGACTCTTTTGACGAATTCAAAAGAATATTACAATCTGATCTTCTTTGAACTCATTTTGATTCTCAGAAACAGATCATAGTCGCAGCAGATGCATCAAATTCTGGAATCGGAGCTTGTATTCTCCATAAATTTGAGGATGGTTCGGTTAAAGCGATCAGCCACGCATCTAGAACTTTGACTGAGGCAGAAAAGAATTATAGTCAGATTGAAAAAGAGGGTTTAGCTCTAGTTTTCGCAGTTACAAAATTCCATAGAATGATTTTTAGTAGAAAATTCACTCTCCAAACTGATCATTAACCACTAGTTACAATTTTTGGTTCAAAAAAAGGAATTCCAGCGTATACTGCGAATAGACTGCAAAGATGGGCTTCAACATAAGGACTTTACGATTTTGATATTAAATATATTTCAACAGAAGAATTCAGTCATGCTGATGTTCTATCAAGATTGTTAAATACCAAAATTAATGATGATGAGGACCATGTAATTGCGAAAATAAATGTGGATTCACATATCATCAATGAATTGAAGTCTTCAATTGAAAATCGACCTTTAACTTTCAAGAATATTCAAGAAAAAACTAAAAATGACGACCTACTTCAGAAAGTGATTCATCATATCAGAATTGGTTGGCCGAAAAAGCCACAATTAATTTCAAAAGATTTAAAACCATTTTATAATAGAAGAAATCCATTTTCAGAAGTATCGGATTGCATTATGGTCGAAAACCGAGTTGTTATACCTTTCAAATTCATAAACAAAATTTTGAAAGAGCTTCATAAAGGACACCCTGGTCAGGAAAGGATGAAGTCGATTGCGAGAAGTTACGTATTGGCCTGCGATTGATAAAGCGATTGAGGATTATGTTCGTAACTGTACTAATTATGCAGAAGCTGCGGTAGCTCCAGCAAAGGCTCCTCCGATACCTTGGTCAAAACCAGGAAAGGCTTGGCAACGTCTACATATAGACTATGCTGGACCATTGAACGGAACATATTTTTTCTTTATTGTTGATGCCATGTCAAAATGGGTTTTGAAATCTTCAAAACTAAATCTATTACAAGTTCTTAAACTATTTCATTTCTTGCTGAAACATTCGCGCGATTTGGATTACCAGAGAAAATTGTATCGGATAATGGCACGCAATTTACAAGTCAAATATTCCAAAAATATTGTTCGGAAAATGGGATTCAACACATCAAAATTGCACTTTTCCATCCACAATCTAACGGCCAGGCTGAAAGATTCGTGGGAACGTTCAAAAATTCATTAAGAAAAATGAAGACGGAAGGAGGAAATAATAGTAATGCAGATATTCAATTACAAACATTTTTACAATGTTATAAGTAGAGTAAGGAGGTAGGTTCTGGGACCTCAGCCGAACAAGTTGTCTACATTCCGGTGGTTTACGTTTCAGATGTAAGATGTATAATTAATAGTATAAATTCTAGGCGTTCTGAGTGAAATTGAAAAATAATAATTTCAAAATGGCGGGGTATTTGAATTTGTGAGAAATCGAACTTTCCCATTAAAAAATTATGGCGGCGAATTTGTATTTTTGAAATGGGGATTTTCGAATAAAAAAATGCGACATATTCAAATAAAAAAATGCGGGATATTTGAATTGGAAAAATTAAGAAATTTCGAGTTATAATATGCGGTATATTTAAATTCGATAAATACGTAGTCGAAATTAGAGGTGGGTAAATTCAATAAATTCATTATTTCTATGCATAATGCGAATAATGATAACAATTCCCTTAATAATTGTAATGATAATGAACATAAAAACAATAGTAATAATAATGAGTACAAGAATACTAACATAATATTATTTATAAGAAACTTAGGAGGTAAGGATGTAATGACCAATATAATCGTTATCATGATCAGCAATACACGCTCGAATACATGATAATTTATTTGTGGCATAATCGTATATTTTAAAGCATTCCGCAAACTGCACACAAACAAACAAAATTTATTAAGATTTCAGCATAGCGCTACATCCGTGACTAGTTTCGTTCATAAAATGAGTGACGCGTACACTGCACTCATTTTACTTCGGACACTAAACCCGATACTGAATGATAATTCACGATGCGATCATGTACGATAAGACAATAAGCCCGCGTATGTGGTGGAAATATTTCGGCACTTTCAAACTCTACTTGGACATCTACGGTACTGGATTTGACTGCTTCTTCTTGTTTTGAGCAATCGATGACGAATAAAGCCTTATTCTTGAAGGTTTTATAATCACTGATGGGCTCACTAATTTTGCGATGGTAAAAAATCCTCTGAAAAACACTATAGGTTTGATATGCCTCCGTGTAATCGTCCTTGGCAAAGTCGCAACGTAGGCAATCGTATGGATAGCAGGTAGAGTTTAACTCACGAACTGATGTTAAATTTACATTGTCAAAAGATGCAATATCACTTCGGGCATTATCTTTTCGATTCGATTGAAAGGCTAAAATAATGTGACGGGGTCGCTCTAGACTGGTGGACGTCTGCACACTCCAAATGTCCTTGTTTGTAGCTCTAACGGCGGGGAGTTCATGAACTTGCCATTTGCGGAACGGTATCGCTATCGGAGCGCCGACACTCATTTTTTGAAAAAGTTGTAATTTTCTCTCATCGTTCGGATAGATGTGTTTCACACGTATTTCCATATCGGTGATGTCGATCTTGGCGGTCTTCGTGCCGGTACTCATGTGAGAATTATTATCGGTCCTATTGCGAATCAATCCAAGCTGGTGCTTCCCCATAATAATATGAGGATAGTCTTCGAATACTCCGAACCAGAACCGTAACGGTATCCATAGGGAAAATGTCTCGCCTTTCAGTTTATCATATGTAGGTATAACATTTACTGTGGCATTTGGATTCCATCCGGCCATTTGTAATGCATTACATTCTTGACTGTTGTAACATAGCAACCCCTTTATGGAACTCACGGTACCGATATCGCGAACCTTATCGATCTCGTGCCCATTTAGCAAATACGTGCCGGATTGGAATAGATAGGAGCCGGCGTTATTGGTCAAGTTACACACACCATCGTTCCCCGCCGATTCGACCAACTCACACACGATATGCAGAACGGCATCATTCCAATAGATTAATGCATCCTGTTGGTTGATCACCAACTCATTTTCATCGTTATTATTAAATGATTTGATTTGTGGCCGATATGAATGCACTTCCTCACGGAGATCCGTCTGGACTCTTGAGGAGGACGGACGTGTTTCTTGACAGTCTCGGCTTGTACACCCCGTACAAAGAAAGTGCTCAAGTTTCATGTGATGTGATGTGATGTGATGTGATGTGATTCACGATACCGGTGTGAATATAGGTGCGGCAGGTGAAACAGGTACACGAGCAAGCAGGTAGCCAGGTACCGACTGAAGAGCGCTAAACCTGAGTACCGAACCACACTCTATATCTACACCAACCGGGGATCACCAAAAGCTGAGTCAAATCAAACATAACCGTAACATTAGATTAGACTAGAATAAGTAGATCAACATAACCGCATGAAAATAATTTCAAATCGAACGTGATACCAGTCTCATACCGATAATGGGAGAGCATTTACAACCATCCGGGCACCAAAATCTCTACCTGCTAGCGTTGGGTAGGAACCCTCTAGCGTGCCTCTGGCCTAAAAGCATACCGCACGAAGAACATTTCTACCCCTGTCATAAATAAACGTTCGCTTCATAATAAAAAGTTCCAAGACGACCCAAACACGTGCAAAACATAACTCAAACACCGCGAAACGGCGGAATAGTATTTAAAGATTTTTGAACGGACCCTTCCAGTTTTTAACCGTAATAAAATAAACACGCAGGTCAAAAATCTTTCACACGTTTCAGCTTTCTAACCCAAAACTCTTAGCTATACCCATAGAGGAGATAATCCTTGGCTATACTATAATAAATCAGACCCACAACACACACACAAGCAAATATGGAGACAATCAAGACACTGCGACAATCACGAAAATTCCCGCCGACGGAAACTGTACCTTCCATGAAAACGAAATGGCCAACAGCGCTGGAATCATCGAAACATACAGGGCTGTTCGGTTGAGGTGTCCGCTCGAGTTTTCTGCCGGGCTGCCGGCGCGGGAGGGGAGTGGATCGCGGGGGGGTGTGGCCTGGAGTCTTGGCTTCGGGGTGAGCTCTGACTGAATTTTCTACGTCTTTTAGTTTTTTTTTTATTGCAGCAAGTTGGTTGGAGCGGGGCATGGTCGGTTGAGGGTTTTTGATCGATGGTCGCGGGGGGTTTCGGGCCGGAGCCGGAGGGCGGAGCGGGAGCTTTCCGAGGCCCCGCAGCGCTTTTGGTCTGGTTGCTCCGGTTTTCGAGGTATCGACGGATTGGTCGGGTCGAAGAATCGGAGCGGACATCTTAAATGTGCGATCGAGCCGACTAGTTTGTCGATGTTTCGGAGGCTGGAGCGCCTGGACCGGGAGTGTGGTGGGGTTTTGGGGGGCTCTAGTGTCACTCTCTGACTTCTGTTCGGGACTTTTCGCGATTGTCGGTCGGGGGTTTTCGGACGACCATGTTCTGCTCCGATTGATTCGCTGTAGTTAGGGAGCTGAGGGACGTGGAGGGTTCGGCTGGAGCTCGTTTTGGGGCTGAGACTTTGGGCTGCATTTCCTTGTGGTTTGTTTTTTTCTCGTGTTGGTGGTTTGGCGGAGGGTTCGGACGGGCATCTTGATTGAACAACCCTGTATATAGCTTTCAACAGATCTAGGAAGGAGCATACACAGGAAAACTCTTCAAACTATCCCGAAAACGTAAATGCAAACGGAGGCACGAAGAACCCCAGACGAGAAGTGGTAATCATTATCATTCTGACGAAGAAACTCGCGCAACTGTTTGACCTCGGAATTTGAATCACCTGAAGCAAGGGTAAGTCAGTTTTCACAACATGGAGAGGAAAAACCACGAACAGCTTCTCCCAAAATAAATCGTATTCTCTCCGGAGAAAACCAACAAAGGTTACCAAATCAAGGAAACATGGACATCAAAAAGGAGCATGGACCACGAAGTACTACACGGACCAATAAAAACACAAGAAAAGTGAAAAAACACGCCTTCTAGCAGACCACTGTAACGACGCTCCCCGAGCGCCGTTACTAGAACTCCGATCTTGTCGTGTATTTCCCCCGGTTTCCGTTATCACCTCTGTCGTCACCGTTTTGTTCTAGAACATTCTTCCCTTTCTCCGGACCCGAGTCCATAAAAGGCCGCTCCCGCTAGTTTTCCGGCAGTCTATGTTATGCCGGAGAAATAGCACGGTCATAGACGTTTGAGATAACCGCCTACCAGTTTTTCCGCTGTCGGATACTTCCCAGCAATCCTTAACGTACCCGTTAACCGACCGTCGGCTGTCCCGGTCAACTCCTGTCAACAACCCCCTCAGTTAATCGACCGTCGGCGTTTTCCCGGTCAAAACCCTTCGACTAACAAACAACCTGCGTTCCGTCCGTCGGCTTTTTCCCGGACTTCCCACACCGAATCGCCGCCACCTCCGGGTGGTTCCCAAAAGCCTGTAACAGGGTTCCCCATGACACCGCCCCGGCATTCCTGCCCGGTGTTCTAGTTCACCTCCGGTGAACATCCCTCTTTCTGTTACGTTTCGTTACTAGTCTAAGCCTAGCTTAAGCCGGTCAGGGTAGAATAAGACATTACCGTTATTTGTGTACCGTTTGTGTTCGTCCATTTATTTGCCGTTTGCGAAATAAAACTTCGTTCACAGACCCCTGGGTTTATTATTCTTCGACTTTGAGAAACCCCGGCAAACGAGTGCTTCCTCGTTAAACGAAGCTGGCGCCCGAGCAACCCCGACCGACCGAGGCGCGTCACACCACAATAGAAAAAGCAAGGAAAAAACAAACACTCCAAGAACAACCGGATAGAATGGACAACGAGTAAGGCAACGCTAAAAAGTCAATCGGGGAGGGTATATGTCGCACCAGAAACAGAGAAGAAACAAGAAGACATGGGAGAATAACAAGGAAAGCGGAAAAGAATAAAAACACAAAGGACAACACAGTGAAGTGTGGTCGAGGGCAGCGACGCAGGTGAAGTACGACAACCTTCAGTGACAATGAAGTGCAAGTAACAGTGGAGTGCAGTGACACGGGTGAAGTGTGGCAATAATCAGTGACAAAAAAGTGCGATGATAGTGGAGTGTGGTGGATGATGTAATGACCGTGCAAAGGGTGGCGATAGGCATCAGTGTCAACTGTGGTGTTAATAAAGAGTGTGGAGTGCAGAGACACGGGTGAAGTGCGGCAATAAAGTAATGATGATGAAATGGAATGAAAGAAATGGAATACAAAGGAACTCTGAAAAGGGAATTTCAGCGAATGTTCGAAGGACCGGAGACAGAAAGCTGGGATGAAGACACGGACCAACGGAGGGCGGCGACCGGGAGCTCAGTTAAGTTCTGTGATTGGAGCAATGAAAGTGCAGTGATAGAGATAGCAAAAGGAAAAGTGCAGTGATTGAAATATGACACCAACAAAAAAGGAAGAAACTGGGAAACACGAACTCGTGAGGGTCAGCACACAACGAAGGGGGCCTAAATCCTACACATTCCACAGGAAACCGAACAGCCAAAATTCGTCGGCCCGCAAAAGGGAGGGGGGAGGGGTGTGAAGTGCGGACACGAAGTTAGTAGAACAATAATAATCCAATAACTTTATTACAGCTAACACTAACACAAATGAAAAAAAGAATCCTTCAACCTTCACTATCCGTCCTGATTTACCCTGCCACACGTGCTGCGGAGGAGTTTTTCCACCCAGTATGAAGCGTGAACCCCCTCAACCGTGTGTGTCCCGGCACGGCGGGATACCCGTGAGCGGCCACTGGCCAAGCACACACGGGCCTCATGTCATGTCATGTCATATGAATGCACTTCCTCACGGATCACACTTTCGTCGAACCGAGGTTTTTTGAATATGTCCAATGTGTCGGACATTGTAACCCAAAGACTTCAATAATCGAATATAATCAATGGTAAGTCGTCGTCTCACTGATGACGATGTTGAGGATTGATCAGTACCTACTGAAATTGGTGCTGACTGATCGTCATTAAATACCAGCCCCATTCTGATCGTGGTATCAGTAGAACGATGGACGCCCCCTCTCCTCTTTCAATTCCAAAATCACAACCACTTGTTCACCACGGAAATTCACTGGCCGCCACTCTTGATCGAGTAAATCGACAGTTATTTCATGAATGATCGATTCATTGATAATTGGTAAATATATAGGATTTCTGGGCTCGACATTGATACTGTAACCAGGTTCAACGTTCGGAGCGAACTCGTAGATCGTGTGCGACGGCTTGTTGTCATAGTAGGCACCTTTTGTGATATTACACTCCACTCGTATAGTGACGACTTTGATTATATTTATCGGTAAATCAGAAGTGTGTAATAAATTCGCTGGTAACTTTTTCGCTGAGAACCCCAACATTCGTCCGATACTGTCCAGAGGTTGAAAGTCTACTTCATATACCGATTTCACCTCACATTGTAGTGTATTATTATTCGGCTTCAATGAAATCAATTCGATATCTTTAAATTTTATTTCATCATCATCGCTGAGATGCGATTTAAGTAAACGTTTTAGACACTCTTCAATCGATGTGATTTCATAAGATCCAATGGGGATCGTAATAACTCGTTTCGTTCCATCATTTTCATTATAATAAAATTTATTATTTTCTGCGTCGACATTTGGAATACTATTGCACGTATGAAGGCCGACTAGACTAAGCGAATAACTACAATCGGAATTCAGCTGAATCGGCGGATCTTGGACGGCAGCAAGAGTACTTCCGCGTCCCGTTAAAGTGAATGTTCGCGACATGACTAAATGAGACTGACGTTGCAACTTTATTTATTATTTATTTATTATATAAAAATTTCAAGCACAAATGTCCACAATTATAGGTGGTACTTTGATAAGTATCATGATTATAATAGATATTGAAATGCTCAAAGTATTTTATCAACTCCAAGGGGGGCGATAAATTCCCCATACTATCAAAGTATATGACGTCAGGCCCACATTTTTTGTAAGAAGTCCAATGAGTCCCACTACCAACACTCGAATCGATATTAATGATCCCAGATTCATTCCTGCGAGGTATTCATCCCGCATGAATACACCGCGAAAATGTGGGACTTTGAGAATTTTCACGTAACGTCGCAGATCGATGTCCGTGAGGGGGCGTGTTGGTAGTTTCAATGGGAGTTTTTTGGCCGAATAAATAGACCCATGCCACTCTTGTACGGTTTCAGATAAAGTCCGTCACCTTTTTTACCTAAAGCTATAGTCTCCATGGATCGATTGTGCCGTTGTGATTCCTCAAACTTTTGCTTTCCGATTTTAGCATCATTCACTGCTTTTGCCACACTGGCGGCACCTCCTAAATTGAAAAATTTAATTATAAGTATTTCAAGGCTACTACTTATCAATGAATCAAACCAACCTGTCAATGCTCCAATCGGCACAAGAAAGGGTATGAATGAACCCGTCTTCGGTACGGGTATGACCCGTGGTAATTTGACACCTTTTTTGCCACCCACTTTCTTAACCGCCACCCGAGCCGCTTTTAGAGTTTTCACAGTGTACGACTTTAAATCGCTAACATACTTGTCTCCCTTCTTTTTCAGTTCATTCACAATAGCCCTATGGAATATCTCTTTCACCTGTCTTCCTTTTTGCTTAATTTTCCCATCCGTAATACCGGCCCCCATTTTACGTTTAATTTTCATCGTATTGGTCGTCAACCAGGCAGCCGTTTTTTCACCGAAACTGGAATCTTTGGCCTTGACACGGTCCCAAGCTTTATATTCCAAAACTTTATCAGCGGCGTGACGTGCACTGAGGTCGTTGGACTGTGAATGCTCGTTACACGCCTTATCTAGACCATTTACCCCTGCATCACCCCTGGCCAGACGTTTCTTCAATTTAGTACCGGGCCCGCAATACTGATATCCGGGTAGATGGGCCTCGAATGGCAGATTATTTATAATCGAGTTAATCATTTTCATTCTCATACCGCGTCCTACTTGTGTAACTATCGCTTTTATACTGATGATTTAACAATACCTAAGTACTCATATATATATATACAGGGTCTTTCTTATCGATGGGACACTATAGATATCTCGAGAACCGTTTCGAATTTCGATTTGAAATTTTGCAGGCTTCCATAACAAGGCACTGTCTAACTTTCCAAAATAATTACAACATTGAGCTACTTCCGGTTATACCGGAAGTCATAGCCAACTTTGTTATTTTGAATAGAACACCCTGTATTTTCCGGCATTTTTTAATTCCTTGATAAAATTTAAGGTGAGTTTATATACACAACTATGCCTCAATTCCATGCCGTTTTTGAGTTATTAATTATTTTTTGAAAAATTTGACAGTTGGGTGTCTTCAGAAAAAAGCGTCTATCTTTGAAACCTCAAAAGCGAGAATCTAGATTTTCTCAGAGCATTTTACGCAAGTACTGCCGGATAATTGCCACTAGGGCGTTTTGCGACTTTCATTCGCAATTTTCTTGGACACCACCTCAAAATTCGATTTTTTAAAATCTTGAAAACTCAATTTTTTCAAATGGAAACCTATACTTTTCCCAATTTTAATGAATTTGTCGTGAAAAAATACGAAGGAAAAACGTATATTCGGTTTCTTTGTCAAAAAGCATTTTCTGGAAATTTTGAAAAATATAAATTTTTCTAAGACCGTTTCAAACAAGTAGGCGCCAGTTAAAATATGAGATCGAACAATTGAATTTGTTTACGTTGCTACCGTGGTTTCCATTCATTTTGACCGGCGCCTACTTGTTTCAAACGTGAGAGACCCCGATCTTGAAAATTTTTACATTTTTCAAAATTTCTGGAAGTTGTTTTTTGAGAAAGAAACCAAATAGACGCTCTTCCTTCGTGATTTTTCACGACAAATTCATTAAAATTGGGAAAAGTATAGGTTTCCATTTGAAAAAATTGAGTTTTCAAGATTTGAAAAAATCGAATTTTGAGATGGTGTCCAAGAAAACTGCGAATGAAATTCGCAAAACGCCCCAGTGGCAATTATTTGGTAGTACTTGTGTAAGATGCTCTGAGAAAATCGAGATCCTTACTTTTGAGGTTTCAAAGATAGACGCTTTTTTCTAAAGACACCCAACTGTCAAATCTTTCAAAAAAATAATTAATAACTCAAAAACGGCACGGAATTGAGGCATAGTTGTGTATATAAACTCACCTTAAATTTCATCAAGGAATTTAAAAAATGCCGGAAAATACAGGGTGTTCCATTTAAAATAACAAAGTTGGCTATGACTTCCGGTATAACCGGAAGTAGCTCAATGTTGTAATTATTTTGGAAAGTTAGACAGTGCTTTGTTATGGAAGCCTGCAAAATTTCAAATCGAAATTCGAAACGGTTCTCGAGATATCTATAGTGTCCCATCGATAAGAAAGACCCTGTATATATATTGGTGAATCATTATGAATATGGATCAGTATCCATCAAAATGCGGTTCGTGCCACAGAATGCTAAATTACCTATACGCAATCAAGATACCGACGATGATATTCATCACCACAACCAAGTACAACGTCACGGAGGACTTCTCCCAAATTCGATACGTGCACTAATAATTAGCCCCTCAAATTGTGGTAAAACCAATGTGATGATGAGCCTCCTCTTGGAATCCAATGGACTTCGCTCTGAGAATGTGTATGTGTATTCGAAGTCGCTATACCAATCAAAATTCCAAATGCTGGATAAGGTATTGAAACGTATACCCGAACTTGGCTATTATCCCTTCAATGAAAACGCGGACATTATGGATCCGTCAGAGGCCAAAATAAACTCTGTGTTCATATTCGATGATGTGGTATGCGGTGCACAGAACAATATACGAAAATACTTCAGTATGGGTAGGCATAGAAATGTTGACAGTTTCTATCTAGCTCAAAGTTATATGAGTATTCCCAAGCACCTCATTCGAGATAATGCAAATTTTTTAGTAGTTTTCAAGCAAGATGATAAAAATTTGAAAAATGTGTACATGGAGCATGTGGGTGCCGATATCCCGACATTTTCCGAATTTAAAATATGTGTGGTCAATGCTGGAAGGACAGACATGGATTCCTCGTAATTTCAAAAGATGATCATATCACTAAGGGGCGTTATCGTAAAGGATTCGACAGCTACATATTGATGTAGCCCTTGTGCGTGACATGTAGTTTGATAGCTACTTTCCTATCGAGAGCATCTTCGCCATCGTCGTCGTCGTTATTGTCATTATGAATACCACTCTGAAGAAGAAAGTGATCGAGGCATCACGGAATGTGAAAAATAAATCTGAATCATTAAAATTGGATCGTCTGCATCAAAAACAGACAGTGGAAGAAGTTTTTGAGCCGGTAATATCCCCATTGAAAAGTTTATCGCAAGCAAATTCGGCATCACAACCCTTGAGCCCAGTTTTGAGGACACCATCACCGAGAGATATGGGAAGGCATATTCTAAAAAGAAGTAAAATGTTCATGTCACCAACATCAACCCAAACGATTAAAGCAAGAGCGTCAACCGCAACCACAAGAGCGTCAACCGCAACCACTTAATCCACTGGATGGTGTGGATGATGTGGATGATGTTGTTATAGATTTAGTTATCGAGCGGGTAAAGAACACATACGAGTTTAAGAGACAGGTGGCAACTGATTTATTGATTGAATTCAAATATGGCATATTACAATTGTCATGCGTGGTATACGCACTCACAACATCTCCCGTTTTAAATTGGGAATTCAATTACAGACAACAATTAATTTCATAACAACAATAACAATTATAAAATATCCTAGGCAACAAAGTTTCTATAAGTTACCTACATATCAAATTTACTCGGTTTTTTAACTTCTCTTCCATGTTTCGTTACATAAGGAATATCTACCACAAATTCTCTTTCTGGGGGGTTACTCTGAATAACTTCATCAGGTTCATAATATTCATTATCACTATCATCAGATCCGGTGTTCGGATTTACAATACTCAAATCAATCTGGTCTCTATCAGGACTTACACGATAACAATTAGGAACATTTGTGCGTTCAGTTTCACATGGACCATTATCAGGTAAGTTAAATTCATAAATATTTCCAATATTATGATTTACCGAATTTTTTATAGTTTCCTTACAATTATTCTTTAACAAGTGTTTCCTATTTCTTATTACTATCTTTTGTGTTTTCAGATTTTTTACTAAATATGATCTAGGACAATTTTTACGTTTCTCGATCACTATTCCGTCGTTCCATTTCCCTTCTACAAAGTTTCTTAATTTGACTTTATCTCCTTTTTCCAATTCCTTAAGATCTCTACAAGTTTTATCATGGTACAATTTACTAACATTCTGTCTGTGTGTTAATTCAGTCTTAATTTTACTAATCTGTACCGATTTTGGTTTTAATAGTTTTTCATTTACAGGTATTACAGAACGAAGTCTACGACTATACAATATTTGCGAAGGGCTCGGAATCTTGCTCGAAATAGGTGTGTTAGCTAATTCCAACAATGCCAAGTATAAATCATAGCTTTCATCTAGTTTGCATTTTTTTATTAAATTTTTCACAGTTTGAATTGTACGTTCAACTTGACCATTAGACTGTGCATGTCCTGAACTTGAAGTTTTATGTTGAAAACACCACTTCCTAGCAAAATCTCCGAATCCTGTTGACTGAAAAGGCGGACCGTTATCAGATATTACCATTTTGGGTATACCATGACGCGCAAAAATCTGCTTTAAAAATTTTACAACCGTGAGAAGTTTCAAACTGGCAATTTCGCTGACTTCTATAAATTTAGAGAAATAGTCTACTACAATTACATAATAGCTATTTTCGATTTCAAAAAAGTCAATGCCTACTCGTTGCCATGGACCATCGGGTATTTCATGTGCTAATAATGACTCTCTTGAGTTTTGATTGCGCTGTTGCAGACAAATTTCACAGGACTCTATCATATCTTCAATATCTCTAGTCATGTTTGGCCAAAATAGTATATCTCTAGCTCTAAGTTTCGTTTTTTCTCGGCCCAAGTGGCCTACATGCAGCTTACTTAACATTTCTTTTCTTAAACTTTTAGGTACGAATAATCGATCGTTCTTATAGACAATTCCATCCGCTACATACAAATCAGAGCTGTAAGTATAATACATTTTTAATTCATTCTCTACTTGTTTTTTGCTTCCAGGAAAGCCCGTTCGGATCATCTCGCAAAGTTTTTGAATGTGGGTGTCTTTTGCAGTTTCTATCTTAAAATTATCGTATTTCTCATCTTACATGGGGAGTGTTTTATTGACTAAGAACAATTGATGTTCAATTTCGTTACATTTCTTTTCGAAAGATTCATCGATTTCGCTTTGGTATACTCTAGACAGTGCATCGGCTACAACCAAATCTTTACCTTTTTTATATACTATTTTGAGTGAATATTTTTGAAACATTATCAACATTTTCTGCAATCTTGCAGGCGCTTCTGTTAAAGGTTTATTATAGATATAAATTAAAGGCTTATGATCAGTCTCCACCGTTAAATCACTTCTGCCGAAAATATACTGCGAAAACTTAGTACAACCGAAAACTATTGCTAACATCTCTTTTTCAATCTGAGCGTAAGCTTTCTGACAGTCGTTGAAAGCTTTTGACGCATATGCAACTGGTGCCTCATTTTGCAACAGGACTGCTCCACATCCGTTTTGGGAGGCATCACAAGATATTATTATAGGGTCAGTTCTGGAGTAGAACTGCAATACTGGTGCCTTGATCAGCAAAGATTTTAAAGTCTCAAAAGCTTTATCCCCAATCAAACACATTATTCTTTCGAATAAGCTGACGTAATGGTTCGGTAATTTCAGAGTAATTCGGTATAAACTTGTTTAGGTAATTAATTATACCCAATACACATTCTACTTGTTGCTTATTATTAGGTTTTTGCATTTTTAGAATTGCTGACACTTTCGAGTCGTCCGGTTTTAGACCTTGGACCGTTATCAAGTGTCCTAAATATCTTAATTCGTTAACAGCAAATTTTCATTTCGATTTATTAAACTTAATATTATTCTGGCGTGCTATATTCAATACTTTATTTAATCTTTCATTATGCTCCCTTTCGTTGCTTCCCCATATCAGAATGTCATCAATGTATATTCCTACGCCTTCTACTGCATCGAAATATTGTCTAATGCGTTTTTGAAAAATCTCCGGAGCAGACGAAACGCCGTAGGGTAACCTGAGAAACCTGTATCGACCAAACGGTGTGTTAAATGTACACAATTTACTGCTTTCGTCTTCTAGCTGAATATGCCAAAATCCGTTGGAACAATCCAAACTGCTGAAAATTTTCGCGCCTCTAATTTTCCCTAGTATATCCTCAAGAGAGGGTATATAATGATGCTCTCTTTTTATGACTTTATTCAAATCTCTTGGGTCGATACAAACCCTCAAGTCTAAATTTGGTTTCGTTACCACAACTAATGAATTTACCCATTCGCTGGGACCCTCCAATCTGGCAATGATCTCGTCCTGCTGCAGGATTTTCAATTATTCTTTTAATTTGTCATGGATCGCAAACGGCACCTTCCTGGGAGGATGAATGACGGGAACTGCGTTCTCCACCAATTGGATCTTGTATTTCTCGGCCAAACAACCGATTCCCCTAAACACATCATCATAATTAGCTATTAATTTATTTATTTGTAATTTATTTAATTCCAATTTACTAATTTCAACATTATTTATTTCCGCTTTTTTAATTATTTCGTTTTTATGCTTATTTTTATTTCTCTCAATTAATTGCAGCTTAATAGATGCACTTAAACCTAAAAGCGCTTTATGTATTTTAACTATGTAGAATTTCAATTTAACTGTGTGATTTAATTTATTTTCAGGTGTAATCCACAAGTGACACACCCCCATTGGCTTGATCTTCTCATCTGTAACTGTTGATATTATAGCAGACTTATTCATTTCATTATTTACAGGTAAGTTTAATTTCATCCACTCATTAAATGGAAGGATGTTACAATCTGCACCCGTATCGAGTCTAAATTTAATTTTATTTGACAGATTTTTATTTATTATACAATTTTCTACCCATCGCTCTAGGCATCCCTCATTTACATTGCCTAGGTATAACGTACCGCAATAATTATCATCATTATCAACGTTAGACTCGCTTTCATAGTCATCTGCATCATAATTATCGGGATCTTGATCATCGGCATCGTCGACATAATTTACCAAATTTACGTTTTTGCACTGTTTCGCGAAGTGATTAGTCCTTTGACATTTTGCGCAAGTTTTCCCATAAGCAGGACATTCATTAATTTGATGATCAAATCCGCAACGATAGCAATTTTTTATAAAAGAACCACTTATCTTTTTTTTGATGGCTCCTTGATGCGACGACAACATTGGGCGATTATTTCCTTCACTTCTTCTTTGATGAATCTGTGAAGGCCGTTGATTCTGGAATCCGCTTCTTTTTGGCTGGTATCCGCTTCTTTCTTTCGGCTCATGCTGATAGTAGCTGCTATTTTGACCTGTGTTTCGTTCCGCAGACCTTGCCATGTAATTTATTTCTTCTGCATTTTCCTGCCCCGTAAGAATTTGCATTTGTTGAGCTGCCGTTTCGACTAGCCTACATATCTGGATAGCTTTTTCCAAATCTGATTTATTTTCGCGAAGGAGTCTCTCTTTTAAATTAGTATCCGAGATCCCCACAATTAGCTTGTCTTTGATAAGGCTATTAGTTAGGGTGCCAAACTCACATGTAGTAGCTAGGGTTTTTAGTTCGGTGGCGTATTCATCGTATGTCTCTTTAGGTGACTTCATCCTCGTATTGAATTTATATCTTTCGTAGGTGACGTTCTTCGTTGGCTCGAATTTTTCGTCGAATTTTGTAATCATGCAGGAATATTTTTCTTTATCTCCCTCGTTGGCGAATTGGAATGTATTATAAATTCGCAAGGCTCTATCTCCGATTCGATTTAATAATAAGAACCCCTTTTTTGTTTCAGATTCCGCGTCTTTTCCACTGGCATTGAGATAGATGGTGAACTTCTGCTTGAAAAAAGTCTAGTTTTCTGCCATGTTGCCCACAAAACACAACTCACGCGGCGCTATCGCCTCTTCTACACTCGTTTTTACGACGACTGTAGCGTTATCCGGTGGCGGCATTTCGATGATTTTATTACTTATTTGGATTTATTTAAATATTTCGTTGAATTATTATTTATTTGCATTATTTAGTTGCATGGTTTAATTTCACTTTGGTTGCGTATTTCGTGTTTCTATTTTGAATTTTAGAACGGCTGCGCCATGTTATAGATTTAGTTATCGAGCGGGTAAAGAACACATACGAGTTTAAGAGACAGGTGGCAACTGATTTATTGATTGAATTCAAATATGGCATATTACAATTGTCATGCGTGGTATACGCGCTCACAACAGATGTGGTTGGTGCGGATGATATGGATGGTGAAGAAGAGGGTGATGTGGGTGAAGAAGAAGAAGAGGGAAATACTGATGAGGATGAGGAGGAGGACGTGACGATAAGATCAAGATCATCCGTTCTACTCTCTGAAATGTTGGAAAGAATGCCCGACATTGCAAAATCCATTCCTATTCGATAATGATCAACGAAAAATGGACCATCGTAATGTGCAATATTCCACGGGGGATGATGGATGGCTTATTGGTAGAACTCCGATGAAAATCAATTCAAATGGTGACCTCAAAATTGATCAACGCTTGATCAAAGGGACACGTGGTATTTACGAGCTGATTTTTATGAGATACCCCGATGATAACAAATACAAATCAGAAGATTTGGAAGCTTATTTATGGCTGGCGCGAGTGGCGAATTCATATCGCCAAGATTTCGAACCGAATGGAAAAGTTATGGGTAGTAAAGGAGAAAAATATAAATTAATACGTCCCATATTTCAATCTCTTCCTTCGAAAAGCAAGGAAGGTGTATCTCATTCACATGTCGGCAAAGGTTACTCCGAAACATACCATCACCCAATGTTGAATCATCCAATGAAATATAATAAAAAACCGATAGAGTACATTTATTGGGATAATATTAATGAACTTGTGGAACGGTTGGGGCTTTTGAGTGCGTCACGGCGAGCCGGCAATACATCTCACAACAACGAAATCATAGCGATCGAAGAGGAATTGCGTGAAGTTGAAGTGATATATTAATTCCGCATCAATCCTAATGTAGATCAGTCAACTCCCAACGGTCACCATGAGTGCCGATAAATTTGGTCGATCTAATCGCATTAGACATGTCGGTGGCGATAATAATGGATTCATAAGTTCATATCAAAAAATGGTAAAGGCGTTTAATTCCTTGAGTTTGAACGAAGATGGAGATTACGATGCGTTGAATAAAAAAATTACTAATGTTATGAGCCCCACAAATGCAAGTGACTGTGCCAATATGGAGTACGTGGATACTGCATTAAATTCCAATTCTAAAAGAGTGGAGGATGAGTTCAATGAAATCGTTAAAAAATTAGATGAGAAATGGCGGAGGATATTTGAAGAGAGTGAAACCCATATTCATACGCTACTGGATAAAATGTCATCGACTTCAAAAGTGAACCACACGATGAACACTCTTATAAAGAAAAAACGCCCTCTCCAGGAGGTTATTCCGTCTAATATATCTGAAGCGGGTGCATCGTTAAAGCCATGGGTCGAAATCGAGAAGAAATAGTAAAAAAAAATCGTCGTATGAGTGTAAAGGAACAAATTGTGAATGAGATATATAAACCTGCAAGGCGAGCATTTCCTCGCCGACGTACTATCATGCGTGGGATAGATGACCTGTGGCAAGCTGACTTGGCAGACTTTACAGATTATTCTCGTCAAAATCGCGGATTCAAATATATCTTAGTGGTGATCGATGGATTTTCCAAGTACGTATGGACTGAAGCTGTAAAATCGAAATCCGGAAAGGATGTGACGGCCGCCATGAGTTTGATAATGGATAAATGCATCGGAAAAACTCATGGGATCCCCAAAAATCTACAAACTGATAAGGGAAAAGAATTTTATAATCAATCATTCGAGAATCTCATAAAGAAATTCAACGTAAATCATTACAGTACGTATAGTGTGATGAAGGCGGCTATAGTAGAACGTGTAATACGAACCATCAAAGGTAGGCTTTACAAATTATTCACATTAGAAGGCTCCTACAATTGGATCGACGGACGATTAAATCGGGTGATTACTACATATAATTAAAAATCCATCCATCGTACGACGGGTATGAAACCGATTGATATTACCAAGAAAAATGAGCGAGCTATTTTGGAGACTGTGTATCTCAATCCAATCAAATCAATAGCTAAGCCGAAACATTGTACGGATCAGCAAAGAGAAGCATTTATTCCGCAAAGGTTATCTCATCTCGTGGACTACGGAATTATTTCGAATATGTAAAGTGAACATGACAGATCCTATTACATATTTATTACAAGGAGTTGATGGCTCATCAATATTGGGAAGTTTTTACGAATATGAATTACAGCGGACCACTCATGAAGATATCTATTTGATTGAACGAATTTTACGTAGGAAGGGGGATAAAATCTACGTTAAATATCTCGGCTTTGATAATAAGCATAATAGTTGGATCAATTTATCCAACATTGTAGACTAGTGTGTGTTCGATAGTGATTTTGTTCATCATCATCATCATCATGAAGATGCAGGAACAGGTTACGTCAAGATATCCATCATATGCACCGCCGTTAGCTCTGACACCGTCACCACCAGCACCACCATTACCACCAGCAACTTCAACCCCACCGAACCCTTGGGAAAATGTCGATCATTCAATCAATGCGGGGAAACAGAAGTTTTCATCATCATCAGCTCTTGCTCTGGTCATGGCGGTTCAAAATATTGAGCAGAGTATTAAAATATTGTCGTTAACCGGCTGGAATTTAGTTATCAATCAATTAAACCCATGGGAACTAAATAATATTTGGACCGATCTTCCGCTCCGATATCAAGTTGATGAAGGTATACAATCCCGGCTGCCCTGCTTTGAGCACTATAGAGAGGATGAGTATCTCGCCTACGGACCCGTACCCTTAACCAAGGATAAGTGCCATCGATGCCGCGCCAATAAATATGAAAGCGAAAATAATATCGGATATGATGTAATTAATTAACTAAAATTTTTGTACTTATGAATATTATAATTTATGCTTATTGCCAATATTATTGTGTTTATTATTTCATCTGAATAAATCAAGATTTTGCATTCCTCACACTTTTTGTTTTCTTTGAGCTCCAATAACTGAGACAGTAATCTGATTGCTAACATCCCGGATGCGATCTGATTCTCAAAAAAATGCAAGTAAACCATTTCTTTTCCTCTATCACGTACTTAATGATCAATAACCTCTGTCGAGAGTAAAATGCATAGTAAGAGTAATAAAAAAAAACTTCTTGAGAATTATTTCTTTCCTTGACACGTAATAAATCAGAAGTCGGCAAAGAAAAATGAGTGACGATAGTATCAGTAGCGATTCAGATTGGGATCTTGGCTCCGAACCATCAATCGTTTCGGGCTATGAAACTGCCAGCGATAGTGAGGATGACCAGGCGATCTTCAGGATGGATAGACTCCCTATGGTCAATATATGGACTGGCAGAGCTTGCATTATGGAATCATATGTAACAGATCTGGAGGAAGAATATGTCCTCTGCTATTTGTGTTGGGGCGGTAGAATGGCCGCGAACACCCTCCAATTCATGGGCGTCTCCAGGCATGTGATAGCTGACCTGGTGGCGTTCACGCCGAAGGAATGCCGATTCTGCCATGTGAATTTATCGGTGCACATGCTACCAGGATTATGTTTCCATTGTAACCAGCGTTAATATTTTACATTTATACATATTAAAAAAATTGTGAATAATAATCCATTTTTTCTATTATATTATACTTATTGCCAATATATAATTGTGCTTATTATTTCATCTGAATAAATCGAAATTTGGCATTCCTCACACTTTTTGTTTTGTTAGAACTTCAATAACCGAGACAGTAATCTGATTGCTAACATCCCGGATGCGATCTGATTCTTATAAAATATGAAGAGTAAACAATTTATTTTCCTTCATCACGTACTTAATGATCAATAACCTCTGTCGAGGGAAAAATGTATAATCAGCATTATAATCTTTCCACCACCACCGCCGTTGTAGCTATTGCAAATAAGTGATTTTTTTCTCCCACCGATTAACCATTATCCCATAATTTTTCAAACAGTGAAAATGGGAGCGTTGGACAGTATTGGCCAGTGTGAAATCATCAAACTTAAGCTGAGCTTAGATCAGCTTGAACTCGACAAACCCTATAAAGTGATAGATGTTCGTAAGATTTCGACAAGTTTTGGGGAAGCCGTGTTGGTTGAGCTGGTGGAGAATGTGGTGTTTCTCCCAAAAAGAGTAGTGTCTCTCATCACATCAGACGCGGTGAAGGCTTTATTGGATGGCGGTGGTTGTGTGTTAAAATTCACCGGCAAACGGGCGATCAGTAATAGGGCCTTCCCGGCCAATACCTTCGCTTTTGAGAAGGTTCCAGTTGTTGTGGAAGTTCTTCAAGAAAATATGGTGGCCGAATAATTTTACGATTAACAGCAACGATCAATTTAAATAAGTAAGTCAAATTTTTATTATACCTTTACCCAGATTTACTAATTTTTCATTATTTCCAGTAATGTATTCATGTGAAAAATGTGAGAAATCTTACGCTCGCAAAGATAATTTGAAACGACATACGAAAGCTTCACATAAAGAGGCGGAGGATCATGAAATCGATCATCAGCCATCGACGTCATCATCATCACCTAAACGAAGATGCATCCATAATATTTACTGCAGTCACTGCGATCTTCAAGTGCCGAAACCAAGTTGGAGTGGGCATCTACGCAGTCAACAGCATAAAACCAATCTACCTGTACAGTTCGACGACGATGATGATGTCCATGTTGTGGATCAAAATTTTAACTCCCGCATCATAAGTTTTCGTATTTTGAACAAAAAACAAGATTTGCTGGATATCGGAATCTTTTTGAATAATATCAAAGCAAAAATAAATAGACTTATATTGAGAGAAATCGAACGGTTCAATACAATAAAAGTGAATTTTGAAATATTTGCCGATTATGTGCTTCCAACGAAACTTGTGTCCGAGGTGAAGTCCTTCAATACTAAAAACAACATAGTAACACCCACCACGAACTTGGAAGATATCTTCTCAACACTTCTAGATGTTCTGAAAACGAAATCGGAGGAATTTCAGGAGCGTGATTCAGGTATGTGGATTATATTAAGTATAAAATTATTTAACTGAGAATGTCTCCCCATTTTCTTTCATAGGATGGACGCTCCTGAGGATTCTGCATCTAGAAGTTAATGTGAATACATTCAACGTTTTGGGTGAATCTAGCTACATCAAACTTCACCCGCACATCGCTAGGAAGAAAGCAGTCATAAACATTCAAAATTCGGATAAACAATGTTTCAAATGGTGTATATTAGCGCATATACACCCAGTCGAACATCATGCTGAGCGTGTCTCAAATTATCGAAGGTATGAGAACGATTTAAATTTTGACGGCTTATCATTCCCCCTCAATATACGCGATATTGCTTCTTTCAAAGAGCTTAATAATATCTCAATCAACGTTTACGGTTTGGAAGATTATTACAATGAAAAATATAAAACGTGGCAGTCAGAAGTTGTAGGGCCACTTCATTTTTCAAAACTTCGGAACGCTCCTACAAATATTGATCTGTTATTGAACACCAATAATACAGGTGAACAACATTACTGTCTCATACATAACTTGTCACGATTAGTACGCTCCCAGTTGACATTACACGAGGAGCCAGTTTTCTTATGTCGTGGGTGTTTAATTTATTTTACAAATGAATCTAAATATAACGATCACATCGAGAATGATTGTAACCATATTAAAGTCAAATTACCCACATCTGAAATGCGACAAGATAAATTTGGTGAACCGGTAGCTGAAAATATACTCAAGTTTGAAATTTTCGAAAAATCTTCAAAAGTACCTTTCGTTATTTACGCAGATTTTGAGACGATTTTATTACCCATACAAACTTGTCAACCCAGCACTTCATCTTCATTTACCACCGCTACGCATTTACACGAACCGTACAGTTTCGCCTACATAATTAAATGCGACTTTGATGATAGCCTTACAAAATTCGAGCTTTATCGTGGAGAAAATGCGTCCGAAATATTCATCAAACGACTTGAATGTGACGTGAGAAATTTAGATGAGAAGTATTTCAAAAATCCTAAAAAAATGATTCCCTTAACAGGCGCAGAGGAGACAGCATTTATAAATTCGACACATTGTTCTATCTGTGATAGACTATTCAGTAATAACCCGTTTGACTGTAAAGTTTGCGATCATTGCCATATGAGTGGGAAGTTCAGAGGCGCTGCACATAGTACTTGCAATTTGAATTATAAAGTACCCAAATTTGTTCCAATTTTTTTCCATAATTTAACGAATTATGATTCCCATCTCTTCATTAAGTCACTTGCTACTGAATTCAGTTTTATTAATGCTATCGCTCAGAATAAAGAGAAATACATTTCCTTTACTAAAAAATTACTTGTCGATACAGATTCAGAAGGAAATATGGTTATTTTTAAACTTGAAATTTTGGATTCTTTTCGTTTCATGCCCTCATCACTCGATAAATTATCGCAATCTTTGTCAGATGATGAATGTTCGGAAGTAATTAAACATTTCCCGAACCGTCAGCAATTCACCTTACTTCGACAGAAAGGTGTGTTTCCATACTCTTATGTCGACTCGTTTGATAAACTGGATGAAACCGCTTTGCCGGACTGCAGTAAGTTCTATGACAATTTAAAAAAGTGTCATATTACTGATACGGATTATGAACGGGCTCGTCGCATCTGGCAACTTTGCGAGTGTGAAACGTTGGGTGAATTTGCTGACGTCTACCTTAAATCAGACGTTTTATTGTTATGTAGCGTATTTGAGCGTTTTCGTGAAGTGTGTTTAAAAACTCATAAAGTAGATGCGGCGCATTATTTTACTGCACCGGGGCTTAGTTGGGACGCTATGCTAAAACATACTGGCATAGAGTTAGAGCTGTTTACAGATATCGACATGATACACTTTGTCAAGAAAGGTATCCGTGGAGGTATTTGTGTTTGCAATCACCGTAAAAGTGAGGCAAATAACAAATTTCTCCCACATTACGATTCCTCAAAACCCTCAAAATATATAATGTATTTAGACGCGACTAATTTATTCGGCGCAGCGATGTCGCAGAGTCTGCCACAAAGTGGTTTCGAATGGGTAGGCGCCGACGAGTTTGAACGTGTAAATGCTACCGGTATTGATGACGATGACGCCCCATACGGGTATATTTTAGAAGTTGACCTAACTTATCCTGAAACTCTACACGATTCTCACAATGATTTACCATTTTGTGCAGAAAACATTATTCCCAGTACATCGAAAGCTAAAATTTATAAATTATGCCCTAATTTGTATAATAAAACCAAATATATAATCCATTACCGAAATTTGAATCAAGCATTAAAGCACGGATTAGAGTTGACCAAAATCCACCGAGTACTGAAATTTAAGCAATCGCCATGGATGAAAACTTATATCGATCTTAATACTGAAAAACGAAATCAGAGCCGCAATGCATTCGAGAAGGATTTTTATAAACTAATGAATAACAGCGTGTTTGGTAAAACCATGGAGAGTGTTGATAAACGAGCAGACGTGAAATTGATAACCCATTGGGAAAATAGAGGACGGCGACTCGGCGCACAAACATTAATAGCCAAACCGAATTTCAAAAATGTGCTATCGTTTACTGATAATTTTGTGGCAATTCAGATGGAGAAAACCCAAATTCTGTATGATAAGCCGATCTATGTGGGTTTTTGTGTATTAGATTTATCAAAACTAATTATGTACGATTTTTTCTACTTCCTAAAAAGCATTTACGGTGATCGAGTACGTCTACTGTATTCTGACACCGACAGTCTTATACTCGAAATTATAACGGAGGATTTTTATGCAGATATGCGAGAACACTTACATCGTTTCGATACCTCTAATTATCCTCCTGATAATATCCATAATATGCCCATAACCATTTCGGTGGTAGGCAAAATGAAAGACGAATATAAAGGCCGCATCCCTTGGGATTTTCTCGGCACCGGTGCGAAAGCTTATTGCGTGAACGTTGAGGGGGATTTGACGAAAAAAGCGAAAAGTGTTAAAATGGAGGTCGTTCAAAAAAATTTAACAATGCAAGACTATGTAGATGTTGTTACTCAACAACACTCCATTTATACAAAATTAATTTATAAAATTGCTTTGTCCCACAATGACGATAAACGATTTTTGATTCCAGGTACATTTAGTACTTTGGCTTTAGGTCATAAAAATATTGTTAATTATGATCAATAATTGAATCTAATACTGTATGTAATTAGTACAATTTTGTGATTTTGTCGACGCCTATTAGATTTTATAATTATACTTCTGTATGTTAAAATATATCCAATACATGTGTTTGATTATTATTATTATTATTATTATATTAGTATTATTACTACGGGGTGTCTTTGAAATACGTGTACAACGCGCTACCACATACTCCCGAGGTCAAAATATAACGATTCAACCACAATGACCTCAGTCCAAAAGTTGATAATAAAAAAGTTACAGGGTGCTGAAATGAAAATTTTCATTTCCATTTTCTTGAATAATTTGTCAAGTTTTGGGAATAATAATTCAAAAATTGGTACACGAGGGTTTTTTGGTACGGAGAATACTTATTTGGACTCAGTTTTGCTGTATTTACTAGGGGGCGCTACGTACGCTACAAGCATTTGCAAATGACAGTCTCAACTTTTTCCCTCTTCAAATTACCGATGTTCCAATAAATGGAATCGACTGCTTGATGATTTTACTCAATAAAAGTTGTCTTGTTTGATGTCGCTACGGTCCACCGTTTTGGTATAATTCATTCTTGAATGGTCGATTTCACCCGAAAATCGCACCAATTTTTGGGGTAATTTTTCATGAAAAACACATTAGCCTGACTGCTTTGCTAAGAACGAATCACCTGACGAATAACGTGATTAAACTTCGTTTTTGGAGGGTTTATTTGTTTTTTTTTTGAAAAATTTTCAAAAATTAGAGCGAATTTAGGGTGAAATCCACCATTCGAGAGTGAATAATTCCAAAACGGTGGACCGTAGCGACATCAAACAAGAGAACTTTTATTGAGCAAAATCTTCGGGCAGTCGATTCCATTTATTGGTACATCGGTAATTTGAAGGCAGAAAAAGTTAAGACTGTCAGTTGGCAATTCTTGTAGAGTAAGTGGCGCCCCCTAGAAAATACAGTGAAACCGAGTCCAGATAAATATTCCCCGTACCACAAAACCCTCGTGTACCAATTTTCAAATTATTATTCACAAAACTTGACAAGTTATTCAAAAAAATGGAAATAAAAATTTTCATTTCAACTCCGTGTAACTTTTTTATTATCAACTTTTGGACTAAGGTCATTGTGGTTAAATCGTTATATTTTGACCTCAGGAGTATGTGGTCGCACGTTGTACACGTATTTCAAAGACACCCCGTATACAGGCTGTATCTCAATTGCTGTCGAGAAATTCAGGGGGTGATTCTTCGTTGAAAAATATGAAAAAAAGTTCATATGGGCATAGGTCCTAAAATGCTTCCCTGCGGAACCAGCGGTCCCCAAAGTTGGGCCTGAAAAAAACTTTTTTTTCGAATATCTCCAAAACCAATCCCAGTAGAAAAACTGAATTTGGCAGAGAGTTACACAATATTATCTTGCATCATCTCATGCATTTGACGAATTTGGGAGAATCCATTAGCGTACAATTTAGGGTGGTCGTAAGTTTGAATTTCTCACAACTTTTTATTGGGTGACATTATTTAAAGTTTTGCTGCAGCATGAGACTCGTTGGTCAAAAACATGCAAAAAAGGTGCTCATGAGTCATAGCGCTAGGATCGACCGTTTCCGAGAAAAATCGATTTTTCCGTTTGCGCACGTGTATGAGCATTCTGCAACTCTCATCATCGAAATGACCATAATTCATCATGAAATAATGATTCTTGAATTTCTGATTGAATTTTACACGTGAATCCTAGTCGACTATGATGAGAGTTGCAGAATGCTCATAGGGGAAGGAGGGGAACTTTCGGCCACTAAGAGCATTTTGGGAAGTATTTCTACAATAAGTGGCAGTTTTGGGCAAAACAAAATACCGTAAGACAGCTTAGGGGTTTCTCATGAGTGTGGAATGCCCCATATTGCTATATGCGTTGGTGGTAAAATTCAAGAATTTTTTAAACATTTGGTTACAAAATGGCCAAATGTAACCCATGGTAGGGAACTTTTGGCCATTTGGTGGGGTGCAATCGGCCATCATACATTATGAATCCAATTCGAGCATACCCATGGAGCATATACTTACATTTAATAAGAACACTCTTAAAAGGTACTTACAAGTTCTTTATTAAACCTAGTAGGTAGAATTAAACAAAAACAATAATGAAATTCTCAAAATAAAAGATCGCAAACTCAATAAAAATTATAAATATATAAATTAATAAATATATGTAAGTATTACCTAATTATGGTTATTGCACGACTAGGCTGTCGAAATTGTAAGCGAACTTCAATACACACATCAAAATAATCTAGGGGACAACTTGAAAATTTTCTAAATATTATCAATAAGAAATAACTGTTGAAATATGAGCATTCTGTTTGATATTCAACAACTTATTACACCGATAGATGAACTTTTTGTGGCTCTTAAAGCTGTTTCTTTCAAATTTACCAAAAACTCCTCTTTGCTCTCGTCTCTGCTTTTTCGTTGTTTCTTTGATTAAGCCGGAATTTCCTTCAAGAAAACATCAGTCGTTTCTTTTGCAATGATGGAGAGGCATTATTTGAATCGTGATACGCAGTTACGTGCTATTGGGATGCTGGAGGGACGTATGACGCAAAGAGCTGTTGCTGAAGCTCTCGGTACGTCCAGAAGTGTAATTAATCGTTTATGGATTAGATATCACCGAACTGGAGATGTGCGTGAACGACATACAGGGCGTACAAGAGCAACCAGTGCCATTCAAGACAGATTTGTACGACTTCAGGTTTTGAGAAACCGAAACGTTTCGGCAGCGGAGCTGGTTACTGATTTGCGAGCAACACATAACGTCTCAGTCAGCGCTCAGACTGTTCGTAACAGACTTCATGAAGGTGGCCTACATGCTCGACGTCCATTGAGGGTGCCTGTATTATCGAGGGGAAATCGCAGAGCCAGATTGGAGTGGGCTCAAAATCACGTGAATTGGCAAAGAGAACAATGGGCACCAATTTTGTTCACAGACGAATCTCGCTTTGGGATGCGGCCGGATACGCGTAGGTTGAGGGTGTGGAGACGGCCTGGTCCGGCAGAACGACTCCTGACTGCCCAAGAAGTGCCTCCATATCAAGGAGGTACCGTCATGATGTGGGGAGGTATCCACATTGGCGGAAGAACTGAGCTCGTTTCTATTGATGGAAATTTAAATGCAACCGGCTATCTGAATAACATTCTCCGACCTGTTGTACTGCCGTATGCAGGTAATATCGGGAGAAATTTTTGTCTAATGCAAGATAATGCTCGGCCACATACGGCTCGGGTGGTGCGTCAGTTTCTGGAAGACAATGATATTGATGTTTTACCGTGGCCGGCACAGTCTCCTGACTTGAATCCAATCGAGCATGTATGGGATATGTTGGGCAGACGACTTTCTCAGCGAAATCTCATGTTCGATAGGCCCCAACAGCTCTCTGAATGGCTAAGAGAGGAATGGCAGATTCTGGACCAAGGAGAGATCGACCGCCTTATTCTTAGCATGCCAAACAGGTGTAGAGCGGTAATTAACAGTCGCGGAGGCCACACTTCCTATTAGCTGGTTAATTTCTTCAATTAAAAAAAAAAAAAATTCAAATCCATCTCCTACGAACTGACTTTTTTGCGTAATTTTGAGTTATTCTCTAATTTTGTTACTGTAGATAAGAGTGTATATTATTGTCTACCACAAGATTCCATTAAACTTTTGTAGTGGCCCAGCAATTATATTTTTCTCAGTTGTCCCCTAGATTATTTTGATGTGTGTAGTTTAGATGTTCTTTTTGTAGCAGTGTTCATTAAAGGCCTCAGTTTTGCAACAATTCTGTGTCTGCTCAGATTATTCACTATATCGTCCACTTGTGGGAGGAGGAATGTGTTGGATAGTCCATGTCTTCTAAGGAATTTTATGGTTGCGCTTTCCCTCTCATATTTCAATATTTGGCCAATGAAATGCACAGTGCTGTTCTTCACATCGAACGAAACTAACACAAAATCATGGACATTTACTTCTTCTGAACCGTCTTTAATCTCTTCGACGGTATCACTCAAATCATCCGCTGAATCATCGTCACCATCGAATTCTTTTCCCTCATCAGAGGAAGATGTCTCAATAGCAGTTACTGGACGTGGTGCCTTCTTTTTTTTTAATTAGAGGTTCCTTTTTAGAGTCAAAAACCCCTCGAGTGACGTTTTTCTTCTTTTTTAACTCCCGTTCTTGTTCTATTAACTCCAGTCTATTTTTTTCCGGTGTGTCGGTGTATATTCTTGAAACTCCTGGCTCTCTTTTTGTATTCTTTTTTCTTGCACCAGCTTTTGGGAATGGTCTCACATGCTCTGGAGTAATTTTTTGAGATTTGGACTGAAGACCACTGCAACATGGAACATTGACTAGGCTTCTGTGCCCGTCTTCGATCTGTATGTCCTCGTCCACAATTTCTTCTCCAACAGGGCCTGGGTGGTCTTCAGGAATGGTTACTTCTTCTGGTACGCCGTAATTTGTGTCATCTCCAGGTGATTCCCTGTCGGTTACAAAACTAGACGCGAAGTCTTTGTCCGAGAATGCAAGTCGATCGAATGGCCAGATTCCGGGCTTTTTAAAACTGACTACTATATTAGAAACCGTGAACGCCTGCATAAATGGATTCTTGGTGAGTTCACCAATGTTTTCAACGCTTATTGTTTTTTCTGGATTTGCTGTTAACCAGTCATTGAATGCAGTAGCACAGTAAGACTTGAATGGCCCAAATACTGCCACATCTAGAGGTTGTAATTTATGCGATGTATGAGGAGGAAACGTCAAAAGCACTATCCCATTCTCTTTGCAAGTTCACATGAGATTCGTGATTATCGAGAAGAAGTAAAATCGGTTTATCAACGCTGCATTTCGTTTGCTTTGCGATATGCTTCAGAACTGTCGGGAAAAGAGCTGAAGTCATCCAGCCGCTTTTGTTACCTAAAGCAAGACTAGATGCTGGAGCATCTTTGATGAAATCATCAATGTTACGAACTCTTGGAAAAACGTAAACGGGAGGAAGACTTTGCCCAACAGCATTGATCATCCCTACAAACGTGACGAGTTCGCCTCTTTCTGCCGAAGCAATTTGAGAGACTTGCTTTTTTCCCTTTGTAGATGGAAAAAATTTGGTAACAAGCTCTATTCGTAGTGCATGAAAAATAAATAATTTTTTGTTAATGGGTTTTTGAAATCAGATCACAACCAAAGAAACTGTGGCGTTCTGGAGTTTTTATCAAACACCCTGTATATTATTTTGCATTATTATGTATTACTCCATTGCTGATGTAATTGTTTTTATCGTTGCTGTTATCGTATCTATTTTTTAGACTTGAAATAAAAAGTTTGAACTTCCCATAATTACTTATTTGAATATTTTACGCCATCGACACCACACCTTCAATCTCCAAATTCAAATACTTACCCCGTATTTCATAATTCCACATTTATCGAATTTAAATATGCCGCATATTATAACTCGAAATTTCTTAATTTTTCCAATTCAAATATCCCGCATTTTTTAATTTGAATATGTCGCATTTTTTTATTCGAAAATCTCCATTTCAAAAATTCAAATTCGCCGCCATAATTTTTTAATGGGAAAGTTCGATTTCTCACAAATTCAAATACCCCGCCATTTTGAAATTATTATTTTTCAATTTCACTCAGAACGCCTAGAATTTATACTTTTAATTATACATCTGAAACGTAAACCGCCGGAATGTAGACAACTTGTTCGGCTGCGGTCCCAGAACCTACCTCCTTACTCTTCTGTTATAGGGCAACGCCCAATAGAATTACTGGACTCAGCCCTTCGGAAGCAGTTTTTGGGAAAAAAATAAGAACACGATTAATTCTTTGTTTGCCTGCAAATAATGAATTTTCTACAAATCAAGTTTTGGGTAAAATTCGTTATTTTGAAGAGAATGATCTGGTTTGGTTTCAAAAACATTTCCAGAATATTAGGATATGGGCTAGAGGTCAAATCGAGAGACTTGGGAAAGTTATGTATGAAGTTGAATTTGAAGAAAAATTGAAAATTCTTCATGTCAATCAGCTTAGATTTCGCAATGAACAATTAAAAGAAAAATTTGAATCCCAAACTCAAGGAAATCAAGATTTGAATTTCATTGCAAATCTGGAAACTGATGCAACGAATGGAGCTAAAAATTCGGTTGAAATCGCTGAAAAAGCTGAAGATACGTTTACGACTGCTGAATCAGCGAGAGAAATGATGGATGTGCAGACGAGGTCTAAAAGACACAGATATACCCCAAAATATTTAAATGATTATGTCCTCTAATTAGAAAGGGAAGATATCGAGAAGGCCGCGACTGTGGATAAACCACCTGTTTGTTTATAATAATGGATTTCGTCAATGATAAAAATAAATAAAATAGATTTGTCATCATCCACCTCTTATCCAAGTATTATTACAATTATAAAAATTACTACGGGCTAGATAGTGTAAAATATGCATTGTGCATATTTTGCAGAAAAGTGCATATTTCGTGCAGATTACATACAATTTTCTAATTTTTGCATGGAACCAAAATACAACACAAAATATGTAGGTGGGGAATACCGGTTTTCGCGATCGGTATTTCAGAATAATAGACCGTGTAACAACAACCCTCTTCCCTACGCCACTGGCAGAATTACACGTCACTAGTATCGTTGCGACTACAATGACAGATGTCATTCGGATGTCAATTGTCACTCGAACGTCAACGTTTTCGCTCCAAAACCCACAATTTAGCTCGTTAATTTTCATATAAATACTCGTGTTTGTGATACAATCATAATTATTAAATACCCGTTAAACTAAAGAGTGTTGCGAGTTGTTTACTATAGAGCAAATCCACCCTTGAAACAAAAGCGTAAGGTTAAATCCGTTACAAATTGGCGCCCAACTTTGGTGCTCTTAATAAAACAATTCTCACGGGAAATTGTGAATCGAACATTATAATACACAAAAAGAAAAAAACACGTGTCGAAATTTCCATCGTTTCGAAACTATAACCTGCATAGCGGAGCGTAGTTGAATGTGTCTCAGACAGACACCGAGGATTCTCAAGACGCCGAGTCGAACATTCACACGGAAAATCCAAAACAAACGATGATGTCCCCTGAACAGTTCGCTGAACTCATGAGCAACTTGTCCCAGATGTTCACCTGACAAAATGCACCGCCTGGTGGTGCCGCCGATCCAAATGTACCGACTACATTCGCAAATTTCTCAAACTGCAAATCTCGCTTCAGTGGAAAGAAAAACGAAGACGTAGAGGCATTTGTCGACGCCATTTCAGTCTATAAAGGCTGCCTTCAAATCAAAGATTACAATGCGCTAAAAGGTTTGCCGATGTTACTAGATGATTGTGCTGCTACTTGGTTTCAAGGAGCAAAATTTCTTCTGACCACATGGAAAGAAGCAATAACAGGACTACGTCAGGCATACGGACGGAAACTGCCCGCTCATCGCGTTTTTAAACAATTGTTTACGATGTAACAAGACGAGAAGACTTCCACGGATGTCTTTGTTTCAAATTGTCGTGCCTCACTCGCTCAGTTACCTAAAGAGTAAAGAGCCTCCTCAGAGTAAAGTTCACAAATTGGATATGGTTTACGGTCTGCTTGACAAGAAGACAAGACAAGACAAGAGACCCCTCCCGTACGACGACATGAAACCAGATAAGACTAACACAAGACCTAAATGCGCTTACTGCCATAATTTTGGACACTTACAGAATGAATGTCGGAAATTTGCTGCACGTTTGGTGAAGACTGAGCAACCCAAACCGAATTCCACTTCTGCGCCCAAGGCAGCTACTCCGATACCGAGTCCCAGACAAGGAATCGCTTGCTACAAATGCCAAACCCCTGGCTACATACAGTCCAATCGTCCGACCTGCAAAACTAATTCTCAAGGAATTGCAAACGTAGATGTCATGACGGCCCACTTCTCTAGCCCAATCCTGAGACCACTCCTGTGCATTGGAGTTGCCCAAATAACCAGAGCGGCTTATGTAGATACTGGCGCTAAATGCTGCGTGGCGGGACAACGACTACTTGAACAATTCGAATTTCTAAATTTGCCGTATGATACTGTTGTCATGACTATGACTCTTGCTGACGGTACTCCCCGAAGAGTCGATACGCACAAGTACACCACAGATGTATATGTCAATACTGTGTGTGTATGCGATACTATTTCTCGAAATCACCAGATGAGAAATACAATCTTGTCAGACAGCCGACTAATCTTGAAAGTTCCACATCTGTCCAAAGCGTCCATTTTAAACTGAGGGAATCTGAGGAATTGACCTTGGATCCTGACCAACGAGGGATTATAAATCAGTTGCTCGAAGATTACAAAGATTTATTCATGGAAAGCGAAGTCGCTACCCCATATGCTGAACATGTTATTAATTTAACCAACGAGTCACCACTCGCAAGACCACCATACAGACTATCGCCTGCACGAAGAGACGTCGTCAAACAGGAAGTCCAGCGATTACTTGATCGTGGTATAATTGAAGAATGCGAATCTGCTTACGCTGTTCCAATTGTATTGGTCCCGAAGAAAACCGAGGGATTTCGTCCTTGCACGAATTATCGCGTTCTCAATAGCTTCACGGTACCTGATCGATACCCTCTACCACGAATTGATGATCTGCTACATGCTCCCAAACAAACCAACTACATAACCACTCTGGATCTGCAAGCTGGTTATCACCAAATCCGAGTCAGAGAGTGTGATCGTGACAAAACTGCCTTTGATACGCCCGATGGATTATACCGATGGATCCGAATGCCGTTTGGGTTGCGAAACGCTCCAGCGACATTCCAGATATATCAATAAAAATATCAAAGTATCAATATATCATGATATGATATGGGATTAGAAAAATATTGATATATCATTTTATGATAATTATGAAAATATCAAATCATGATAATTATCGAAATATCAAATCATGAAAATTATCAAAATATCAAATCATGATAATCATCAAAATATCTAATTATGATCAGAATTATTCGGAAATGATGTCATTTATGATAATAATCGACAAGAGACGTAGAGAACTAACAATTTATGTTGATCGGTACTCGCGGTAGTTGTTGGTGGTACTTCATCACTTACCAACGTTCTTAGAACGAAATTATGTATGGGTATCGGGAACTGAACTACAATACCACTATACTTATCATTTTCTGGATATTTTGATATTTTGATATTTCGGTGTTTTGATAACTTGATATTTTGTTATTTTGATATTTCAATATTGTGATACTTTGATAATTATCAAATTATGATATATCGATAAATATTGATATGGTTTGGTTATCAAACATTTATACCCATTTATCAATATCGCCCACCCCTAGTAAGTGCTGGCAAGCCAGCGCTAGCCAGCGATGGCGGAGTGCAGTTTTGCCAGCGCAGTTTAACCGCTGGCAAGCCAGGGCTGGCCGTCGCTGGCGGAGTGCAGTTTTGCCAGCGCAGTTTTATCGCCGCCGGCTAGCCAGCGCTGGCCAGTGCAGTTTTGGCGCTGGGTGCCCGTTGCCTGCAATTACCCGTACTTTGCCAGCGCTGGCCGAGTGCCGCTCCGCATTCGAATGTTTGCTGGGTTATTATACATATACAGGGTGATTTTTTGAAAATGACCCACCCCGGATTTCTCAGATACCACGAGGAGAATAGTAAATCGCCGAGACCCGTCAATTTTTATATCGAGGGGGACATCTTTTGACGTATAACTCACATTTTTATGATTCACCCTCTACCTTCAAGGCACCACCACATTAAAACCCCCTTGTGATACCTCATTTTGAAGGAAATTTCATTAGGAACACAACCATTTGATTTTTTAAAATTTTCTGTCGATTTTTCGCCACCCAGGGACCCAAAAACTTAAACTGATGCGATTTACACGAAAAATGCATGTTTAGAGCGATTCAGTTCATAAATTTATAAACTCCTTAGTTTTCAAGAAAAAAACCATTTATATTTCAGTAAAAATCATGAAGAAAACAAAAATTTGAGTTACTCATTCCACTCACAACAGATTTTCGAAATGTGCTCCATTATTCTCCATGCAGTAGTAGAGTCGATTTTCGAATTCCGCTCTCACTTCTTAAAACGTTTCACTGGAAATTCGTCTGCCACTCATCAATTATACGTTGTCGTAAATCTTCCAAGTTCTCAGGTTAAGTCTTGTAAACGACAGATTTGAGGTGACCCCAAGCGAAAAAATCGGGACTAGTCAAATCCGGCGACCGGGGAGGCCATTCTATCGGTCCACGCCTACCGATCCATCGATCCAGCCAATTGCGAATGGCTGGAGTGTAATGAACTGGAGCTCCGTCTTGTTGAAAGTAGACCAAATTTTCATTTAGCATTAGATTTTCGTGCTGATCGCGCTGATTCTCCACTTCTTCAGTTATCAGTGGAGCTATGACATCCTCCAGCATATCCAAATACGCAGGGCCATTCACGTTTTCTTCGATGAATAACGGACCGATTATGGTGTCACCAAGAATTCCTATCCAAACATTCAACTTTTGAAGAGTTTGAGTATGTCCTTCTTTAGAAATGTGAGGGTTCTCGTCACTCCAGTAACGAACATTCTGTTTATTAACAGCACCATTCAAATAAAAAGTACATTCGTCACTAAAGCAAATGTTTTTGATTATGTCTGGATTGGCGTTAATCATCTCAGTCATAATCTTATAAAATTGAAGTCGTCTATCATTATCATCTTCTCCGAGCTCCTGGCGAATCTTGAGTTTATAGGGATGAAATTTGTGCAATTTTATTACTTTACGTACAGATGAGTAAGAAAGTCCGCTATTCGAAGCAACTTGTCGCAGAGAGCATGTAGGATTCATGTTAAATTGACCTAGGACTTCAATTTGAGCCATTCCGTCCACTACTCTGGCAACCGTTCTCTTCTTATTCACCACTGCTCCTGTTTCCCGAAACTTTTGAACTAGGTTTCTTACGTACTTGTGGTCCTTATGTTTTTCTGGATGTCTTTCATTGAAAACTCTAGCCGTGGCTCGAACACATTCATTTTTAGCACCATAAATAAAAATTACTTCCACCCTCTCTTCCATTAAGTACACCATTTTTGAATTACAAACGATATAACTAAGTAAACTCAAGTTGTGATGAGGGAAACAATTTATCATTTACACCAAACCTGAATGATGTGAAGACGAAAACGCATTTATTGCTCATTCTAAGTCGCGTTTTCGCAAAAAATTCCCAAACATACATAAATAAGTTAGTAAGTAAAAGAAATAAAATTATTTAATACAAACACATTACAGCTTATTCCTGCATTTCCCGACCAAATAGCATCAGTTTCAGTTTTTGGGTTCCTGGGTGGCGAAAAATCGACGAAAAATTCAAAAAAATCAGATGGTTGTGTTCCTAATAAAATTTCCTTCAAAATGAGGTATCACAAGGGTCATCCCATGTAAGATTTCAATTTGGTGGTGGCTTGAAGGTAGAGAGTGAATTAAGGGGCTGAGCAAGTCCAGTTTTCTCCTGTCCAGTCTGCCAATTTACTAACCGACCCAGGTAAATTAACCGGGTCAAAGCCTTCTTGACTAACACCGATCCTGCGATTGGCCTCGTCAGAAAGAGACCAGCGCATCCCACACCGAATAGTCCGCCACCTTCGGCTGTATCCCGAAAGGCCGTAACAAGCCTCCTGTGACCCCGTTCCGGCGTTCCCGCCCGGTGTCTTAACTCACCCCCGGCGAGTGCCGTTCCGCATCTTTGTTTCGTTACGTCTTTAGTTTTTAAGTCTCGTTTAAGCCGGCAGTCCAAAAGTTGATAATAAAAAAGTTACAGGGTGTTGAAATGAACATTTTTATTTCCATTTTCTTGAATGATTTGTCAAGTTTTAAGAGTAACTGTTTAAAAATTGGTACACGAGGGTTTTTTGGTACGGGGAATATTTATCTGGACTCAGTTTTGCTGTATTTCATAGAGGGCGCCACGTACGCTACAAGAATTTGCAAATGACAGTCTTAACTTTTCCTCCCTCAAAATTACCGATGGTTCAATAAATGGAATCGTCTGCCTGATGATTTTACTCAATAAGAGTTCTCTTGTTTGATATCGCTACGATGCACCGATTTGGAACTATTTATTATTGAATGGTCGATTTCACCCAAAATTCGCACCAATTTTTGAGTTGGGTCAAGGATGGTACCCGACGCCACCCGACGCCGCCATGGCGACCAGTGACGTCGGCACGGGACACGAGGAATTTCTTTCGCGGTCGCCGGACGCCGAAACGTCGCCGCTGGCACCGAAAAAATGCCGCACGTCCGAAATTGGCCGCGCCACCGGAGCCAGTCCAACCTGGATCCGGGAGCCGGTTCACGTCACCACCGATGACGACATTGGATTCAGTGAAGGCGCTATCTCGCCGAGATCGCCGCCAGCCACGCGCCCCTGGATTTGTGCCACCTCATGGATTTGCGCCCCCGAAGAATCCTCTTGTTGGCGTACCGGGAGAACCACCCCATCCAGCTCTTCAGCAACAGACCCCGTCAGCACCGTCACCCGAGACGACAGCCCCTGGCCAGAGTCGCATCGCCGGGCCCGTGAGGACGGCGTGCAGGCGGTGTGCGAAGCAGGGGCACGACCGGACCACCTGCAAGCGCCCACGAATCCTGTTCTGTTTTCGGTGTGGAGAACTCCATAAAGCAGTTTTATATCGTTCCTCATCGTAACTGAGTGTTAAATCAGTTTTATCAGGTGGAGGTAAATAACCAAATTTAGTTGAATGAGTAACCACGTCACTGACATTTAAATGTTTGATGGGTGTACTATTTGCAATTTGTAGAGTTGAATAAATAATTAATCTTACTACGAAGAGGAACACACAACTACCACTGACTTCAACCATCATTAATATAATGAATAAGTTTGGAAGTTTTCAGTTATTTATACGTGTATGTAAGTAGTGGCGGGACGAAAAAACATGGAAACAAAATTCCGTAAAATATTCATATTATTCAAACAAGATCAGATTGCTTAATCCAACTATTATGAGAATTATCAAATCCTAACCACTTGACGTATATCTTATCACCCTTTTTGCGAATTATCTTCTCCACTAAATAAACATCTTTTTGATTTGATTTCTGTAAATCTTGTTCATAGAAGCATTCTCTTATTGGTTGACCACGATGATCCTCTAACATATATGTTGGAGGTGTGACAATACATATTTTTTTTTGAAATTTTAAAAATTTCTGTTGTCCAGTTGGGAGTATATCCTTTACTGAATACATGCTTATATTTACTAACTCTAACTAAATCCCCACACTAAATCTAGACAGAGGTTTAGTTTTTAAATGATCTTAAACACAATTTAAAATAGTATTTTCATTGAATCGATTTACTTCAATAGGTTTCATCTCAATTGTGCGATGTACTGTATTATTATATCCTTTAACTATTCCATCCAGCATATCTTTCCACTTATACAGTGCGCGTCTAAAGTGTCCCCCCCCCACCCCCCTAAAATTTTTCAACGGATAGAAATTTTTGAAATCGCTCGGACAGGTCGATTTTTATTTTCAATGAAGCATCTTTTCACGCAATTTTTGTTTCTCTAACATTTCCGGTTTGACCGGAAAGTACCGTAACTTTGTTTTTTTAAATGGACACGCCTGACTTTTTTTGCATTTTCGGATTCTACGATTTTTTCTAGGTAAGAAAATGATAACACCGCTCAAAATTTCTGACATTTTTCATCCCGCGTGTGATCGGCCATTTTGAAAACGGCTGAAATTTTCGAAAAACGCTCGGACCCGTCGATTTTGTTTTTCAATTTTGCATCGATTCCAGCAATTCTCATCCCCGTATCACTTTCGGTCCCAAAAAATCTGTCATTTTAGATTCTGATCTGATGAATTTGATTGACATGAAAAATGAATACTTGAAGTACCTGTTCCCAATGTTTGTCATCTGAATCACAGCTTTATAGCTAATACGGAACATGAGATTTTTTGGGACTAAATGTGAAAATTGCAATATACTCAAAACGCGATTTCTGTCACAAAACTCGGTATGTAGCGTAAAAATTTGATTTAGAACAACTTCTTCGAATATCATTTTTCGATATCTTGATCGCGAAGCTAGATATTGAAAAATCGCTCCATTCGCGTGATCCCAGTAGGCAGACCTAACAATTTTTGATGAGATGTATAACCTCAATAGATGCCCCTCATGAAGAGCTAGGACTGTAGAAAAATCCAAAGCTCTGCTCCCAGAAACTAAAAAGTTAGAGGGCTGTCTTCATGTTAAGTGTGACACGCTATATTTCATCGCAGCAGTTATGGTCATCACGTGACCTAAGTTGCATAGCAAAATTTAAATGAAAAGCATTGATAACCATTGACTAATGACAGGTATTTGTCAGGTACTTTGGGGTCACGTGATGTTCAGTTTATCTTGAATAGACTATATTTCTGATGATTTCTTCGATTTCGTTGGTTTAGCCCATACATATTTGGAGAAATAGTTGATCACAACGAGGACATATTTATATCCATTATTCTGTTTAACATAATCATTGAATTCGATCAAGTCGGCTTGCCATAAATCATCTAAACCCTTGATAATCGTTCGTCTTCTTGGAAAGTTTTTTCTTGAATATTTATAAATCTCATTCACTATTTGTTATTATTTCCTTTTTTCTTATTTGACATCATGTGGGTTGGATACTGGTTCAAGAATTTTATGGTCTTCCAGCAACATCCACAATAAATGAAGAAACTTTGAGGCTCATCGAATCACCGCGATGTGGATTAAAGGATGAACCTCCTGATTTTTCAAACGATCAGAATTTTATATGGTTGCATAAAAAAATTACGTGGAGAGCGTATATGTCGGATAAGAATGCAATATATGTGATACGCGAAGCTTTTAGTATTTGGGCTCAGTATGCTAATTTGGAATTCATAGAATATTTTCATTACATTCACAAGTGGGAAGCATGATTATTATATAAAAAGAATTTGATGGTCCTGGTGGAGTTCTGGCTCATGCGGATCTTCCAGTTGTGGATGGAGATAATATTACAGAAATACATTTTGATATTAATGAGAATTGGAGCTTCAAAAAGAGTAATAATGATCAGGCTAGAATGCAATTTTCATGGACCATATTACATGACATAGGTCATACTTTGGGTTTGGGGCATTCTAGAGAAACCAATGCATTAATGTATGCTTATATGAATCAGAATATAAACAAATTGAGTACGAAGTTACATCAAGATGATATCTGGGCAATTCAGGATCTTTATGGAATAAGAACTCAACAATCAACTCCATCAGTAACAAAACCTACAAATAAATGGTCAATTCCAATTAGATTTGTTACAACAAGAATAACAACCACCCCTATCTCAGTTCCAAGTGAAGAAGAATTAGTAACTCCTGATTCAGGATCTTTGAATAATTCTAAAATTCCTGATTTATGTAGTGTACAACATGAAATATCTGCATACTGTATTATAAAAAATAACTTATATTTATTTTATAAAGAGTGGGTCTGGTTGATTAATTTGAACCATTTAACTTATAAGAAGCCCGTATTGATTCGAGATTTTTTGAGCTTTATACCTTGAAATTTCAAACAGATCCAAGCCGTTTATCATGTCAAACCTGATAGGGAAATTGCAATTTTGATAGATAATGTAGTATATCAGATTAAATTTCCTGAAATGAAATTAATATACAGTTATCCGAAAAAGATAAGTGAAGTGTATCATACACTGCTGGACAAAAAAACTCGGACAACAAAATTTTTAGTGAAATTCAAACTGGCGTAACTCCTGAACGAAAAGAATAATTTCAAAAAAATTGCCATTTCTGTAAAGCCCTATTCTTGGACTATCACCTACCAGACGCGGTGTATCATACAGGTTTCCTGAGTACGTTTTACAGGGTGTCCCGTAAATGTCTGCAAACGTGTTAAAGTTTGGATGACTCCACGGTACCTGCTGATGAAACAATACCGGAACAGTAGAGGAAGGAGGTAGGTTCTGGTGCCACAAGATGGCCGCCAACCTCAAAAGTTGCTACGTTTCAGAGATCTGCATGTATATTTAATAGTATAAATTCCAGGCGTTCGAGTTGATAGTAAAAATTCGATGCGCTCTAAGTTATAAATTTGAAATAAGTTACCGCCGTTGCGGTTCAAAATGTAGTGGTGGGGGTTCAAATATCCGGAATTTTGAATTTTCGGATTACAAAATGTGCAATTTTTGAAATCGAAAAATGCGGAATTTCTGGTATATGAAATTTTGGATTTCAAAAATTTGGGATAAGTAGTGTCCGGAGGTAGTTCTAAACCATCACCACAAGTTGCCTACATTCCAGCGTTTTGTGTGGAAATCCCAGCTGACAGTAGCCAAGATGGTGGAATAATTGCGAGAATAATTGAGTGTAAAAAGTGCGGGATATTTGAAAAACCTCAAAATGTGAGTTTAATCGGTTGCCTATCTAGCGTTCAGTAATTAAAAACAAATGCGGGGATCCCCGATCTCAAAGTTCAACAATACAAACTCCAGCGGGCAGTATCCAAGATGACGGAATAATTGTGCTTAAAAAGTGTGGGATATTTAAAAAACCTCGCAATGCGAAATTTCAGATTATTAACAACAATTTCATAATCAGACTTTAAAGTCTCCTTTAAAAAATTGAATGAGAATGTGACAAATCAACTCTTGTATTTGTCACATTCTAAACATCACTTTACTACTACTACTTAAGTAACTCTAAATTCGATTATGAAAACTATTAATAAGAAATGATAGAAACAGATCATACGGATTTAAATCATTTATTAATACGGCGACGATGACAAATATAATCACAGATGATAACAATAATAATAATAATAATAATACATAATTTTATACATATCACATCAACAAAAATAAGTTTATGATAAAAATAGATATAATTAATACATAATAATAGTCATTATACTTATAATGATAATAATAATAACCACATGCGGATGACATTCAGATTTATGTATCATAATTTGGAATATTTTTATGCCCTAAAGCTAATGTACTGAATGTACCCGGTATCAAAAATCGTTTATCATCGCTATGGGATAAAGCGATTTTATGTACCAATTTCGTATAAATAGAATGCTGATGAGATCTGAACACATTCATGGAGCGGTAAAGAATCGGTGTTTTATTTGTAACGACATCTACATAGTCTTGCATTGTTATGTTATTTTTGACGACCTCCATTTTCACACCTTTGGCTTTTTTAGTCAAATCCCCCTCAACATTAACGCAATACGCTTTAGCGCCCGTACCGAGAAAATCCCAGGGAACACGTCCCTTGTATTCATCTTTCATTTTGCCAACCACCGAGATGGTGATTGGCATATTGTGTATATTATCAGCTGGATAGTTGGATGTATCGAAACGATGTAAATGTTCACGCATATCTGCATAAAAATCATCAGTGATAACTTCTATTATCAGACTGTCTGTGTCCGTATATAAAAGGCGTACTCTATCGCCATAAATACCTTTGAGAAAATAGAAAAAATCATACATAATTACTTTAGATAAATCCAACACACAAAAGCCCACATATATCGGTTTATCGTAAACGATTTTTGTTTTCTCCATCTGAATTGCGACAAAATTATCCGTGAATGATATTAGATTTTTAAAGTTTGGTTTAGCTATCAATCTTTGCGCACCGATTTGCCGTCCATGATTCTCCCAATGAGTTACCAATTTGACATCGACTCGGTTGTCGACACTTTCCATAGTTTTACCAAAAACGCTATTATTCATGAGTTTATAGAAGTCTTTTTCGAAAGCATTGCGGCTCCGATTTCGATTTTGCGTATTAAGGTCGATATACGATTTCAACCATGCCGATTGTCTAAATTTTAAAACTCTATGAATTTTTGTCAATACTAGCCCGTGGCTTAAGGCTTGATTTAAATTTCGGTAATGGATTACATACTTTGTTTTATTATACAAATTTGGACATAATTTAGGAACTTTAGCTCGAGATGTACTAGGAATAACATTTTCCGCACAAAATGGTAGATCATTGTGAGAATCATGCAGATTTTCGGGGTAGGATAAGTCAACTTCTAAAATATACCCACACGGGGCATCATCATCAATACCGATAGCATTTGCACGTTCAAACTGATTAGCGCTTACCCATTCAAAGCCACTTTGTGGCAAGCTTAAGGACATTGCGGCCCCATATAAATTAGTCGCGTCTAGATAGGAGATATATTTTGACGGTTTTGATCGATCGTAATGTGGAAGAAATTTATTATTTGCCTCACTTTTGCGGTGATTACAAACACAAATACCCCCACGTATCCCTTTTCTAATGAAGTGAATCATATCTATATCAGTGAATAACTCTAGTTCGATACCCGTCTGTTTTAACATCGCATCCCAACTAAGGCCCGGAGCAGTGAAATACTGTGCCGCATCTAATTTATACGTTTTTAAGCACACGTCGCGAAAACGTTCGAATACGCTACATAATAATAAAACGTCCGACTTTAAGTAGACGTCGGCAAATTCACCCAACGTCCTACAGTCGCAAAGCTGCCACACGCGACGAGCTCGATTATAATCATCTTCAGTAATATGAGACTTTCTCAGGGTGTCATAGAACTTGTCGCGTGCCGGTAAAGCGACCTCGTCTAGCCTATCAAATGAGTCAACATAAGAGTATGGAAACACACCTTTTTGCCGAAGTAAACTAAACTGTTCGCGATCCGGAAAATGCTTAAGTACTTCCAAACATTCATCATCCGACAGAGTTTGTGACAATTTATCCAGTGATGAGGGCATGAACCGAAAAGAATCCAAAAATTTTAGTTTAAAAATAACATTTCCTGTTTGTAAATTTTTATCGACAATTAAATTTTTAGTGAATGAGATGTATTTTTCTTTATTTTGTGCTATAACATTTAAACGGCTGAATTCAGTAGCAAGTGATTTTATAAAAAGGTGAGAATCGTAATTTGATAAATTGTGGAAAAAAATAGGGACAAATTTAGGTACTTTGTAATTCAAATTGCATGTCCTATGGGCACAACCCCTGAAACGGCCAGACAGATGGCAATGGTCCCGCACTCTTTCATCAAAGGGGTTAATATTGAAAGGTTTATCGCAGATACAGCAATGAGTCGAATTTTCAAAAGCTGCTATTTCTTGATCGGTTAATGGTATCATTCTTTTGGGGTATTTGAAATGTTTGTCATATAAAGCCTTCACGTCACGTTCAAGTCGTTCGATAAATATTTCGGAGGCATTCTCTCCACGATACAATTCGAATTTTGTAAGACTATCATCAAAGTCGCATTTTAATACGTACGCAAAACTGTAAGGAACATGCAAATGCGTGCTGGAGGTGAATGATGACGCCGCGCTGGGCTGGCAAGTCTGAATCGGTAATAGAATAGTTTCAAAATCTACATAAAAAACGAAAGGAAGCTTCATAGATTTCTCAAAATTTTCAAACTTTAAAATATTACCAGGAGTCGGATTACCAAATTTATCTTGTCGTATTTCAGATGTAGGTAATTGTGTTCTGAGGTGGTTACAGTCATTTTCAATGTGGGCGTTATACTGAGATCCATTCGTAAAGTGGATTAAGCATCCGCGGCATAAGAAAACCTCCTCCTCATGTAATGTGAGCTGGGACCGTACTAATCGCGACAAGTTACGTATGAGACAATAATGCTGCCCGCCCGTATCATCATCAGTAATTAATAAGAGATCGACATTTATAGGAGCGTTTCGAAGATTTGAAAAATGGAGCGGACCCACAACCTCTGATTCCCACCTACCAGATTTGCGGACGTAATTTTTTTCCAACCCGTAAACATTAATGGAAATATTGTTGAGTCTTTCGACGTGAGCGATATCGCGTAAGTTGAGAGGGAATGATAAGCCGTCAAAATTCAAATCATTTTCATACCTGCGATACTGCGCAACACGTTCAGCATTTTGATCGACTTGGTGAATGTGGGCCAATAGGCACCACTTTAGGCACATATCATCGAAATTCTGGATATTGATGACCGCCTTCTTGCGAGCTATATCCTCCGGAAGTTTGATGTAGCTAGAGCCGCCCAACACGTTGAATTTATTTACGTTGACTTCTAGGTGTAGAATTCTCGACAGAGTCCATCCTATGAGGGAAGATGAAAGCATATTCTCAGTTAATTAATTTAAATTTTATATTTGATATAATCCACATACCTGAATCTCGCTCCTGGAATTCTTGCGATTTAGTTTTCAATACATCAAGAAGTCTTGCGAAAATATCTTCAAAATCCGTAGTGGGCGTCATGATGCTGTTTTTAGTGTTGAACGATTTTACATCAACCTCGGATTTTGTCGCATGAAGGTACTCGGCAAATAGTTCGAAATTCAGCTTTACCGTATTAAACCGCTCGATTTGTCGCGAAATTATTCTATTTATTTTATCTTTGATATTATTTAGAAAGACCCCGAAATCTAACAAATTTTCATCTTTGTTTAAAATGCGGAAACTTATTATACGCGATTTAAAATTTTGATCCACGACATGAACATCATCGTCATCATCAAACTGTACGGGAAGATTGTTTTTATGTTGCTGACTACGTAAATGTCCACTCCAATTTGGTTTCGGCACTTGCAGATCACAATGAGAGCAGTAGACGTTATCAGCAACACATCTCCTTTTAGATGTTGAGGGTTGAAGATCGACTTGGTCCTCCTCTTGCTTATGTGCCGTTTGCACATGCCGCTTCAAACTGTCTTTTCGGGTATAGGATTTCTCGCATTTTTCACAAGAAAACATTTCTAGGAATAATAATTTTGAAAAAGTTAGAAAATCTTATTAAAAGTATATTAAGTTCGAATTACCTGATTATTATTATTATTATTATTGTTGTTATTATTATTATTGTTGTCGTCGCCGCTAATTATAAAATACTATAATTGATGGTTCTCCACCGCCTCCTTCGCTGCCGCTGTCTCCGCGATCACCGGAAGTTTCTCGAAGGAGAAAGTATTGGCCGAAAAAGCTCGATTGGCGATTACTCGTTTTCCGGTGAACTTCAGCCCGCAACCGCCGCCTCCCAGGAGTTCTTCAATAACTGTTGGTGTAATCGATGACACCACACGTTTTGGAAGAAACACGACGTTTTCTTCCAACTCTACCAACACCGCGTCACCGAAATTAGTCGGAATCTTCCGTATATCGACCACTTTGAAAATTTCGCCAAGCTCGAGTTGATCTAAGCTCAATTTCGGCTTGGTGATTTCGCACTGAGCAAGATTATTTAAAGCCTCCATGTTTTCTCTTTGGAAATTTATGGATTAATGATAAGATGGTAGGAGAAGTGCATATTCACGACGACGCTATTGATTTCAGAGCAGTGGTGGTGGTGGTATATTGCCAAAGATAATGCCGATTTTGCATTTTTTCACAGGAAGTTATCGAGCCGAAGTATGTACAGTATTGCAATAAAGTAAGGTCGCAATACGCGCACGAGCCCCGCTTGTGAATATAAGCGCGCGGGCCGGCTGCCGCATTACTTTATAGGTATACTGTATGTGCGAACAGAAAATTGCTCACGCGCCATATCGATTTATAACAATCAGACAAATTTTCTGGTGAACGAAGAGGAAATGAAACTAAACACCTGAGGAATGTGACATCGCCATTTATTCAAATATAAAATACAATTTTGTTAAGGTACATAATTATTTTAAATTTTATTGGTGATTACAATAAAAACATATTCCTGGCAGCATATGTATACCTAATTTAACATGACAAAATCGACATTTCTTCGGGACGAACATCATCAGATCGGTAATGACGTGCCTCGAAACGCCCATGAATTCGAGGGTGTTGGCGGCCATCCGACCACCCCAACACGAATAGCAGAGAACGTAATCTTCCTCCAGATTTGTGACGTACGATTCTACGACACATACTCGGCCCGTCCACGCGTTTAGTAAAGGTCTTCGCTCAATCCTGTCTATGGCTACCTCGTCATCACTATCGTCTCCGCTCTCATACCCCGATATAATCGATGGTTCGGAACCGAGATCCCATTCCGATTCGGTACTACTGCTACTACTACTATTATCGTCACTCATTTCTTTTCTTTTTCTGGTATCTTTTTTCTGGTATCTCTTCAAGCGAACTTGTTGGGTGCGTTTCAATGAAAGAACTACCTATTCGCTATAATAATTTTTTTATTTCCACTATCATTAATATTATTATTATTATACAATTTGATACTTTAAAACGACAGGATGTGCACATTCTAATTTCTTGATGGAGGAAATGTAAATTATTGATTTATGTATAGTAATTACAGTTTCTGGGATTATTTTATATAAAATATACAATTTTGAAATGGGGGCATTTATAAGATGAGATTACAAAATTATAATACGCATATTTCTACACTATCGAAATTTAATTATTAATATCATATCCGCTCGAATGATCACACCCGTATTGAAGAGAGCGGCATAGGTGGCAGTGTTCTCTGGATATTGGTACGGGTCCAAAACAGCGATATTCTTCTTCCCCGTGATGTTCATAGCAGGGTAAACGGCTCAATATGACTTCATGAGTTTGATATCGGGGTGGAAGTTCGCTCCAAACATCATTCAGTTCCGATGGGCCCAAATAGTTGAGCAGTAAATTCACACCGGTTGAGAATAATAATTGGGTGCTGTCCTCGATTTTCTTAAGTTCAGCCATTATAGCGAGAACGGGTGACGATAATCTTTTTCTCCCCGCATTAATTGAATTATCAACAGTTGTCCAAGGGTTTGGTAGAGTTGGCGGGGGAGGAGGAGGAGGTGTCGCCGGTGGTTGTGATGCAGGCGATGTTGGTGATGATGGCGTTACACTATATCTCGGCGTAATTTGATCGTACCGTCTCATCATGACGACGAAATAATAGAAATCGTTATCAAACACTAGTCCACAATATTGGACGAATTGATCCAACTATTATGTGTATTATCGAATCCGAGGTATTTAACGTAGATTTTATCCCCCTTCCTACGTAAAATTCGTTCAATTAAATAAATATCTTCATGTCGGGTGCGTTGTAATTCATATTCGTAGAAACTCCCCAATATTGATGATCCATCAACTCCTTCCAATAAATATGTCACAGGATCTGTTATGTTTACCTTGCATATTCGAAACAATTCCGTACTCCAGGAAGGTCGATAACCTGGACGAAATAAATGCTTCTCTTTGCTGATTCGCACAATAGTTCCAATTTTGAATTTTGGCTTACGCTTCACTTTATTGGGACTATAAATCGTCTCCAAAATAGCTCGTTCATTTTTCTTGGTAATATCTATCGGTTTCATACCCGTCGTACGATGAACGGAATTATTATTATATGTAAAAATCACTCGATCTAATCGTCCATCGACCCAATTGTAGGAGGCTTCCAACGTGAATAATTTGTAAAGTCTACCCTTTATGGTTCGTATTACACGTTCCACAATCGCAGCCTTGGTTACACTATAAGTACTATAATGAATTATTTTGAATTTCTTCATCAAATTCTTGAATGATTGATTATAAAATTCTTTTCCCTTATCAGTTTGCAGATTTTTGGGAGTTCGATGAGTTTTTCCGATACATTTATCCATTATCAGACTCATGGCCGCCGTTACGTCCTTCCCGGATTTCGTTCTCACAGGTTCAGTCCATAGGTACTTTGAAAATGCATCAATCACTACCAAAATATACTTGAATCCTCGATTTTCTCGAGCGTAATCTGTAAACTCTGCCAAGTCAGCTTGCCACAGGTCGTCTATCCCGTACATGATAGTACATCGGCGGGGAAACTGCCTGCGAGATGGTCTATATAATTCATTCACTATTTGCTCCTTAATACTCGATCCACTTGTTTTATTATTATTATTGTTTTTTACACCGCGTACTCGACGTTTCGTTTTCCGATTTTTCACAATTTCTTTTCGATCTCGATCCATGACTGTTTCAACGATGAAGCACCCGCTTCAGATAATTTTGGTGTAATAACCTCCTGGAGAGGACGCTTTTTCTTTATAAGAGTATTTACAGCGTGATCCACATTTGAAGGTGACGAAATTTTTTCGATCTCGACCCATGGTTTGAACGATGCATTCGCTTCATGTAATTTAGGTTCAATAACCTCCTGGAGAGGACGCTTTTTCTTTATTTCTGCATTTGAAGGTGTCGACATTTTATCCAATAACATATGAATATGGGTTTTACTCTCTTCAAATAACTTTATCCATTTCTCGTCCAATTTTTGTACGATCTCATTAAATTCATTCTCCACTTTTCTAGAGTTGGAATTTAATACGGCATTGACGTACCCCATGTTAACACAATCATTCACATCAGTTGGATTTCCGATATTGGTAATTTTTTTATTTTGCGCATTATAATCTCCATTTTCGTTCAAATTTAGGCTATTAAATGCCGGCTGTTGATATATGCCCATAAACCCATTTTTTGCGGCATCACTAACATATCTATGACGATTAGATCGTCCAAATTTATCTACGCTCATCATGATAGTTACGAATTGACTGATCTAAATGCGTATTAATGCGAGGCTAATATATCACACCGGCATCTCTTAGTTGTTGTTCCAAAACAATAATTTCATTAGTATGAGAATTATTACCCGATCGTCGTGATGCACACAAAAGGGCCAAACGTTCCACCAACTCGTTGAGATCGTTCCAAAAAATATACTCTATAGGTTTTTCGTTATACTTCAAAGAATGATTTTGCATAGGATGGTGATGACATTTTTCGGAATACCCTTTACCCAAATGAACACGGGGAACATTCACTCTGGTTTTTGAATGAAGTGAATGAAATATAGGACGCACTAATTTATACTTTTCGCCTTTACTGCCAGTGACTTTCCCATTCGACTCAAAACCTTGGCGATATAAATTTGTGACTTGCACCACCCATAAATAATTTTCCAAATCATCACGATTATATTCATTTTCTCTAGGTGTTTTCATAAACAACAGCTCATAGATACCATGTGTTCCCCTAATTATGCGTTGATTTATTTTTAAATCGCCATTTGAATGAATTTTCATCGGAGTCTTGCCAATAATCCACTTACGAAAATCGAATTTTTGTGGATCATTGTCGAATAGAAATACTCTGACATATGGTTTTGCGATGTCAGGCATCGCTTTCATCATATCAGTGAGTAAAACTGATGATCTCGACCTTATTGTTACGTCATTTTCCTCTTCGTCGTCGCCCTCCTCCTCCTCCTCCTCCTCCTCCTCCTCCGCCACTTCACTACCCTCTTCACCCCCTCCTCCACCCCCTTCTTCATCCACTCCCTTATTTAACCCCTCCTCCTCACCCAGGTCTTCATCATCCAACTCAACCTTACAATCCCCCATATCAATCTCCATATCATCCATATCAACACCATCATTTTGTGGTTGATATTTCGGTCGTTTGGGTTGCGGTGTTGATGATGATGATGTAGGCGACATAAATATTTTATTTCGTTTTCGGATTCGCCCTTCAAAACCGCTTCGTGATGGTGTCTTCAAAACTGGACTGAAGGGCTGTGGTGATCTTGGTGGAACCGTCAAATTTTTTAATGGAGATATGACCGGTTCTAGAACATCTTCCACCATTTGTTTTTGATGCAGCTGACCCAATTTGAATGATTCAAATTTATTTTTCACATTATGCGATGCTTCGATCACTTTCTTCTTCAAAGTAACATTCATGATGACGATGTTCTCGATCACGATGTATCTATCAAACTACAAGCTACGTACATTACTTCTATATTAATATGAAGTTGTCCATATTTCTGCGGTAGCGCCCCTTGGAGATGTCATCATCCTTTGAAATTACGAGGAATCCATACTTATCCTCCCAGCATCGGCCACACATATTTTTGAATTCAGAAAATGAGGGGATATCGGTACCCACATGTTCTTCATATAGATTTTTCAAATTTTTATCATCTTGTTTGAAAACTACCAAAAAGTTGGCATTGTCTCGAATAAGATGTTTGGGCACACTCATGTAACTCTGGGCCAAATATAGGCAGTCGACATTCCTATGACGAGCCATACTGAAATATTTTCGTATATTGTTCTGGGCTCCGCATATCACATCGTCGAACACGAAGACGGAGTTCATTTTGGCCTCAGACGGATCCATAATATTTTCGTTTTCACTGAAGGGGTAATATCCGAGCTTGGGTATACGTTTCAAAATCTCATTCAGCATTTGGAATTTGGGTTGATAAAGTGATTTGGAATATACGTAGACATTCTCAAAGCGAAGTCCGTTGGGTTCCAATAACAAACTCATCATCACATTAGTTTTACCACAATTTGAAGGGCCGACTATCAAAGCACGTATAGAGTTCGGTAGCAGTTCCCCATGGCGTCGTTGTCGACGTTGGGAGTTATTATCGCAATCCTGATTACGTATAGGTAGTTTAACATTTTGTGGTATGAACCGCATTTTGCTTAATACTGGTCCTTATCGATAATAATCGATTATTATATAGCGAAAATATATACTTATTATATAAGTTATTGCTGCATCATCAATTTCAATCAGTATAGATGTTATTGTTATACAGATAGGACATGGTGAAAATGAAGGTGATCAACTCGATTATTAATAATCTGCCATTCGAGGCTCATTTGCCTGGATATCAATTTTGCGGACCTGGAACCAAACTGAAAAAACGATTGGCTAAGGGGCAAGTCGGGATCAACGGCCTCGATAGGGCAGCTTTGGAACATGATATATGCTATTCAAAAACGAACGACCTCAGTGCACGTCACGCCGCCGATAAAGTACTACAATATAAAGCTTGGGAACGTGTGACGGCAAAAGATTCCAGTTTCGGTGAAAAAGCGGCCGCCTGGCTTACAACTAACGTGATGAAAATAAAACGCAAAATGGGGGCTGGAATTACGGATGGGAAAATTAGGAAGACACGAAAACAGGTGAAGAAACTATTCCGTAAGGCCATTCTGAATAAATTGAAAACGAATCACAAAGGCGATAATTTAAAATCCCACACTCTGAAAACGCTGCAAGCGGCTCGTGTTGCTGTTAAACGAGCTGGCGGCAGAAATGGTGTTAAGTTACCACGAGTCATACCCATCCCGAAAACGGGATCTTTTATCCCCTTTCTTCTTCCAATACTATCAGGACTATCGGCACTCGGAGCATTAACAGGTTGGTATCTTCATTAATGGGCGACGCCCAATTACTTATAATTTCATTTATTGAATTAATAGGAGGCGCCGCTAGTGTTGCGAAAGCGGTAAATGCTGCGAGAATCGGTAAACAAAAGTTGGAAGAATCGCAGCGCCACAATAAATCAATGGAAGCAATAGCTTTGGGCAAAAAAGGCGACGGTCTGTATCTGAAACCTTATAAAAGTGGAATGGGCTTATTCATTCAGCCAAAAAACTTCCATTGACTCTGCCAGCACGCCCCCTCACGGATTTTGACCTGCGACGTTACGTGAAAATTCTAAAAATCCGGCATTTTCGAGGCGTATTCATGCGGGACGGATTACCTGCGAAACCTCACAAAATTGGATCCGGAATCATTAATATCGATTCTTCTGTTGGTAGAGGGACTCATTGGGTGGCGTATGACAAGCGGCGGTCTGACGTCACATACTTTGATAGTATGGGGAATTTATCGCCCCCTTTGGAATTGATTGAATATCTTAAAAATTGTAATATCTATTATAATCATGATACTTATCAAAGTACCGCATATAATTGTGGGCATCTGTGCTTAAAATACTTATATAATAAATAAATCAATAAATAAAGTGGTATAATCGGTTTTATTTAGTCATGGCGCGCACGTTCACCCTTGTCGGTCGAGGTAATATTATTACTTCCGTTCAAGATCCGCCGATTCAGTTAAATTCCGATTGTAATTATTCGCTACGACTGGTCGGTTTGCACACATGTAATTCGATCCCCAATGTGGACGACACCAATAATAAATTTCATTATTATGGAAATAATGGAGAGCAACGCGTTATCTCAATCCCCATCGGATCTTACGAAATCACATCGATTGAAGGCTGCCTCCAACGTTTACTTCGATCTAATCTCACCGATGATGAAGATGATATCAAATTTAAAGATGATGAATTGATCTCATTGAAACCGAATAACAATACATTACAATGTGAAGTGAAATCAGTTTATGAAGTGGATTTTCAACCTCACAACAGTATCGGTCGAATGCTGGGATTTTCGAAGAAAAAATTGCAGGCGAATTTTTTACATACTTCCGATTTACCAGTGAATATCGTTAAAGTCGTCACCATTAGGGTCGAGTGTAATATTTCCAAAGGCGCCTACTATGGCAACAAACCGTCACACACCATCTACGAGTTTGCTCCGTGTGTTGAACCTGGATATAGTATAAATATCGAACCCAGAAATCCTATATATTTACCAGTAATTAATGAATCGATCATTCATGAAATAACTATCGAATTACTCGATCAAGAGTGGCGGCCTGTAAATTTTCGTGGTGAACAAGTTGTTGTGATTTTGGAATTGAAAGAGGAGAGGGGGAGACCGTTGCATTGATGCCATCATAATAATAATGGGGCTGGTATTTAATGACAATTCGGCAATACCAATTTCAGTTGATGTTCATCAATCATCATCATCATCAGTGAGGCGACCTCTCACCGCCATTAATATTCGATTATTAAAATCTTTGGGTTACAATGTCCGAAAAACTGGACATATTCAAAAAACCTCGTTTTGACGAAAGTGTCACTCGTGAGGAAGTGCACTCTTATCGGCCGCAAGTCAAATCGTTCAATAACAACGATGAAATTGAGTTTGTGATCAACCAACAGGATGCCTGCATCTTTTGGAACGATGCAGTTCTTCATATTATGTGTAAATTGGTCGAATCGAACGCGGTCGATGGCGTGTGCAAATTGACCAATAATGCTGGATCCTATCTTTTCCAATCCGGTACATATTTGTTGAATGGTCGCGAAATCGATAAAGTCCGTGATATTGGAACCCTTAGCTCCATTAAGGGGCTACTATGCTACAATAGTCAAGAATGTAATGCACTTCAAATGGCCGGATGGAATCCCAATGCGACTGAAAATGTAATTCCGACATTGAAAGGTGATACGTTCTCCTTATGGGTGCCATTGCGATTCTGGTTCGGAATATTCGAGGACTATCCTCACATTATAATGGGAAAACATCAGCTTCGATTGATCCGCAATAGAACCGACGATAATTCCTACATGACTACCGGTGCGAAAACAGCTAAAATCGAAATCAGCGATATGGAAATTCGTGTGAAACACATTTACCCGAGTGACGAGAGAAAACTTCAACTTTTTCAAAAAATGAGTGTGGGCGCCACAATATCGATCCCATTCCGAAAGTGGCAAATTCACGAGCTACCTGCCGTTAAGAACACCAACAAGGACATTTGGAGTGTTCAGACATCTACCAGTCTGGAACGTCCCCGTTACATAATTTTAGCTTTTCAAACCAATCGAAAAGATAATGCGAAAAGCAATATTGCATCGTTTGATCATGTCAATTTAACTTCCCTTCGAGTATTTTTAAATTCCACTTGTTATCCGTATGATTCCTTACGATGCGATTTCAGCAAGGATGATTATACTGAGGCATATCAGGCCTACAGCGACTTTCAGCGGACTTTTTATCGCCGTAAACTCATGGAGCCCGTCAGCGATTATAAAACCTTTAAAAATAAAGCATTATTCGTTATCGATTGTTCCATGCAAGAAGAGGCTATCAAATCCAGTACGGTGGATGTTCAAGTGGAATTTGAAAGTGCCGAAATATTTCCACAACATACGAGAGCGTATTGTCTCATAGTACACGATCGACTTGTGAATTATCATTCATTATCGGGTTTAGTGACCGAAGTTAAATAAATACAGTCAGCAATATGTTGCAACTAAATTATTATGTAATGGAAGCGATGATGATGATGGTGGAGGGGGGATGATTATATACTTAATTTTAAGTTTATTATTAATAAAATTGTATTTAAGCTTTCATTTTTGCTATTATTTTTATTGATATTATTTATTGTTAGCAATATGACAAAATACGTGTATTAATAATATTAGTATCATTATTACGTACTTATAGAAATATGTGTCTATATTTTCGATCGTTGCCGTATTAATAAATGATTTAAATCTATATGATCCAGCTGTTTCTATAATTTTCTAAATTATTATTAATAGATTAATAGTCTGAAAATTTCCGAAATTTAATTCTTAAATACTTACCCCAAATTTTTGGAATCTACAATTTAAAATCTAAAAATCCAAAATTTCATATACCAGAAATTCCGCATTTTTCGATTTCAAAAATTGCACATTTTGTAATCCGAAAATTCAAAATTCCGGATATTTGAACCCCCACCACTACATTTTGAACCGCAACGGCGGTAACTTATTTCAAATTTATAACTTAGAGCGCATCGAATTTTTACTATCAACTCGAACGCCTGGAATTTATACTATTAAATATACATGCAGATCTCTGAAACGTAGCAACTTTTGAGGTTGGCGGCCATCTTGTGGCACCAGAACCTACCTCCTTCCTCTACTCGGAGCAAATGTTGTCCGTCGAAGAAGTGTGGAATGACATACCGCAAGACAATGTTGGATGTCCGATAGGTCCATGCCTTAACGAATTCAAGAATTTTCAAGTGAAAAAAACAGGGTAAAAAGCCTAATTGAAAATGCTGTTTTTTACATAAAATATTGAATTTTTGAATTACGACTTTCACTTTTGGTCTAGTTTCTTGAGAAAAAAATCTCTGCATCGGTTAGTCGTTTTTAGGTGCATTAATAGATGACGGCGACACAAGAACTTGCTTTTTGTGACCACCCTGTAATTGGTCAAAACAAGTTGTATTTCCAGTACCATGCCAGTAACGTTTCGAGAGATGTATGTGCCAAACTCTCCACTCGCCGCTTTCCCTTCACCCAGGTTGTCTACCCAGGCAAATATCCCGAAAGAGATAGTTGCGAATCTCCGTCTTTTTCCTTGTGAGAAAGGCGTTGTCCCATCTCTTTCTTCCCTGAGGTGTCTCCTCAGGTCCCCAAAGGGTGTCTCCTTTTGGGCTAGGCGCGATTTGCTACAGGTGTTTCCTGTTTTAGAGTTACGGCTGCCAGAAACAAGGGTGTCTCAGCAACCAGGGTGCCACGTGCTACAGTGTCGACGGGGGACCGAATTTGCGGAAACCCTAGCAACTGGGTAATTTTTCGAGTTTTTCCTTGGCAACCGGGGTGATTCCTGTATCGGAGCTGCACCGAATCTTTTCCTTAGGAATCTCCGGCTGGTGCAAGTCTTTCCTTGACAACCCGATCCATTTTTGTCCCTTTCCTCAGGTGTTTCCTGTGGCAGATGTAACCATTAAAGTTCACTGGGGGGATTGATCACAGTAAAACACATAAATGAGGGCCGAATTCTTTATTAACCCCCAAATGCTAAAACCAAAACAAACTTCGACCTTCGTTCCACCTGGTTGACCTTTGGTCGCGCATCGTCTGCAAAATTCCTAGGCATTACTCCCACTCTTCTGATTGTTGTCTGCATCTATCCGAGGGGAATTTTCTTTCCTTCCTGGCTCGTCAGCTCTCGCATGGTGGTGTGCTGAATAATTAGCAATTTTGGACTTTATCTAAGTCATCCATTACGGGATTTCAAGTTAATTATTCCAGTTTACTGTGGTGCTTCTTTTACGAAACGATCAATCGTTTATTTCGTGAATTTTCGACGAAAAACCACTTCCGAAAGGGATTTAAAACACCACCGCGTGGTGAGTACTTTCGCCCGCCAAATCGGTGACAATCGGCGCTAATCCACACGTTTACAGAGTCTCTTAAGTCTTCTCGAGCCTTCTTGCATCAGCACATTTGCGTTACGGACGACCCTCCTCCCATAGAGGTAACCCGAGTTCGAATAATACAATCGGTCGGTGGACCTCATCGAGTTTTCTTCTCTAGGGTCCTAGTTTGGGCCTGAAGGTTTCGCCCAGGCCTTCCTCCTCGTTGGGTCGTGGTACTCCGCCCTAGGACACCCCTATCGCCGGCCCTCTTCCGGACCCGCTTCGGCCAACTCGACTGCCGTCCAACTAGACGACTCATCTCTACAAAACAGATGGGACTAGATTTTAGTTAACCCCCTGGTAATCTTAGTTGCCGTCACGCGCGCTCGTTTGCTCGTTGGATTTGGCCTTCACTACCTTAATGTGGTTTAAGAAAAACGCCAACCATAAACACTAGTACCTAACCTCACTTCTGTCAGAACTGTGTTTGACAGCTGTCAATTTTACGTACGTAGTCGCACACCTGTTTGACGTCTCGTTGACACTTCCCACCGGAAACACCAACAATAACCACACTTTTCGGCGGCGTTCGTCCGCATTTCGCCAGTTAGTAGTAACTTCACTTTCACTTTCACTGTTTTACTTTTAGCTCTGTTTAATAACTTCTTCGCGCTTTGCGTGTTACACCGCTTTTCTTTACATTTACTTTGAGTATCGTTGTAAACGGAACGAAACAGTACTGCATCGTTTTCGGATAAATTGCGCCCAGATTATTTCCTGATATTATAGTGTGACTTTACTCTCGCCCGCTCTAGCGGCGGCTTGCTTGTTGACAATAAAACCAACCGAACTCCGAAACCAGCGTGTATTATTTTGTGACAATGCGCCCTTTTTCTTTATTTATTTTTAATATTTTATACGATGATTATAATCGAATACTTTGTATATTTGTACGTGGGCGTTATACTATCGACATTCTTTTACTTAACAAAGGCAGAGGCGAGTTCCCACCAGGCAATTCGATATTATAGCGTCTACTTTGTATCGAACTAAGATAACCCGCGCGACTTCGCCAATAGTCTTCAACGATTGACAAGTCAGCGTCTGAACGCGCTTAAGGAATACGCATGCAGCTGCCGAAAGTGCACGGTGGGCAGATCTCACGGTACGCTTTCTCACGCTCGATGATCGAAGATCAAGGCGGGGGAGGAAAATTCAAACCGCGGACGGTACCAAAAAGTCAGTTGTGATTTGACCGGCGCGAAGTCCGGAAGACTGGCCGAAGGGGTTAGTGCCTATGAGGGCCTAACAACGGTTTGTTAAATTACACTCATTGAATTCATTCTCTTAATTTACGACAGCCTGTGAAAGGGGCTTTTTAAAAATAATATTTAAACTAATTTGTCAATTTTCGTTAATCGTGTAACTGTAAAAGTGCCGATACCATCACCGACTTTACGGAGCCCGATCGACCAATTCGTTCCTCCCTCTCCGACTTCGAAGTAGTAAGTCTATAAAAATTGTTGCGGAATTATATTTGTGAATGCGCTAATCCTCCCTTGTTTTATAATTGCGCGGTTTTGATCATTCTTGTCGATGTATTGAATCGTTGTATTCGCGAGTTTCGCCGGGTCGCCCGAATTTGTAGAATATTGTATTCGCGAGTCCGCGTTTATAAATTACCTACTGGTTAGATATTACTAAATTGTAATGTGTTATTCTTATAATTATTCACTGAATTTACTGTACTCAACGTATGTTCAATAGATGCGCAAATTCGTTATCCCAAAACAACATCTCTGATTGAAAACGTACCCACACCAACCCTCCGAAGGAAGCCTCTATAAATTCTCTAATATTTTAATACCCGGATGTGCATATCCTTAAATGTACTGGTGGCAGCGTAACGTTACCGTTACTATAATTTTTTTTCTAAATATCTTCAACCAACCCGCTCGATTTCTACCCGTCTCTCAAAGGTTGTAGAACCGATAGACGAGGAGTTCGAACTTCTAGGAAAATTTAACACCGAGTTCGAATTTCGCCACATTTGGTGGCAGCGGTGGGATGATTCTTTCAATTGTAAGCCTTTAAGGTGGGATACGTTTTCAGTCATGTTTTTGAATTTGCTTAAGCGTTCTTGCACCGAGTTTGTCGGTCCGTTTTTAATATTATAAGTAGAACGTCTCCTTTTCCTAATATAGTTATTCCGTGGGCAGGTCCGCCTCCGGGTACGTCACTGAATCTTTATCATTCATTCGGTTGTAGTTATCATTATATGGCTAATTCCCATACGTTGGGTTATCTTGGTAAGAGTTCTGACCTTTGAGACCTTTCCGTCACCGTTATCCCTCTTGTTTGGGGAGAAAGAATTCGACAAGGCTGGTACCGAGCGGTGGTAAGAGCCCATCAACTTGGCTCTTCTTCTTTTTTTTTCTCTCTTTTTCTTCTTTTCCTTTTTTTTGAAAAGATTCAAACTTTACTCGAACCCAGTAAGAATACACAAAAAGTTTAGTTTCCAGCTATCTTGTCTTTGAACAATCATTCAACAAAGAATATGTTCAAAAATACTTTCGCGGGAAACTGCCAATGCTCAGGCTAATTTTTTTTGACAGTGTACAGATCGACTCTCACCTGTCGCCTAATAATCTCTTTTAGGAGGGAAAAGTAAACCCCTTTTTTTTTTCTCAAGTGTTGCCCGATTGCCCGGAGCTTTTTTTTGACAGTGTACAGATCGACTCTCACCTGTCGCCTAATAATCTCTTCTAGGAGGGAAAGGTAAACCCCCCATATTTTTTTTGATGACTGCGTACCGGTCCATTCTCACCGGCCGCCGCTAATAATCTCTTTTAGGAGGGAAAAGTAAACCCCTTTTTTTTTGAGTTCTCCCAACATTTACTGGTTTTTAACGAGTTCTCCACTGTGAAGCCCTCCGGCCGCTAATAATCTCTTTTAGGAGGGAAAAGTAAACCCACCATATTTTTTTTTCTCTACCCGTTCTCCCGGTTGCTCGGAGTTTTTTTTTAATACAAGCGTATCGGTCCATTCTCACCGGCCGCATGTACGTCTCGCTGCTATCATCTTTTAATAGCTGTCGCCTAATAATCTCTTTTAGGAGGGAAAAGTAAACCCCCCCAATTTTTCTCAGTCTTATTCTATATATCTTCACCGTAATTCTTTCCTCTAACGGGGAATAATATAAAGGTTCTTAATATCCGTACGTGTAATCGGGATATTTTAAACCTTCCCTTTTTGTTACGCACTATCTGCGTAAATAGTATTTTGTGTAGTATTCATTTTCCAAAGCTCTAAAATGGGTTTGGAAAGAGACGATTTTGTGCCTCGTACAACGACGTTGAGTACACAACCACCTATTTTTACCGCGACAACCGTAGGTAATTTATCACCGTTTTCGCTTGATTTTAACGCTCTGAGAGCAGGCGCATCCTTTACCGCGACCACGGTAACAGCTACAATGACTACGACGACGGCGTCGGGCGCCGTGCCTAAGTTATCAATCGATACCGAATTTAGAATGCCCGCTAATCAAACTATTTCTAATCCGCGAACCCGCGTCCAAATACCGCAGGGTATGAGTTTAGGTATGGTGGCGAATACCGTCGAACCATATTCAGGGAAAGAAAGCGTAAAATATTACTTTGAACGCTTGGAACAGCGCTCTCGTCTCGACGGTTGGGACGAGAATACCACCCTAGAAATCGCAAAATTTAGATTGAGCGGATCCGCGTACCGGTTTGCGCAAGCCGAAAATTTATTGGAAGAAGACGATTATTCTACTATCACGTGCGGCCGCTTATTAGCCGACGAGCCAGGGTTGCTGGGGGGGTTAGTAATACTCAGATGGTGAGGGCCGACACATTTATATTGGTATACTGGAAAGTCAACTCACATGTACATATAGGGCCGGGTCATGACGTCTCGGCTTCTGAGGGCAACTCACTTACGATATTAGTAATAATCGGCACAAGCACTCCCGTTACCGACGCGTACACGACTCTCTCTCTAGTTCACCGGGAGCCCCCCATTGTCACCTCCGGGGTGCACACTCAGCGACTTTCCCGATGGTGCCACCGATCACCTGACCGTGGTGGCACTTCCGGGGTTCAACGACTCTATTCGTGATATGCCCTCTTCCTCCAAGACGTCGACCCGACGTCTCATACAAACGCAACATATCAAAAATTAAAAAAACAAAATATGAAACAAATCTTAAAACGTCAAAATAGTGTCGCTCAATTTTCCCAACAATTAAACGGTACAACACCCCATAATGGTTTCACATTTCCACCTTATTCTAAACTTACAACCTACGGTCGGGTTACAATCTAGACCGATCCTTAAATTTAAACTACCCCACATTCTGCTGCATGGTTTTATCTAATTTTACAATAGTTTTCCCTTCTGTGCCTCCCCTCAGCTTTTATCCCCTTAATTACCCTATTATCTTAGACTAGGCAGTAGCCCGACACTGTCGACAAGTCACTATGCCCGATGAGCGTAGGCCTTAATTTCTCTGACTGACACTCCGCACTATTCACGAGGGTATTGACTTTCACGCGGCGTACCCTTACTTCACCCCTCACTCAGTACCTTGTTCACGCAGGACGACGCCTTTCGGTGTAGTCACAGTGACCGTACCATCTCGGACTCAGTGGTCCTAGGAGTCGCTCGGGCTGGAGTTTCCCAACCTCGCGTTTATTTGCCTCCACTTGTATGCGTAGGCGCCGTTCTCGGTGCGTTCTCGTGTTCCTGGTTCGGCGGCGGTTCCGGGCATTGCCAGCGCTTCGGCCTCCTCCCTCAGGATAGTGGTTTGGTCTTCCTTCTAGGTCCGTTGGCTCATGATCGTTACGCACATGCAAGCATAATGAACATTGTTTTAGTTACAGGTTTCATGCGTACGAGAATGTTCCCAAAGGTCCGAAATAGTTTTTTTTTTCTCCCATTTTAATTCAATTTTTTTTTTCATCTTGAACGCGTGTTCTTTCCCCGTAGAACCACTCTCGCCCCTTCTTATCACTAGTACTTATTCTAGATTTCATTCACACACACACGCACTCCCTCCTTCCTAGCAACTCCCGCAGAGGCAACCCTCTCCTGTCGTCCGGCCCCTTTTTTTTTCCTATTTCTCGATTTTTCCAGTACGCGAATGAATTCTTTTTTTTTTCCCCTTTTTTTTCCCTGCCCTAACTGCTTATTTACTTTTCAATCTACTGTAACTCTCTTTTTTTTCTTTACCTTAACTTATCACCGCCCTCCTATTTTTCATCAATTCTTCCATTTGGGCCTCCGACAGTTGTACCACGAATCCGGGCCCAGAATCCTCAAGGGCGCGCTCCTCTCGACTCGGTCCACTCCCGGCTCCGTGTTCAACTACCCCGACCTCGCTCGGGGTTCCTCTATTTTCTTTGGGCTTCTGTCTCATCCTCGGTACTGGGGTCTTCGTCTTCCGTCTTCTTCTCAGGGCGTCCACCGCCTGCTTCCCGACCACGCACAGCACGAATAGTGCTATAGTTGTTGCCATCAGGCCCAGGAGGGCCTCGTGGGTCCATGGGGTCTCGTCCGTTTCTCCTCTCGCTGGCTGTGCCGCCAAGACCACTCCGGGTATCGTCTTCTTCGCTAGTAGTATCAGCACGCATACGCTGATGACGGTGTTCCATACATAGAGAAGCGTGTCTCCGTGACTCGCGTACCGGTCCCCGTATGTGGTCCATTTCGGCGTCTTCTCTCGTTCGTTAAGAGCTTCTGCAATTGCTCTCATATTTTGGTCTGCACTCGTCAAGTTCACGTGCGGGACGTGGGTCGTCCAGTTGATGTTCAGGCATTCCGACATGTTGTCAAACGTCAGCGTGGGTCCTTCTCTGTTGATCTTCAAGGACTTCACCGTTGACCATATGGCTGGCAGTATATGTTGGGTTTGTACTGTTTCGGGACCATGACCGCATGGGAAGCGTTTGGGGATCAGTATCTCTTCCTGTAGGTGTAGTTCACAATGACATGGGATTCTCACCCTCCTGGCGCCGATCTCTTCCTTTCCTCTCTTCACTTCAATGCTATCGTTCTCTCCGCATTTTATTACGATTCCGCTCTTCAGGTGCGTCAACACGTATTGCTCATCGCTTATTTCGGTCACCGTAAATGAGTTGGAGGAGTGACATGTCATGGGACAGTATTCGCCGAGCTCTCGAATGTTACTACCCCTAAACAACCTCCGTGTGCACCCTGGTCCATGGAAGGCATCAGTCATGAATCGCGGTATATAGCACAATCTATTCTGAAACGGTTGGCAGTGATGTAGTGCCTCTCCCGCCACTACACTTATCTGGTTAGTCCCTTCGGAAACTGTGACGAATGCACTTTCGTGCTCGATTCGACACATCTGCCCCCTCCAGGCAAACGGGACTGCCACGAGCTAGAACAGACGCCACGACTGATTTTTATGTACCGTGGGCACCTTGATTTGGATGGTAATGCTGTCTACTGTGGTCGAACAGTGACTTATCGGAGTTTGGTAGTATCTGGAAATTTCACTCACAGGAATGGCCAACTCCTGCTTTGAACTCTCCAGGTTTCTCTCCAGTTCTCTCAGGTCTTTAATAAGTACTGCTGACGGGACGATCTCTGGTGGTACGAGATGTTGGTTGCATGATGACGTTATGCTGGATCTCTCCAAGACTCTCACGAGTGTGATCATCTGTTTCAACCGGTGAAAATCCCTCGCCAACGTCCGCAGAGACATCTGGTGCTGCTCGTTCTCTTGTTTCCTAATAACGTTTCTATTCTCGGTCAAATATCTCTCTGTAGACCGTACGTGTGCTTCCATAGTCCTGATTTCTCCCTCTACTTCTTCCGTGTATTTTTGGAAGTGCTCTGATCTTTCCCCGATGTTCTGTAATGTTCCTGCCAGACCCGTTCTTATTTTCTCCATTTCTTCTCGAAGTTCTGCGTTCTGCTGTCCTAATTCACCCAACTCCGAATGAGTTGCTACGCCGCAACACCAACTGGCCGCCTCGCCCAAAAAATCCAGTGCTCGTCTATTTCTTCCAGTCTTGTTCCGCTTTACCCCCATCTTCGCCACCACCGATTCCCTCAAACGCCGCACCTCTTCGTCGTAACTCTCGCTTATTCTTCTTAGTTGTCGTTCCACCGGACACTGGACGCCTTTATCGCCGCTGGCATTTGAACAGTCGTAACTGTCCTGGTTATTCCTCGGACCTGATGGAATGTCCTCTCCCCACCTCGCCTGGTATTGTAAAGGGACCGTTGCCTCGTAATTCACCGTCCCCGGTAGGGGTCTCCAGTACACCCCCGTGCTGATCTCCACTGGTCCATGGTCATCGAACCCTCCACACTTCAGCACCATCATCGCGACGACTCTGCAAAACAAATTATTTTCTCTCATGGGGTCGCTATCCTCTCTGCGAACACAAACTACACTCCTTTCATCATCATTAACGTTATTTACTATAATTCTTACTCGTGACCGCGTCAGCGGTTTTTTCGCCTCTTACTATGACCTACACACTAACGGCGCGTCATCGCCGCTCCGATCCGTCCTTATTTACTCCTATGTTTAACCTTGACACCCAACACCGACCTACTGTTCCCGATTCGCTGGCTTCGCACTTTCAATGTCTTGCCACGCCTCGTGGTACCTTAATAGTCTACTGACGTGAACCACCTCATGGTTTGGTTTCTTTGTCGTCCCTTTTTCCACTTCAAAGTCCACCTCCGACACCTTCCGTAGCACCGTGTACGGTCCTCTCCACTTTAACAGCAGAAAGGGATGTGGAGAGATTCGTGAAGGGGTGTGTCGATTGTCAGGGTAGAAAGGGCGAGAGGTTTAGGAAGCCGGTCGGGTTCCTCCACCCTGTACCCGTTGGAAGGGTTGGAGAAAAATCAGGCAATTAACAGAATCTGAACAATGTCGCTGGTGACTGAAGATCAGATGAGCTATCTATGTAATGAGACCGCGATAGAGAATGCCAAATCCCGGGTCAATGCGATCTCCGAGCACATAATGGCTGCACATAGGCGGTGGTGCCTTGATGGCAGGGACCAAGTTTACATAAGGACCATGATGAGTAAACTTGGTGAAGCGTCCCGAGACATCAAGTGGAATGAATACCAATCCATTACAGACAGGATTGTAATCGATAGAGAGGTTGACGCGGAGTTATTCCCTAACGGGCAAGGGACTTGTGTAGCGAAAATATACCCAGTCCTTTTTGACCTTATAGCAAGGGGAGTAATCAACATCGACTCCTCTAGCTTCTATATGAGCTTGATGACTGTGGGGTGTAATGACCTTGAAGAAGCCTACCAACCTAGGAATAACTGCTATTATACCAAGTATAAGGCTGCAACCTTGGAAGAAGAAGTCCAGACTGATGATCTTCCTATGTCTGATGACCCGGAAGAGGAATCGCAGGAGATCTCTTCCAACACAACTCCACTAACCATGGATACCAACCCTATCCCCAAAGCAGTGGTGGCGATCCAACATGCAAAGGAGCAACTTAAAAGAAAGAAAAACTCTGATGCAAAAGTTACAACTACTCCTGCAGCACCTGCTAGCAGCCTCAAAAAGGAGAGGGATCCTGGACACTCCGATGGAGGGGTCAAACCTGGTCCCAAGAAACCAACAACAGTGCCAAGTCAATCCAAAGGCAAGAAGGGCCGCACTGCGGACTTGAAAAAACCAGACGCCAACGTCCCTTACCAAGACGACTCACGGGCATCTCAAGGGGCAGCTTCTGCTGAGTCCAGACGGTACCCCGACAAGAAAGCGTGTAAGCTTCATCCTCCCTCAGAGGATATAATGAAACAAAAACCCGCCTCAATAAAACCTACCACTGTACTCAACAGGCTGTCCGGCCCTGAATCATGTTGGGTAAAAGCTCTTGTGCACGCAATGATACCCTCCGTGGTGCGTAACCAACTCGACAAGATCGTTATAAGCAACGATGAGTTCTGCTGCGCAATGCCGCCCGGGAAATTCTTTTCCCAAAATTACTGGCCTCGGAAGATTCTCGACCACTAACGCCTTACACCTAAAATACTCCCCGCCTAAACTAACTTCCAACAGCGTTTCCCCTAAAGCCATCACATGACCGCCCGCGGTAACAAGCACGTGGTTCCTCGTCAGCGGCGTCACCTCCTTTGCCACGTCGCTCCGCACGATATTCCGGCACGACCCCGTATCCAATATAATGTCCGCCACCTTCCCGTTGACCGCCCCCGTTACCGACAAAATATCATCCGACCCTCCGGATATCGCGATCCGATTACACGGGACAGCGCCACCACCCCTTACTCGCGCCGTCCATCTTCGTTTTTTGGCGATTCCCGGCCGGTGTCCCGATTTTGCCTCTTCTCCTCCCAACAAGCTACCGCGTAGTGCCCGGGCTTATTGCAGTTTCAACAGATGACCGTGTACCTGGAATTACGCGTTCTCGGCAACCCCTATTACCTCCGAAACCCCTGTAGTTCGACGACCCGTACCCTCTATGGTTCGATGACCCGCGATTGAACCCGCCACTGTTTCCGTAATAATTCTGCTGACCGCGCGAATTTTCCTGCTGTCGTCCGGAGTCCTGGGTCTCGTAAGTTCGGCGACCGTCTCGCTCGTCTCCCTTGTCAGCGTTTTGCACGCGGCCTCCGCTTCCGCGGTCAATGGCCAGAACCTCTGTCATCAGATTTCTCCTGAGCCTCGCTTAATTTGAAAACCAACCCCTTAACATCCGCCATCGACATCACCGGACTGCCGAAAAGGTGAAAAAGATGACTCAGCGAGGGGCTCAATCCGGCCTCAAAATGGTCCCGAAACATTTCCTCCGACATCTCGGGATCGTAGTCGTGACGCAAGCACACCAAATCATAATAATACGACTTGATATCCTCCCCGGCCTTCTGCTTACGACCCAACCACCTCAATTTGGCCGCTTTCTGTGCAGACGCTCCTCCGAACTCGTCTACAAAATCTTTCGCCACATCTTTCCAGGTTTTCGCACCATTCGCGGGGCTACATATATATTCTCTGTACCACAAATTCGCCGCTCCCTCCAAGAACGTCTGGAGGTAGTTAATCCGTAGGGCGTCGTCCCACGCGTTCGCAGCAGCCGTCCTCTCATACGTCTGAATAAACGTGACAGGGTTCGAGTTCTTGGGGTCGTACGTAGGTGGACTTATAAATTTCGGGGTCGCTGGGTTAATTATCTTCGCGACGGCGTCAACCACCGTGGTATCCGCCATGATTCCTTGCCTTTCCTCCCGCTGTTCCTTCACCCTTTCTTCCGGTGGATCTTCCTCTTCGTGCCGCTCTTCTTCGTCCTGCTCTTCCTCGTCCTGCTCTTCTTCGTCCTGCCCTTCTTCGTCCTGCTCTTCTTCGTCCTGCTCTTCTCCGTCCTGCCCTTGTTCGTCCTGCTCTTCCTCTACGCCCTCTAATTCCTCCTGCACCTCATCACCCTCCGTGCCGGTTCCTTCCGCGCCGGTCTCTTCCGCACCGGTTTCTTCCACCCCCGTTAACGAATTCAGCGTCTCCCGGACCAAACCCAGTCCCTTCGTCAAATCGCCCGCTATATCCTCTGGGAACTCTATCCCAACCGACGTCCTTTCTTTCCTGGCACCCTCCGTCGGCGAACGCCTCAATCCGCCTCCAGCAAACACGGAATCATATCCCTCTTCAAAATACGACTCCCTCACAACAATCTCATATCGATTCGAACTCCTCGCACCCGGTTCGAACTGGGAATACCTCGGTGGCGTCGGCCACCCCTCCTGCTCCTTCTTACTCTGTAGACGTGTTACTCGACGATCACCTCCACCCTCCGACCCTGACATTGGACCGAATATTCCGACGCGTACATCCCAAAATTATAATACACCCACACAAACCGCAACAATCTTAAATTTACCTTACCTTCGCATCCCTCTAGAAACCTAAACTATGATTATTGTGTTAGTATCGCTATACAACGTCCCCGGTGGTCGCCTCTCGTCTCATCTCCGTTTACCATCAATCTCGTACCGCGACCGCTCGTACGCTCGGTAACATTATCTCCGTCCTCGTAATCTCCAACGCGACCTTAGCATCAGCACCGCGTCAGCACAGATTCCTCTCTAGGACGCGCGTCATATATACAACGCCACAGAAACCGAACGATACAGAGGTGTGCCCGACAACTCACAACAATACTACTCCCCTGATCTGCGACCACCCCCAACGGAACACGCGACGACAATACTCCCCATCCCAAAATATGTACAATTGACACGACCCCTCGCCATGCTACCAATTCCAACCTAGAACGAAACTTAGGCGCCTCCATCATATCACGTGCGGCCGCTTATTAGCCGACGAGCCAGGGTTGCTGGGGGGGTTAGTAATACTCAGATGGTGAGGGCCGACACATTTATATTGGTATACTGGAAAGTCAACTCACATGTCCATATAGGGCCGGGTCATGACGTCTCGGCTTCTGAGGGCAACTCACTTACGATCTTAGTAATAATCGGCACAAGCACTCCCGTTACCGACGCGTACACGACTCTCTCTCTAGTTCACCGGGAGCCCCCCATTGTCACCTCCGGGGTGCACACTCAGCGACTTTCCCGATGGTGCCACCGATCACCTGACCGTGGTGGCACTTCCGGGGTTCAACGACTCTATTCGTGATACTACCTTCAAAAATAAGCTTATTAGCCAGTTTGCACCCGTGGAACTACCCGGCGAAGCCCTCGCACAAATGGGTAGGTGCGTACAAAGACACGATGAGTCTGTGGTCGAGTTCGCGACGCGTGTCAAATTACTAGGTACTAGAATTTTGCAAACGGACCTAGAAACAGCATATTCATCGGAGATCCCCGGCCTGCGAAAGAAATCTAGACAGTTGGTACTGAACCAATTTCGTACCGGACTAAAGCGAGATATACTCAGACAGATTGGTCCCTCGTTCGTTCGCGATTTAGCTGATATGACCATCGACGATGCTATTAAGATGGCACAATGCGTAGAGATCAACGATCAAATGTTGAAAAGTCGCGGAGGCGCCGTGATGCAAGCGGAAGTGAAACACCGTTTTAAATGTTTTAATTGCGGGTCGCCAGATCACGGAATTCGGGATTGCAGGTCTCCCAGAAAATCCGGCTCAGCCGAAGCACCAAACCGAAATAATTATCGATACGAAAATGACATGCCTCGATTTAACCCCAATAACGAATTTCGCGGGCGAGATAATTCTCGACAAAATTTCAGTGAAAACCACAGAGTAGGTGAAAACCGCAGAAATTCACCCTCCCGACAACCTATGAGAGCTATTGAGCCGACTAGGAACCAACCAAGTAATAATCGTTCGCAGCCTCAAGCGTCTTTAAACGCTCGAGCTCCGCAGTTGACACCCGGGACCAGTGGAGCTCGCCCCTCTACGAGCCAGTAAAAATAAATCGTATGACCCCTCCGAACAAAAATTTTAGAGTAAACGTTCCGTATTTAACGCAAGACCTAGATTCGACACCCTGTATAATTCAACTAGTACTTAATGGTTGTAAATTGAATATGTTGCTAGACACAGGTTCAGCAGCATCGATAGTTAAAGTAGAGTCAGTTAAAAACAGAGTAAAAATGAATTTTGAAGAAAACATTGTTTTAACAGGAATATCAGGAGAAGTAGAAGCAATTGGATCTTCTGACTTAAAAGTTAAATTGAATAATCATAAATCAATGATTCATACTTTTGTTATTTGTGATGACGATATAGGCCTTGTAGAAGACGGAATTTTGGGTAGAGACTTTTTCAAGCGCAGTAAAGCCTTAATAGATTATGATAGGCAAATATTAATTATTAATGGAGTAGTGTTGCCCATAGTCACTAAAGAGGAAATTTTAATGAATGATACGGAGGAGAATACAGATCAATTAACTGAGGATTTTGTAGAAATAGATACACCGAGTGAAAATGATTTGAATAATGAAATGACTAATGCAATAATAGACGAAGTAGAGTCCAGTGAAGAACTGAGAGAGACGAATACATCTCGAATTGAAGAATTAAAAGATGAGTACGAAGAAATAAATAATTTAGTTGAGGATGACATAATAAGTGGCAACGCAAAAGAATTAACAGATAATACTAGAGATCTTGAGGAACTAGTTGTGGCCGTAAAGGCAGATGATAGAGTTTTTAACGAGTTTTACGACAGTAATAGAAATGAGGATGAGTTGATTAAGCAGGTTAAAATTCCTGGAGATCGCGTAAAGCGAGAAAGTAAAGTTGATAATGATGCCGAGAAGAGAGCATTAATAAAGCAGGTTAAAATTCCTGAAGAACGCGTAAAGCGAGATAGTAATATTGTTATTGTTGATAAAGATGTTGAAGACGAGATATTAGAGCAGGTTAAAATTCCTGAAGGCTCCATAAGGCCGATAGTAAAAGATGTTGATGAAAATGATGATAGTTTGTTTGAGCAGGTTAAAATTCCTGGAGATCGCGTAAAGCGAGAGATTAAAGTTGATAATGATGCCGAGAAGAAAGCAATGATAGAGCAGGTTAAAATTCCTGGAGATCGCGTAAAGCGAGAGATTAAAGTTGATAGTATTAGCAGTGTTGAATTAACTGATGACGAAGTAGAAAAATCGCAAAATAAAATGTTCAACGCCGAAGAAAAAGAGGTATTCGTATTCGTACTCGAAGATGTAACTGTTCCCGCGAGATGCGAAATAGACGTGAAATGTGTAATAAAAGATACTAAGTTTATCGAGAATTTGGAAAACCCTGAAATATTAATAGAACCAGTCGAATGCGGCATAAACGGAGTAATGAGTGCCAGTGTTGTTGTCAATAAGACTAAATTGATCACTTGTCGTATAATGAATATAAATTCTTGGGAAATTCTATTGAGGAAAAATGTAAAAATAGGTTGCGCCTACGACTCTATCGAGCTACCTAGACAGGAAAAAGAAAAGTACCCGGTCAACCATGTCGAGTTAATTGAAAATAATCCTGAGTGGATTACTAAAAATTTTGATCTATCGCACCTAGATGATACAACTGTACACGATTTAAGTAAAATTTTGACAAAATACAAACGTCTATTCGAGATTGATGATAATCAAATGACAAAAGCGCACGATGTGAAACATCGAATCGTGGTTCAAGATGTTCCCCCGATAGCTAAACGACCTTATCGCGTACCTTTTCACCAAAGAGAAGTTTTAAATGACGAAATTAACAGAATGTTAGATAAAGGTATCATAAGACCGTCAAAATCTCCATGGTCCGCTCCTGTAGTAATTGTTACTCGAATTTTATCAAGTGGAGAAAAGAAACTTCGAATTTGTATCGATTATCGAGCATTAAACGCCGTTACTAAAAGAGATTTTTACCCCTTACCAAATTTACAAGAAACCCTGGATAGTTTTGGCAAATCTAATTTGTTTAGCGTTTGATATTACATGGGCTTTCCATCAGATTGAAGTAGCAGAATTAGACCGTGAGAAAACAGCTTTTTCAACCCCCGATGGTCATTTCGAATTTAATAGAATGCCATTTGGACTGTCTAATAGCCCCTCCACTTTTCAAAGATTTATGAATGTTACGTTAGCAGGCCTCACCGGAAATGATTGTTTAGTTTATTTGGACGACATAATTGTCTATAACGCCACTGGAATACTAGACCATTTAGAAAAATTATCAGCTGTCTTCGACAGGCTCCTCGAAGCGAACGTGAAATTGAACCCTAGTAAATGTAAAATTATGGTGCAAGAGGTAAAATACCTTGGACATATTATTGGCTTGAACGGAATTCGTCCAGACCCAGATAAAATATCTTCGATTAAAAATTTTCCTATTCCAGAAAACCCCACGCAAGTACGCGCTTTTCTAGGATTAGCGGGTTGGTACCGTCGATTCATACCAAATTTTACTAATATAGCATTGCCTTTGATTAACTTGACCAGGAAGAAAGTCGAATTTAGTATAACCCAGGAAGTTATCGCTTCATTCCAAACTCTGAAAAATGCATTAACTTCAGATTCAGTTTTAATCCAGCCTAATTTTGATGAACCCTTCGTATTAGCTACAGATGCTAGTGGAACAGGTTTAGGAGCTATTCTTAGCCAAGAACGAGACGGATTCGAAAAACCAATCGCGTATGCAAGCAGAAAATTACTTACTAACGAGAAAAATTACACCGTTACGAAGCTAGAATGTTTGGCAGTCATTTACGGAGTAAAGCAATTTAAATACTACCTTTGCGGACGAAAATTTACTATTGTAACTGTTCATAGTGCACTACAATGGCTATTAAATATAAAAGACCCGACATCGCGATTAGCCCGTTGGTCAACCGAATTGTCAGGGTACGATTTCAAAGTAATACACAGACCCGGAAGGAAACACGGTCACGTTGACGCGTTAAGTCGAATGCATGACCACGAATCTGACGAATGTTCCAAATTTTTATCTTGTTCAAATTTAAATGAAATTATTAATGAAAATATCAAAATAACACATGGAGATATTTTTAGTGCTCCTGGGCACCTTTCAATCGCTCATTGTGTAGCTAGAGATCTCGCTTTAGGTGCGGGAATCGCTAAAGAAATCAAAGTAAGATTTGGCGGAATTAAAGAATTGAGTGCCCAAAATAGAGCAATTGGAGAAATAGCCATTCTACAGTTACCAACACGGAAAATTTACAATTTAATAACTAAAGAGCGATCATTTCAAAAACCCTCGTATCACGCAGTTTGGCAGGCGTTGATAGAACTAAAATCAGTCTGCGCTAAAACTAGAGACCTACATTTGATAATGCCTAAAATAGCATGTGGATTAGACGAATTGGATTGGGATATTATTTTACCCATGATAAAGTACATTTTTAAAGATTCTCCTATTCAAATCGACGTATACCTGTATGAAAATCCGGAAATAATTAAGGTTAACGTGGTTCAAGTAAACAACCCTCCTTTTGTACCTTTGTGGGATCGAGAACTACTAAGAATCGAACAACAGAAAGATGAATTTTGTAAGGCAATAATTGACCAGCTAGAAGGTGGAAATTCAGACGCCCAGAACGATTCTGGATACTTTTTAGATACCAGCGGACTGTTATACCGACAAAGTAAGAAATTAATAACTGAACAATTAGTAATACCCAGATCATTCGTTACAAAAGCAATACGAGATTTTCACGACCTACCTATGTCCGGTCATCCCGGTCAGGGAAAGACACTAAGTTTTATCCAAACCCGATTGTATTGGCCCAGTATGAGACCCGACGTTATTAAATATTGTTCGACATGTGTATCGTGTAATCAACGAAAGACATCCCCACATACGAAACCTGCACCGTTGCAGCCCTTCCCTGAAATTCTGGAACCCTTTGAACGAACCGCTATGGATATAGTAGGCCCTTTTGTCACTTCTATGAATGGGAATAAGTATCTGTTAACTTTTATTGACCATTTTTCCAAATATCCCGAAGCTATTGCAATTCCCGATCAATCGGCCGAGACTATTGCCAAAATTTTCGTGACTAAGATAATTGCTAGACATGGTGTGCCAAAGCAATTGATAACGGATCGCGGGACTAATTTTGTTTCCAAATTATTTGAAGAAGTCTGTTCGCTATTGAGAATCGATAAATTTCAAACTACAGCTTACCACCCTCAGTCGAACGGGGTAATTGAAAGGAGTCACCGCGTAATAAAAGATATCATGTCGCATTACGTGTCTACCACTCAACGAGACTGGGACGAATGGATCCCCTATGTTCTGATGGCGTGTAGAACTCGAATACTTTCTGCCACGGGATTTAGCCCCTTTTTCTTAATTCACGGGCGAGATATTGTTCTACCTCAAGACGACATTTTAAAGGCTAGAAGAATTAAATACGATTTATCAGAAAACTACGCTACAGAAATGATGACCCGACTAAATGATGCGTTTACTTTAGTGACTCAACGACTAAAAGATACGTCCGCGAACCGTAACGAGTATCGTAATAAGAAAGCTAAAGACGCCAATTTTGAACTAGGCGACCTTGTTTATTTATTAGATCTAAGTTGCGCGATTGGAGTTAGTAAGAAATTAACTAAACCCTGGAACGGCCCATACCGCATATTAGAAATGAAAGGACCCGTCACCGCGAGAATTAGAAAAGTCGAAAGTAGAACTGAACATGTTGTGCACGTGAATAGATTAAAACCATACACGTCGCCCCCACAAGATGATGAACTCGGAGTACAACCGACCGCTAGTAAGCGTACGCCCGCCGGTATTGTATCGAAAGACGACACCGAGGTCGACGAACCCGACCTTGCCCCAGTTGATAAAGCGACTCGCGACCTTATAAACATCTTCGGCGCCTATCCTCCTTTTCAGAATTTGCAGGTGCAGCCGAACGATCAGGAAGCAGAGATCGACGTCCTTCCTCAAATAATAGACAATAGTGATGTCTTAGAGGAACCCTAAGCCCAATTAGAACCCGATTTAATTATCGACCCCCATCAACCAACCCCACCTAATCAATTAATAGGAAGGGAAATGCCTCCACCAGTAGAATTTAACCCTCGCAGATCTACTAGGATTAGGCGTCCGCCTAATAAGTACAGCCCTTAAGCTGCCCTCCCCTTGACGACTTTGAATTATTTTTCTTACAGCTATTTTTTTTTCAGTAAACAACAATTAAATAATTTTTAATTTTCAATTTAATTCTTTTTTTTTGAATTTTGGATTTTTGATTTTCGAATTCAATTTTAATTTTACAATTGTAATTAACTACCATCCCTCTTGTTTGGGGAGAAAGAATTCGACAAGGCTGGTACCGAGCGATGGTAAGAGTCCATCAACGTGGTGCGCCCTAGGTTAAGACAATTTCGTTTTAATTCTTTTGATTCTCTTGTCTATGGAAAAATTATATTTTTTTTTTGGGATATATCATTATTTTTATCTTCAACTAATCAAGATATATTGACGGCTGCGCAACTTTATTATGTTCTAATCTATATAATTGATTTTATTTTATTATTCGATTTGTTCGTATGCAATGCATTGTTTTATTATAGATTTTCTACGGATGATCAACATGACTACATCTACAGCTACGATTTGGCTACTGCTGCTGGCTGGCATTCGTGTCTCGCTCGCGCTAATCGCGTACGACTGTAGTGGTCCGACTCTTAATACAACAGTGATCTCCCTTAAAAATGTTAAAAACTGTGAACGCGAAAAACTTAACTATATCTCTGAACAATCTCGCGTGCAAGTTCTACAAAGGGACGAAGTGAAATTTTTCCCAGTGCAAACCTGCTTAGTTGAAACGACTCGCGTAATCTTCCATTGGGGAATGCATAGTCATTCATCTTTCGTTAATAACGGACTCTCAACCCGAATGGTCGCGCTTGGTGCCGACGAATGTAGACACGTACATCGGTAGAATTGAAATTTTATGTCGTGGCGAGACGACGGTCAGATGGGCGGGCGCATCCGTTTGAACGAGCCAATGGCGTATGGCTTCGGTTCGACTCAGCCGCGCAGCAGTCAGTGCCGTAGGTAATTCAAACATTTTAGGTAGGTTACTACCAGGGTAGAAATAAAAGAAATTACTGCGCCCACGCCACTGGAATCTCTATCAGCTGTTCGGTTCGAGAGATGAGGGCGGAGCATTTGCTACTGCGCATCCCGGGCTCTCGCCACGACATAAAAATTCAATTCTACAAATCTCTAAGACTTTTTAATTCAAATTTCGGAAGTGTCCAAATAAACGCGACAACCACTGGTTCCTTCGTTACGCACGGCACTCTATTGGCCGACGGTACCTGCCGCGGAGTGTCCTACAACGAAGATGGTTACCATTGGGACGATGTTACCGTCTCTATTACGGCGAAAATTACAATTCGGGAATATTCTGCGACTTTGAAATTGGACACGAATGAAGTAACCCTTATGGGAGGAGTCACCTGCTCGTTCCTAAAGAGCTACTGCTTAGACTCTACCCTTGGAGAAACCGTTTGGGAATTGGATACTCAACCGACCCCCGGTACAGATGTTACTATTCTTTACGAAGGACTAGCAACCGAAGTAATTAACACGAGATCGAAAGAGCGATTCATCATAGTGGAAGAAGAAGACAAGTTGTTCGCCCTCACTTTAATTAAAACTATTCACTTACACGGCAAGGAGGTTGGACAAACAGAGCACCCCCGCATTCTAGTTCTTGAATTGAAGAAAGAAAGCCCTTTTGCTACAATTCCGAATCTGCATCCAGCTAACGTCAACCTACTGACCTACGTCAACAGTAAATTCCTCTACATGGAGCAAGCTTTCAAACGCTCTATCGAAGAAGTCTACGTAGACGCTCTCTTTAGAAGATGTGAACTGAAGCGAGAAATTTTGAAAAACCGTTTAGCTATGGCACAAACTTCACCCTTAAGTATCGGCTGGTTATTGAAAGACCAAGTTGGTTACGTTGGACGAGTTCTGGGAGAAGTAGTTTATCTTTTGAAATGCACTCCACGCCCCGTGACGATTAGAAGAACGGACCGATGCTACAACGAACTGCCTATTACAATAGACAACGAGCCCAAGTATATGTCACCAATAACACACCTCGTGATGAACCAAGCAGAAGAAGTCGATTGCAATTCTCTGACGCCCCCACTATTTTACATCGATAATGAATGGATAGGCCTCACCCCAAACCCAACAAATGGAAAATCTCCTATTGAATTGGAAGCCGGTCACGAAGAAATGATTCAGTTTCAGTCAATTAAGCCCCTAGGAAGAGGAGGCATCTATACTCGTGAAGAAGTAGAAAAAAGCAGAAGAAGTATGATCTTCGGAATGGAGAGAAAAGCTGTTGAAAACATCCTAGCGAGAAGGCTCGCAGGAATGTCCACCGATAGTCAAGGCTACGATGCCCTGAAAATGTTCCGACCTGAAGAATTGAAGCAAATAGCGAGAAATACCCTACAATATTTATGGGGTGGGTTTACTGACTTTGGAATGTTCATGAGTGGAGTCTTTGGAATATATTTGATCCTTCGTTTAATCAAGTACGTCCTCAATATTGGCCTAAATGGATGGCAGACTATGGGCTGTGGCCTAACGATCCTAGCGAGCCTATGGAACGGTCTTACGTCCTGCATTCTACATCGTTACCACATTAACAAAGCGAAAATACTGATCTCCGCCGATAACGACGAAGAAGTTGAAGCTACCCCTGCCCTTGCCGAGCCCGGACTAGTGATTCAGCATCAACCCGCTGCTGCTACTACTACAACCGTTTATCCACAACTGTCTCAGCAACATTGGACCCTCACGAGTCCTGTAACTTCCGCGAATACCGCGTCGTGCTAAAACTTCGCGTAGTGAGCTCCGAGAGACACGAATTAGCCATGCCCCAGCAACCACCCAGCTCCGCCAGTCGCTGAGCCTCCTGCCCTTCCGAGCAGCAGAGCGAGATCCACGTTAGAACTTTCTAGTGTCAAGTGATTGAGTGCGTTTCTACGCGAACATTATTCGTAATTTTTAATTCTTGTTCGACGTTCCCTTGTTGGATCGGTTGTTTTTTTATTTTGTCTTGCATTGTCAGCTACATTTAAGGTAAAGCTGCGTGTACTGTAGGTAGTACACACACCTTTAAAGAAGAGGGGGGTATTGTGACAATGCGCCCTTTTTCTTTAATTATTTTTAATATTTTATACGATGATTATAATCGAATACTTTGTATATTTGTACGTGGGCGTTATACTATCGACATTCTTTTACTTAACAAAGGCAGAGGCGAGTTCCCACCAGGCAATTCGATATTATAGCGTCTACTTTGTATCGAACTGAGATAACCTGCGCGACTTCGCCAATAGTCTTCAACGATTGACAAGTCAGCGTCTGGGCGCGCTTAAGGAATACGCATGCAGCTGCCGAAAGTGCACGGTGGGCAGATCTCACGGTACGCTTTCTCACGCTCGATGATCGAAGATCAAGGCGGGGGAGGAAAATTCAAACCGCGGACGGTACCAAAAAGTCAGTTGTGATTTGACCGGCGCGAAGTCCGGAAGACTGGCCGAAGGGGTTAGTGCCTATGAGGGCCTAACAACGGTTTGTTAAATTACACTCATTGAATTCATTCTCTTAATTTACGACAGCCTGTGGAAGGGGCTTTTTAAAAATAATATTTAAACTAATTTGTCAATTTTCGTTAATCGTGTAACTGTAAAAGTGCCGATACCATCACCGACTTTACGGAGCCCGATCGACCAATTCGTTCCTCCCTCTCCGACTTCGAAGTAGTAAGTCTATATAAATTGTTGCGGAATTATATTTGTGAATGCGCTAATCCTCCCTTGTTTTATAATTGCGCGGTTTTGATCATTCTTGTCGATGTATTGAATCGTTGTATTCGCGAGTTTCGCCGGGTCGCCCGAATTTGTAGAATATTGTATTCGCGAGTCCGCGTTTATAAATTACCTACTGGTTAGATATTACTAAATTGTAATGTGTTATTCTTATAATTATTCACTGAATTTACTGCACTCAACGTATGTTCAATAGATGCGCAAATTCGTTATCCCAAAACAACATCTCTGATTGAAAACGTACCCACACCAACCCTCCGAAGGAAGCCTTTATAAATTCTCTAATATTTTAATACCCGGATGTGCATATCCTTAAATGTACTGGTGGCAGCGTAACGTTACCGTTACTATAATTTTTTTTCTAAATATCTTCAACCAACCCGCTCGATTTCTACCCGTCTCTCAAAGGTTGTAGAACCGATAGACGAGGAGTTCGAACTTCTAGGAAAATTTAACACCGAGTTCGAATTTCGCCACAATTTGGTATTATCTGAACTCGTTGCGCCGTAGTTGTACGCCCTACCAGTCCCGGCAAGAATCTAAGCCGCTTCTTGTTTTACCACCTCCAGGCTTTGGCGCCCAGCAATTTTAAATAAACGAACCCCACTGAGCCAGTCGAGGCCTAATGCCACGGCTGCACTCTGGCTGGTAGGTAGCGACGTTTCACCCGTGACACAGAGTTAAGTTTGACGACGGGTACATCGAACTCTAGCAACGGGAGATTTTCCTTGACAACCGTATCCAGAGGTCTACCGAATCGAAGTGAGAGGCGAACAGGAAGAGGACAGGACGAAGACGAAGTCCCACTGATAGATAGAATTTCTTTGATTTGTCAAATTGTTCAAGATAGCTAGTTAGATTACGTTTCCTATTGTTAATGTTTTATTTTTGAATTGTATTGTTAATTTGAGTTGTGAATAGACAGTCAATTGAAGTTTAAATTGGGTGTCTGTCTAAATTCTTTCAAAAAGCTGTCAAAAAGTCAATCTGGAATTTTCTTCGCTGAAGCGACCCGCAGCAGTTTTTTCTTGTTTTCGAAAAAACAAGGTGGCGCTCAAGAAGACATCTGAAAAGATCTGACAGGTAAGGCGCTAGTGTGATTCCTCACATATTTTTGGCGCCCGAGCAGGGACCTTGTATAATTTTTACAGCTTTGACAGACACTTCAATAATTGTTAGGTTAGGGATTTAGGGACGTTAAGTTAATTTAAAATGATAAATATGTCTAGTAAGGACGTACCTACAGTACTTCCTTGTAGAAAATGCAAAACTGTGCCCAAAGCGGGCCTGAAATGTGTAAATTGTGGTACACTTTGTCATCGAGGTTGTGTTCGTGCGATGAAAAACGTGCGGATCTTATCAGAAGATTCTATGGAATGCTGCGATATCAGTGATAACGGAACGCCGAGAACACCGGATTCGAGAGATGACGAGTTCAACTTTCTCTCTGGTAGCTTATCTGGTGACTTGATCAGGAATATTGTAAGGCCATGCAACCCCTTCTGATAGAAATAAAGCAACTGAGGCAGAAGGTTGCGACTCTTAGAGAGAGCAATGTTGACCTGACACGTTTGATAACTCATACCGGGGCGGGCCCCAATACAGGGGCCGTTCCGTCATCGCTGAAGCATACAAAGCCCCCCAAGTTGCTGGTTACACATCCGGAAATGCAGAAATGTCAATTGGATGAGCAAATCGAAAAACTTTTAAATAATAAAGATAAGGTATCAACCGATAGCGGACACACAAATCGGAAGGCCAAGGTCTCTTTCAAAGATAAAGCTGGATATGATAGTAAAAAAAATATAGATAATAAAGAGAGCGATCTTTTTGTCCAGGAGAATGTCGGATGGAAAACCGTGACATCGAAGCGCACCGAGGGGGCCGTAACTCTCACTTTTCGTGTGCACCAGAGTTCGTAACGTTCAGAGTTCATCGAGTGTACGCAGAGTTCTTGAGAGTTCTAGGGAGTTCTAGGGAGTTCTGAGGAGTTCTGAGGAGTTCTAAGGAGTTCTAAGGAGTTATAATATGATTCTAGAGAGTTCTGGGCAGTTCTACAGGGAGTTCAAAAGACTACAACAGTGCTCAGTAAAAAAATAATATTATGTAATATGTATACCTACTATCAGAGACTTTAGAAGAATTACTGTTTCTGGCTCGGTTTCTGCGCGAATTCGAGGGTGAATTGGAAAATGCGAGGATAATACGATGGATAAAGTCAAGTATCTACTCAAAAGTTCAGTCAAAAGTAAAAAGCCTGAGATCAATATATATTTATGAAAAAAAAATTGTACATTGTTTTATTCAAACATTGCAAACAAAACAAAACAAAACATTCGGACACAAAATTACAACAAAAACAGATATAGATTATTAAAAACGTAGTATTGGCACCACTATTAACCGGTGATTTTTTGCTCATTTTTTTGTTTGATTCAGACTCAATAGGGGCCTCCTTGTTCAATGGAAAGTACTGCATTAATTGCTTTCCAGATTTCTTGTTAAATATCTCTGTGAGATAATCCACTACTTGTAGTATCAGCATTACATGTCCCTGAACAAATCTGAATTTTTCTATATCGCCATGGAAAATGTTGAAGACAGCTTTCCTCTCTTCAATTGTCGAATCCGGGAAAATGATACCAAATGTATCTTTCGTATCTTGTTCAATTTGTTTCAGAGATTCCTTGCTTACTTTTTGAATCGACAGTGGGTTATCGTACCCGCAAATTTTTAACGCAATTTTTATATAATTTGGTATAATGACACCCAAGTCTCGTTCGATAATTTTCCAGAACTCTGGTACGTCCAGTTCGAACTCGCAATTACCGGCCATTATTTTAGTACTATTTTATCCTCGAATTCACATTTCGAAATGATCACGTCCAACATGCGTCGACTCGAGATAAACAGACGAAAAAAGACATGGGCGCGAGGACGGTTAACAGTCGGCACTAGAGTGTTGGTGACAAAACGCAAATGCGAGCCAACCCGAACCATGAAATTTCATTACGAGCTATAGCGGAGACGTACGAAGTTAAATTTTTCCCGCGATTTATCAGAGTTCAGGAAGATTTATAAAGAGTTCAAAGGGAGTTTCCTTGGGTTTTATATGAGTCTACGGGAGTTCAGAGGAGTTCATGGGAGTTCAAAAGAGTTCATAAGAGTTCTAACTGAGTTAGCAAGAGTTTAAGAGAGTTCATTTAGAGAGTTCAAGTTTGCCCGTGCACGGAGTTCACACAGTTACTGCCCCCTCGAAGCGCACTCATCGTCCGCTTAAGCAACCTCCATTAATTGGTACTGCGGTGATGGGCAATGATTCAGAATTCCGCTCTTCTTACGAGAAGAACGCGTGGGTTTACGTCGGGAAAGTGGATAAGGGATCTGAAGTCGAGTCCGTGCGCTCATTCATACGGCGTAGGCTACCTGGTGATGAAAGTATTGTTGTCGAGAAGCTCGATTCCAAGGGTTTCTATGATGCTTTCAAGATTGGGGTGAATTTTGCCCATAAGGATCTGATATTTGATAAAGATTTCTGGCCTGCCGGTATGATAATCAGACGTTATATCAGAAGGGAGAATTTTTTAGAGAAGACGAGGATTCCAAGACTCAGATACCAGACAAACCGGACCAGTAGACAACATGTTCACTTTGCTGTTCTTTAACATCCAGAGCCTGAAAAATAAAAGTGACCTTCTTGAAGCGTTCTTATGTGACTCTAAAATCCAGTGCGTTGGTCTCAGCGAACACGTCGTAAATCGAAAGTTGATGCTGCTTGTATATGTTTCATGATTCCCGGAGCTTCATTAATCCAACCACACCATCCGCGAGGGGAAAGCCTCCAACGTCAACTTGGAGGAGAACCGCAGGGCACGAGCCCGAAGCCATCATCCCCACCGAACACCAGCGACCACCGGTACCCCTAATAAAAGTAATCGCACGTGCCGAACCGCATTTGTACGTATGATCGAAATCACGCTAATCAATCCCTAAGCGTAATTACCCCGAGCGCCGTGAACGACGCTCATCTCTGTTCTTAACGCACACAAGAACCAAAGTCCCGAAAACCAGTACGCATCGGAATATGCGGACAATGACGATCCATCTGCCTCTCTCGCACGATTCCTCGAACCGAGAGCAGGCAAGTGCCTTGGATCCCGAGAACCGAAGGGAACAATGAGGTGGTACCTGCTAAACGGCCTAGATTTCGAACCGATGTCGCATATTCGTAACATTTCACAACTAACCCTTGCGTGTGGAAAAAGGGTGGAGATACAGATCGACAGGGAAAGACGGTGATACTCCGACCCATTCGTCAAGCTATCCCTCGGCTCATCATCCCACTGGGAATCAAGCGTGGTCACCTGGGAACCGGAAAAAGATGAACCAAGCGGGAACCGACGTGCCCTACGGGAACCGGCAGTAGTATAGTCGCCGCAGCCTTCGTTCCCTCATTTGACTTCTAGAGCTGTTCAACCCTCTAATTTCAAATGAATAGAAAAGAGGTAATAAACCAGCAGGAGATCTTGGTCGATTGGAAATTCGACATTTGGAAAAGTATTTTTAAGCTATGTGGGAGCATGAGACGGTTCATACCTGCGTATTCTTAATTCCACGACATAGAGTACCTCAAAAGTACCTTCCAAAATTTTCCTTAATACCTGCCTGTGATGACCGCCTATGGATTTATTGCTTGTTTTCTTTTCATACAGTAATAAGAGGGTTGAACGGCTCTAAAAGTCAAATGAGGGAACGAAGACTGCGGCGACTATATTGTTACTTATGAATAATGTGAAATTACCATGTGACAAAGCCGCTGAATAATTTCATCAACCTAGATGATCACAATTGAATGTAATACAAACTATTGTATTAATGATTGTATGTCGACGAAATTTATAGATGAAAATAACGTAAATTTTATTGAAACAACGAAATTTACTTTGGGTCATGCAATTTTACTAATTATTATTGTAGCAATGACACATATACAGAGCGTTCATCAATGAAAGTAATCACAGAAGGCTGTGTCAGTGAGGATTTAATTGTTGCAAAAGTCAGACAATAGTCAAATTCTGACTGTTGGGGGAGGAGTGGAAGCAAAACGGTGCCTGCTAAAACTCGGTTTATTGTTATCGGTTAATCCCTTAAATACAATTCTATAATTCCAATTAAATCATTGACTCTAAAACAAACAGCAAGGTTGCACTTAATTCAAGACTTAAAATTAACGTTGTTTGATCGTCGCTGGTGGCCTCGCCGACGATGCACTGGTCTGCACGGTAAGCGGTCGCCCCATCGGAAATGATTGCAAAACATGTAGACAATATGTTGCATATTTCTGGGGTTCAACGCGCTTATTAATTTGGTTCAATCATATTTCTTAATATGGCTGAACATCTTGGCCACGCGCCCTCGACCGGCCAGGGAGAGGAGGTTGATGTGGTGTTTCGTCCGGCGAGCGGAGGGGTGTCAACTCTATTCCTTCAGGTGCTTCTGTTGCCTTGTCTTTGGGTCGTCGGTTGCGCAAATATTTGAACAACCGTCTTGAAACATATAAAATTAGGATTAACGCAAGTACAGACACTATCGAGGTAACTGAGCTGGTCAGTACTGAGTGATTAGTGACAGTCTTCCAATGGGTGTCCTGGAATTGGTCCTGTAGGTCCAACTCATCTCTTTTCAGGTCGGTCATGTCTTCAAACGGCTGGACAACTGAGTCGGGTTGCTCAATTGACTGGATGCGAGTCCTTGATACCGTCAAGTTTGCCACGACAGGCTTTGTGTACGCAGCTAGTATCGTGATTCCGTCCGACTTCTTGGGAGTTAGTGTTGTCTTCCGCGTGGATATGATGCAGCTTTGTGGGATGGATATGATCCCGGTTTTGTTCAGGACTGCATCTTCTCGTTGGCCGTTGCATGTGATGGCGATTTTTGTTCTCTCTGGTGATATAAATAACCACGTGTTTTTTGTATACAACTGTCTCCAGATGATGGAGTCCAGTTTTTTCTCTGTCAGTCTGCACGTTGTGTTTTCGTTCCTCTGGTAGATTTCATCGATCACACAATTGGAACTGTTTTCGATGCTCCGTATCACCGGGGGTGAGCACGCGTACAGATTTTGCGATATCTTTGTGCTTTCTTTTAGTTCCTCGTCTGTCATCTGGAAGTATCGTTGAGTGTTGTAGTCAACGGCGAGTAGTTGATTCGATATATCCAGAGACCAGTACCGCCCTTTCTCGATTTTCTGCGGAATGGCAGTTGTCTTCAATAGCGTGAACTCTGCTGTTTCTACCATTGTGAAGTGGGCGTACAAGTGTATAGTTCTTTCGCTGTGTTCAAGGGTTGTATACAGTATCGGGTAGGAGAGAATTTGGATGTTCCCTGGGAGCTTCTTTGAACACTCTCCCAGTAGTTCATCTATGTGCGCTGGAGAGATGAACTCGTAAATGTTTCCGCTGTCAACGTGGATGTGTAGTGGGCTTCGGTAGTACTGTAATAGATGGTTCAAATAGTTCTCCGCAACTTGGTATGTGCTCAGCATATGGATGCTGAGGTTGTTCCCGTCCACTTTGCTGTACCAACTCTGCATACTGTTTATTGCTGCCAGTCCTAACTTCAACTTGTCTTGGAACTGCTGAAGGTTCTGAGCTATCCTTGATTCTGTGTCGTTGAAACGAGAGATGGCTTGGAGCATGAATTTCGTTTGGTGGTGCGACGCTTCGATCAGCTTCTGTTGGTTGTCTCCCAGCTTTTCGATGTCATCGTAGACTTCTTCGTTGACTCCAGTCCTCTCTTGACCCAGTCAAGTTGTTTTTCTTGTTCTGTCAAGTGGGCGATTAGTGACGAACACTCCAAATTTTCGGACAATTCTCGAGCCCCCTTGCAGAAATCGGCCATCTGCTGTGTCACGTTTCGTACTGAGGCTATGTCTTCTGATAGCCGTGATTTGGAAAACTTCACTTCTATTCGGAATATCCCTCGTTCGACTCGTGCGTGAGCGAGGTGCTCGATGTAGACTCCTGGTGCTGGATATTTCACTCGGTATGTCTCTGCTGATGTCTTTTGTATCATTAACAGGAACATAATGGCGGTGATAACTGCTTTCCAGCTTCGGTTTTTTCTCTTTTTTGGCTTCTCGTCTGTGATGGGAAGAATGATCAGTTTATGAACCGGTCGTTTCATGGTCGTTCCGCTAGTCGTCCTTATCGTGACTACCGGTTTGTGCCGTCTTTGTCGGGGTGAGTCTGTTCCACCCTAGCTAGTTACTAGTTACTTGGATTGATGTTATCTTCTTTCAAGATGACCATTTCTCCAGTTTTCACGTTATCCTTTTGGAATCTCCACTTATTTCTTTGCTGTAGATTATGTAGGTATTCGTTTGTCCACGAATTCCCAAAATCTTTCCTCATCTTCTGAACGACCTTCCATCTTCCTGTCAAATTTGTGTCAATTCTTTCTGATACTACTTCCATCGGTGTTAGTAACTCCCTTCCAATGAGGAAATGTCCTGGGGTTAGTGCGGTGGCGTCGTTCAGCTCTTCTGTCAATGGGCATAGTGGCCGCGAATTTAGGCAAGCTTCTATTTGCTGCACGAGCGTCGACAGTTCTTCGTAAGTCAGCGTGGTGTCTCCAATTACACGCTTTAGGTGATGTTTCGTGGACTTCACACCCGCTTCCCACAATCCTCCGAAGTGTGGGGTGGATGGTGGGATGAAGTGCCACTGGGTTCCCATGGATGCCATTGTAGATTGGACGTTTTCGTTAATTAGTCGGGTGACTTCTTGTTGTAGGATTTTGTTTGCTCCAACAAAAGTGGTTCCGTTGTCGCTGTACAGATGTGAGCATGTCCCTCGTCTCGCCGTGAATCTCTTTAATGCCGCCAGGAACGTTTCTGACGTCATGTCACTCACTACTTCCAAATGTATCGCTTTCGTAGATAAACAGACAAAGATCGAAATGTACCCTTTATAGGATTTATTTCCTCGTCCTTTTGTCGTTCTCACTTGAATTGGGCCAGCGTAATCGACCCCGGTGTGAGCGAATGGTGGTGCTGGTGTGACCCTAGCGGCAGGCAGTTGATCCATTAGTTGACCTGACGCTTCGGCCTTGTACCTGAGACATGTGACACACTTATTTACGACCGTTTTGACCGCTCTCTTGGCTTGTATTATCCAATACTTCCTTCGCGAATATGCGAGTGTTTGTTGATTTCCTCCGTGCAGCGTCATCAGATGTGCTTCTCTCAGTATTAATGTCGTGAGTACACTTTTATACGGCATGATTATTGGGTGTTTCATGTCGTATTTCAGCATTGAGTTCTCCAATCTTCTCCCGACTCGGAGAATCCCGTTCTTGTCTATGAATGGATGAAGTGAGAGTATTTTACTTTGATGACTTACTTTCTGATTTTGAGTGAGATCAGCAATTTCTGCCTTATACGAATTATTCTGCTGACTCTGCACGACCTGTTCTTCGGATCTTGCTAATTCTGCTACCGTCAGTGGGCCTATTCTTCTTTGAGTTTTCCGGCAATGGTCCGCGAATCGGTTGCAATACGCGATCACACGAATCATCTTGGATAGTGATGAAAATCTTTCGCAGATTGTCTCATTGTTTTGGTACGTCACTATCGCTTTGTAGCACTTGTCACGGGTAAAAAGGCGATTGGTCGACTGTTGGCTCAAAGTGGCCGTGCCATTTGGCTCGGCTGGCTCAGCTCGGGTTTAAATTCGTCCGTAGGTCCGAATTAGGGCGCCAGAGTTCGATTCCAGGTGATAAGAGCTAGGGCAAACTCAACCCCCAACTCCGGAACCAACAGTCGTCGCGATGTTAAATTTAACAATAAAGAAATAAATAAAAGAGGAACAGCAGTATGGCGATATCGTGGTATATTATTCAATAATTAATTAACAAGTAGGCAACAATCGACAATTCGATAATTCGAATCGGAATAGGTCTTATCAAATAAACAAATAGATACAGGAATAAATCTTTTGTCCTAAACGGACCGTCGACGAGTCAGCGCTGCTTCGTGTACGTTCACAAAAATTATTAATACACTAAAATTTAAATCAAAATAAACGTAGAAATTGTCCACCTAAGTACTTATCTATGGGAGTGAAAGCGAAAGTACTGGTTTGGTTACTGCGTGCGCGGGAACCGAGCGTCAACTGTCAAAGTTGACAGTTGAGGTTATGTTATGTGTTGTTTATATCGTAAAATCAGTGAAAGTGATCTGAATTAATGAAAATGAGATGGGAAAACTCCCGCAAGTATCAAGGACCTGGAGATCCAACTAAATGTACCGTAACGTGGTGTGTACAACACCTGAACGCGTCTTAATTTACTTAAACTAGGCTTAGCTTTTCTAGTTGGTGGTTCGAGTTGGTGAAATCCAGATGTAGGAAAGCGTCAAGGCAGAGGTGGACTGTGCAGCCCCCTAGCAGCGCAGAGTTCGTATGTGGATGCGGCCCTAGTTCAAGAAGACGGCGTGTCTCGGAAGTCGTACGTTCGAGTTCCTCGGAAGATTCGACTCGGTAGATGAGATCGGTGGAGGAGTCCAAGAGTACAGCGGTACAGTCGAAGAAAGTAAAGCGCAAAGCGCCGAGGGAATAAACCCCACGATAGAACCCTAAAGTAAGACAACGAATAAGCCCTAAATGTCACATATAAACCTAATCTCGTTTACCTCGTAGAGGGTTCGGCCAAACTCGAAACAAGGATAGGCCTCAAGAAAACCTCGATGGAAGTGGCGATAAAGGCCTCGAAAACGACAACTCACTAAAAGAGAAGAAGGAAAATTATATCCAAAATGGACACCTCATGGCGGATGGAAAACTCACCGAATATGTGGCTTCAAATCCCTTTCGGATAGATCTCACCCGCAATAATGGCAAAACTAATGCCCGAAAAATAAGCTCACAGGTGAAATACTGTTAAATGGTGATTTCCAAGCAAAACCCTAATAGGATGACCAAAATATAGTCGACACCTTGGAAATTCACGCTACCACCATTCGAGAGTAGCCAGAGAAGAAGGACCCAAAAAAGTGTAATATTCGATGCAAAGATACTATTCGAGAAAGGGTAAATTCCATGAGAGGCGACCAAACGAGCGAGACGAAGAATAGGCTTATCAGTAGAAACACCGCAGGAAGAGAGAGAAGATTAACGGGGAAAGTTCTTTATTTCGCGGTGATATTAAGTACTAGCGATTTAATATAGAACTGTCGGTAAATAAAGTATTTAGCGGCAATAAGTGGTTGCTTGAATTTTCCGCCATCACACACTTTATCTCTTCGTGTGTCTCAGCCGTGGCGGGTTTTGGTGCGGGGTATGGCCCTGTTGTTAGCCACTCCGGTCCTTTCCACCACAGTCTTGACGTTTCTATTTGTGCCGGACCGATTCCCCGTGAAATTGCGTCAGCTGGATTGTCTTCCGAGCGAACATGATTCCAACACTCGATCGGCACTAGCTGTTGGATTTCGGCAACTCGGTTCGCTACAAATGTTTTCCATTTTTGAGGTTGTTTCTGTATCCACGCCAGCGTTATCATCGAATCTGTCCATGCGTAGATGGTGACTTCGTGTATGCACAACGCGGTAGTCACTCTTTTCATTAGCTTTGCCAGAAGCTGTGCTGAACACAGCTCCAATCTCGGTAGTGTCGCCTTGGTTCTCGCTGGCGCCACTTTTGATCTCGCGGCAAGCAGAGTTATTGTAACTTCGTTCTTGTTGCCAAGTGTCTTCATGTAAATCGCTGCGCCGTATGCCTTTTCCGATGCATCACAGAATCCATGAAGCTCGGCTGGCTCGCCTTTTCTGTAGCTTGTCCATCTTGGTATCTTGATTTTTTCGAGTGATGCCAGTTGAGTGTGGAATTCAACCCATCTTTTTTGAACTTTTACGGAAACTGGTTCGTCCCATGTTAGTTCCTGTAACCACAGCTCTTGAATTAGGAGTTTGGCGTTGATGAGTACTGGCGCTAACCATCCTACTGGATCAAATAACTTAGCCGTGGTGGACAATATCGTTCGTTTGGTTACTGGTTGTGCGTCCTGTGACGTAATTTTGAACCTAATCACATCTTCGTGAGGTGCCCAGTACACCCCAAGTGACTTCTTTATCTCGTCTTGCTTGATCTCCATCGAGTTCTGGTCTCGAAGTTCCGGTGGTAGTTGCTCCAGTAATTGGATCTTATTACTGGACCATTTTCTCAATGTAAATCCTCCGGCTGTGAACATTGTTATTAGTTCCGTTTGCAGTCGAAGAGCTTCTTCTGTATTGTCTGCCCCTGACAAAAGGTCATCTACGTAGAAGTCACGTGACGCGACCTCTGATGCGATGGGGTAGTTCTCCTTCTCATCTTGGGCTAATGTTAACATCGTTTTCACCGCCAAGTATGGGGCGGATGTTGTTCCATACGTGACAGTCGTAAGTTTGTATTCTGCAATTGGGTCGTCCGTTGAAAATCTCCATAAAATTCTTTGATATTCCTGATCCTCTTCTGAGATGTGGATCTGACGGTACATCTTCTCCACATCCGCAGACAGCGCAATCTGATGTGTTCTCCATCTTACGAGAATGTCAATTAGCTCCTGTTGGAGACGCGGTCCTGAGTGAGTGATGTCGTTGAGACTTACCCCGTTTGACGTCTTACATGAGGCGTCGTACACCACCCTCAATTTCGTAGTGGTACTGGACTCGCGAATCACGGCTTGGTGGGGAATATAATATTTACCCATTTTCTCGTCATCGTACGGGACCTTGACCATGTGACCTAGTTTTAAATACTCGGACATGAACTCCTTGTAGCCGTCGCTGAGCTGCGTAAACGTTTTTCCAACTGCATCAGTCGGGCCATCGCTCTCCTTGAGTCGCCTAGAGTTTCACGATGATTGGCCTTGAATGGAATGCGCACTGTGTATTTTCCACTTCCGCTTCTCTCTGTCGTTTCTTTGTAGAATTGCTCAACCATCTGTTCGTCCCCGGACAAACCTCTCGCTTCAGTCACTTCTTCCAGTTCCCAAAATTTCGTGATTTCGGCGTGTTCTTCTGCTCGCGTCATCATGCTGATTATTTCAACACTCTTACTTGGCCGGGCAGCGCTTCCGTAGATTATCCATCCGAGGTGCGTGTTCTGGCCTAGTAGTCCATCTTCCGTTTTCTTTATCCCGTCCAGTACTATCTCCTTGTATTCTTTGGCGCCAAGGATTATGTCTACTGGTCCAGGTTTGTAAAAGGTCGGATCAGCTAGGAGATAATTTTTCCACTCTTCAATTTCGGCTGGAAACTCGTATTCGGAAAGCGTCTTTGTTAGTTTCGGTAGTACTAACATTTCGGTGTGTCGGATGAACTCACTGGAGGTTCTCGGTTTACATTCTGTAATTACTTTGTACTTACAAGTAGTGGACTCCGCAGATCCTAGTCCCGAAATCTCTGCTCTGATCGGCTGTTTTGGTAGATTTAACAGCGTCGACGCTTCCTCCGTGATAAAGGACGCTTGGGACCCTGTGTCCACCAATGCTCTTAACAACTCGAATTCGTTGTTGGCTGCTCGAACTTTCACTAAGGCCGTTGCAAGTAGTACCGTCTCGCTCTGCTGGATTGATGCGTGATTTGCCACTCTGGTTGATTGGGTTGCTGTTCTGTTGCGATTTTCGTAATTCGACGACGGCTTGTATCTGCTTCTTTCGGTCGGCCCTTGCTCTCTGTGTAGAAGGGTGTGGTGGTTCCTATTGCAGATGTGACATTTGGATATTGAATTGCACCTAATCGTGTAATCATGGTTCAAGCAATTCAGACAGATCTTCTTGTCTCTCATGAATTGTTCTCTTTGTGTTGGTGTGATGGCCTTGAACTTCAGGCACTGATAAATCGGATGTGGAAAGTTGCAGTACTTACAGTTGTTATTATTGTTCTGTTTATAGGTGTTGTGGTCGGTCGTGTATATCTGCCGACTATGCTCAAATTTTTGCCGATGTCGGTAATGGATTCTAACGCTTGAAATCTTTTCAACAGGAACGCCAGAATGTCGTCCAAATTTAACTCGTTGGTCTTCTCATCGAGTTTTTTGATGAGAATACATACCACAATCGGCCCCCATGATGACGTATCTACTTTCATCATTTTTATCGCTTCTAAACATTCCTTCGTTGTGTTATACAAGTTCTTGAGCTTTTCTGCTGACTCGTATTTTATTTCTGGTATATCCAGGATTTTGTTGACTAGTCTCCTTATTATGAGACGTTTGTTGTTGTATCGCTCTTGTAATTGGTACCAGGCGGATCGGTAATTAGCCTCGCTTATCTGAAAATGCTGAATTACCTTCCCAGCCTCACCTTTTACGTACGTTTTTAGGTATTGTATCTTCTCTACGTTGCTCAATCCATCGTTACTGTCGATCACCTTGACGAAAATGTCTTGAAATGTGGCCCATTCCTCGTATTTTCCTTCAAATACTGGAATCTCCAATCTGGGTAGTTTGACGTGGTTGACCGACCGCTGGCTCCGCCCACCGCCCAATCTGTCGCTAAGTTGTTCTGAAATCTCATTGTACTTTATTTTAAGTCTCTGGAACCGTCTTCCTGTAAAATAGCGATCTGTAAACTGGGACTCGTTTACTTTTATTTCGATGTTCAGTTGGGCGATGGCTTCAAACTGTTTGTTTATGTCTTGGACGTGTCTGGCGTACCTCGTGCTGGATCTGGATTCTGTCAGCTCGGCTTCTATCTCGTCCATGGTGTCCTCTAATTCAGAAATTCTTACCTCCTGTTCTCTCAGAAGTTTCGCTTGTTGTGGTTGTTGTTGGCTCCCTGTTTCTCGTTGGGGTCGTTCTGGCTGGATCTCTACTTGACGGCACTGTTGTATGTAGGCGATGGTGTCGATGTATGTTTGTTTGATCTGTTCGAAATACCTGGTTTGGTAGTAACTGTGGTCATCTATCTCGAAATCCTCCATCTTCTTGTCGTTCTTCTGTACTTCTTGCCACACGGCGTTGACCCGGTCTTCTTTTTTGTCCAGGTACGCTGATGTCTTCCTGGATGCCGAATCTTTTCGTAGGTTTGATAATGTTTGTTTTATCTCGGTTCCCAGGGCCTCCTGTTGGCGGGAAAGGATGTTTAGTTGTTCCATTTTTGTTTTTTGGAATTTTCGTCGGTTGTTGGTTTTTTTAGAAGCTACCCCCTGGCTTGGGGAGTGGTAGCTGGTGTATGTGCGTGGGTTGTTTTATCGTTGACGTATATCTTCGTTATGTTCGTTTTCGTATGCAATAAGACGACCACCAGAGCGCAGCCTCACGCTCCAAGTTTTTTGGCCTGGATAGTGGTGTCTTATTTACAACTCGACTTTTACGGTCTTGACCATAGCACTGGTACTAAATACTCGAAGGACCATATGTTGGGGGAGGAGTGGAAGCAAAACGGTGCCTGCTAAAACTCGGTTTATTGTTATCGGTTAATCCCTTAAATACAATTCTATAATTCCAATTAAATCATTGACTCTAAAACAAACAGCAAGGTTGCACTTAATTCAAGACTTAAAATTAACGTTGTTTGATCGTCGCTGGTGGCCTCGCCGACGATGCACTGGTCTGCACGGTAAGCGGTCGCCCCATCGGAAATGATTGCAAAACATGTAGACAATATGTTGCATATTTCTGGGGTTCAACGCGCTTATTAATTTGGTTCAATCATATTTCTTAATATGGCTGAACACTGACTAACATGATCTGTTCTGATTACTTTCATTAATGAACGCTCAGTAGTAGCAATGCACAAAAGTTATTTATCTAAATAAATTGGTAATCCATGGATAACTATTTTTCCTTCACTTTTTTGGTACCTAATTTGAAACCATATGATTAGTTGACAATACTGCTGATGAATGTTGAAATTAGCGATATTATTGAAGTATTGTCGTAGTGAAAATTTCTAAAAAAATTATGATTCAATAACCATAAGTCCGAGGTGAATAATTTTTCCAACAAAAAATTCCTTTAATTGCTTCGCAGCAAATAAAAAATTTTCTCGCTCACTGAAAATATTAAAGTAGTCGCAGCGAAGCATCACAATCAATGATTATTTGAACAAACTAATACACATCATTCAATAGCGTGAATAGCATCATTGTAAAAATAATTTTGTGTTGTTCATTTTCGTAAAGAAAAAACACGTCGATAACTCAATTGGATCTGAAGATATGGCGTTGTGAATGTTGGAAACGCAATTTTCATAAATTGAACCGTTATTCGATTGTTATCAAAATAAAAACGCCCTTCTTCAACGTCTAAATTGTTGAACAAAGTCCAGTCTGGTTCTACTCATGCCAAAAACCACAACCGACATATTTTGGGGCCGTTTTCGCTTTGTTATTAGTAAAACGTCGGGCCGAGACGTCGAGCGGCCGAACTCAGCCGTCGAGCGACTTTCTGTCGCGGCGGCTTTGAGTCGCGGCGGCTCGAAGTAGCTGTGTAGGAATCGTACCTTTAGACAGACAACAATTCTTTAGGGGACTCCTACCCCAAGCAGTAACCACTTTCGGCCTATTCTGGCCCCAGACCAATGGGGCTAAATTTTTAAAACGTTACAACCCGTATCCCCGCCTGGTCCGCAAGCGGACGAAACCATGAAGTGAAAACTCTACATTGAGAATCACCAGAATGGACCGCTACTAAGATAGGAAAGACATAGACATAATCTTGTGTAGACAGATACTCCTCAAGATGCCTGGTAAAAAGTTGTGCAACAAATCAATTATTTGGACATATAATATGTGTTACGTATGATCATGACCTGTATATGTGTGAGTGATATATAAATTGTATTAATGGTGTGGTAGTACTAGTTACGTTCGGGTTATCGCGAATGTATAAAAAAATAGAAGGAAGTGCGAATTTGTTGTCTTTATTCTATGAATAAACTTACAAGACTAAGTTGGTTTTCTTATAGTCTAGGCGACGAAAACAAAATAAGCTTAAGAAGCATAAATGCTGAAGGTTAGTCTAGGTACATCCAGCATGTATGGGAAATGCTGAATCTACATATAACTTACTTAAGATTTTAGTAATTAATTAAATAATAGAACAATTTTTTTTATGTAAGAATTTTAATCTAGTTATGTAATACTTTTTAGCCTTAAGTTATTATTTTGTTTTATTCATATTATTTTCGTATCGAGACCTGGGGACCAGGTCTACCAAGGAGGGGGTTGTGCCACGCGTAAAAATGTTCGAAAATTTATGTTGCGTTGCAATGAAATTGAAAACGCATGTACGGCACAATTTCCCACCACGTAGACCGTGCACACCGGAAGAAGTGAGTGGTAAATCGGCCTTCAGCGAACCCAGAATAAACGTGCAAGTGTCCCTCGGTCTCGACTTCAGGAAAAATGTTAGTAGAACCCAAGTTATATTACCACAGTTTAATTCATGTTTGTTTCGGCCGTTATTCCAAATTTTGTTATTCAATAAATACGATTTTAATTGTTCGTGGCGATTCCTTATTCAAAGTAAAACCTTAAGTAGAGTAGATCACGAGCGGGTTATTACCATTTGTTTGCGAAAGACTTAATTAAAATCTCATCTGTGGACGAAATTGTTGCATGGAGCAAGAAGATCATCCAATATTTTGATAACAAACATTTACCTAAACAAGTTTTTCTTAAAGTCCAAAAAGAAAGAGGTGGCCTTCAGACAAGTCTGAAAACCCCTGTAGATACAAGATGGGGAACGCGGCTGCATTAGAAAGTTGATTGATAAACAGAGAAGTTCTTGAGGCGTGCTGTTTTGATGCAAGTCTCCACCAAAAAGTCAATCCAACAATTAAACAAATCATCCTTGACGATCAGTTTTGGAATGAACTCGGTTTGGGATTGAAACTGCTAAAACCAATAACATTTCTGGAGGGAGATAACTTTTCCAACTTGAAGAAGAACATTGAAGAAGCGGCGTTAGTATTTCCAAATGAAAAACAAACCGCAATTCTGAACGCAATGAACAGTCGGAAGAAATTTATCTTCCACGAAAGTCAGTTGGCAGCTCATTTTCTCAATCCATGTTTACATGAGCAAGGACTATTGAAGAGGAAGTTCAAACCGCAATGATATTTATTGAGAGTTTTGGACTGAACATGGGCCTAGGCCCTGTTGAAATTCTAACGAATTGGCGGATTATAGATCAAAAATAGAATGAGCGAAAGATGCTATATGGCTAGCTGGTAAAAATATGAATCCATTAACATGGTGGAGAAAGAAAACATTGACTCAAATCGCAAATCGCATATTGCTGTTTCCAGCAAGTACAGGAAGTTGCGAGAGAAATGTTAAAAGTTTCTCAAATATTAGGACAAAATCACGGAACAGACTATTAGTTTCGCGCACTGAAAAGATAGTATTCATCAAATACAATATGAATAATGTGTAAGTGTAAGAGAAGAGTTGAAAAATCGAGAAGGAGAAGAAGAGGAAGAAAAAGAAACCGAAGATGTGGAATTACAAGAAAAAAGAACGAATCGGATAAGGTATTCATAGATGTTGATAATGAAGAAGATGAAAATTATGACACAGACGATCTCGTTTCTGACGGTAGCTCGGACAGTATTAGCAATGAGGTGTTGAGTGAAGAAGAAAATGGGAAAGAAGAATCAATGGTTTGAAACACTAAGACATCGGTTGAAGCCGTTTATTCGGCTATTAAATACAAAATAAGTATCGCCAGTCCGCTCACGACGCAACACCTTCGCCCGGTACTCCGCTACTGTCTCCTCTCCGCTCCAATGGACTCGCCCGCCCGTTCTACACCGCTACAACGGCCGCGCCTCAGTGGCGCTTGCCGTGACCATTCAACAGGTCATTGAAAATGAAGACGGAGATGATAATAATAACAATCAGATGAATTTACCTGGAACCTGTGGTACGAATTTTCCTGGGACCAGCGATACTGGCGGAATGGAACAAATAGTGATAATCTCAGGCAAAAAAAATTTCGTATTCAAAAAATTTCTTTTGCAATGAATATATTTATGGTTATTACTAATTATATTATTATTGGATTTATTCATCTTATTTATTACATGTAGTTGCAAAATGCCGCATTGTGCGACGCATCTGACTATGGTCTCGGGGCCGCGCTCACACAAACCGTGAATGACGAAGAACACGTAATCGCACAATGACATCAGCCGAGAAAAATTACTCAGTTACGGAAAAATGAGACAGTACTTAAAAGGGTACCATTTCAAAGTACTAACCGACCATCACTCATTACGGTGGCTCCGAACAATAAAAAATCCGGCGGGTAGGCTCGCGCGATTAGCGATTACACTACAAGGATACGACTTTGAAAGCCTTTATCGGAAAAAAAAACTAACTTTTTAGCCGACACGTTATCGAGAGACACTCTAAGTGGCGCAGGGAACTCAGAGGAGATATTTGTAATACGCGATAAGGCGGATTGGTATGATCGTCAGATGCAATTAGTGGCCGACAACCCGGAGAAGTACGACGACTATTCCATAGCAACGGAAGATATATACCGACGTTTCGACTGTGACAATTATTTGGAAGCAGAGTTAGGGAATCCCTGGAAGCTTTGCATAAAGGACGTTGAAAGAAACCGAATTTTACGCGAAAATCACGACGATCCACACATAGCATAGCAAAAACAACTTCGCGGGAACGTGTCATTTTTACCATTGGCCATGAATGATATCCAAAATCTGTAAATATGTTCAAAAATGTACTCGGTGTCAAAGATTTAAAACATTGCAACAAAAAACACCCGGCCAAATGGGCAACCTTGCGATTTAGGGACCGTGGCATACGGTCAGCGTGGATATCATGGGATCATTCCCTCGGTCAGTCCGCCAGAAACGGTACCTTTTACACGGAGAGAAATGGATTGTGATAATTGTATTGTAACTAACAATATTGTGACGAATAATAAATATACTGTAACTTGTATAAGAAAATTTGTAATGTTAATAGAAGACATTGTATTTATCACAATTGCAGAATTGTTGATTTTGTTTATTATTGAGTATAAAATGTTTTGTAATTGTTACACTGCAGATGTTGAGGAATAAACAATATACTAGCTGTTTTTATTCGATATTTTAACCCTTATAATTAAGAATGGTACGGTTTCATTGAACAAAACGTACAGCTACATTTACAATACTGTACTTATTGAAACAATTATGATAATGAATGGTACAAATTTGAATACTTGTTTTCGAGTCTAAAAGCACTTATGACTAAGTTATGACAACAACAACAACAAAGATAAATATAATACTACATTTTATAGGTTAATACTTTTAAAAACAGACAGCTGATTCGTACCCCGGATTTTGGGGTGAGTTTCATGCATGTACTCATCATACTTCAATGGAATTGTATACAGGGTTGTTCAATTAACATGTCCGCTCAAATTTTCTGCAAAACTACCAACACGAGAAAAAAATAAATCACAAGGAAATGTAGCCTGAAGTCTTAGCTTCAAAATGAGCTGTAACAGAATTTTCTACATCTTTTAGTTTTTTAATTACAGAGAATTAATTGGACCAAAACATGGTCGATTGAAATTTTTCAACGATAATCGGAAAAAGTTTCGAACAAAAGTCAGAGAGCGACACGAGAGCCTTCCAAAACCTCACAACACTTTTGGTCCAGGTGCTCTAGTTTTCGAAATATCGGCAAATTAGTCTGGTCGATCGCACATTTAAGATGTCCGCTCCGATTCTTCGACCGGACGGGGTTCATCTATGGACCGGACTAATTTGTCGATATTTCGAAAACTAGAGCATCTGGACCAAAAGTGTTGTGAGGTTTTGGAAAGCTCTCGTGTCGCTCTCTGACTTTTGTTGGAAACTTTTTGCGATTATCGATCAAAAATTTTCAATAGACCATGTTTTGCTCCAATTAATTCGCTGTAATTGAAAAACTAAAAGATGTAGAAAATTCAGTTACAGCTCATTTTGAAGCTAAGGCTTCAGGCTACATTTTCTTGTGATTTATTTTTTTCTCGTGTTGGTAGTTTGACAGAAAATTCGAGCGGACATCTTAATTGAACAGCCCTGTATGTCTATTCTCCCAAACTAATAGTGTATTTACTAAATAGCACAATATCAAGTTCAATGCATCACCCAATAATACAGAGCCCTCCCCAATAAATAATACAAACAATGAGTACATAATAATGCCGATTAAGAATATTTAAAGAATCACATAGAGAATATTCATAATAAAAGGAACCGCCTTCAATCTTTACCATCAAATATAACATTGACTGTTACGGTTCAAAATGCCGAACAACGGATAATCGCCGTACTCTGATTTCGGTACCGATACCGACACCTATTGTCCACTAGATTTAAGTGCGAGTGCGATAACGGGTGACCAATCAGCTTGCGGTCCGCAAGATTTGTAATGACAAGAATTTGCGGAATATCTTATATTGTTAAATTATAGAAATAAGGGACAATAATTGATGGGTACTGCTTTATTGCCGATTATCTTTCAAACATCTTCTCGGTCCATAATAAGTGAACTGGCAACTTCCCTTTGCGCGGTTTCGCGGTCGATCGCTTATCTTCGAATTCTTCGATCCTTATAAGGGATTTTCCCACCTCTTGGACGTGGTGACGTACCACCGACTACGGGGGTTTTTCGCCTGCCGTATCGTTCTTCGTGGGGGGCAGCCATTTTTACGGTGTATTCTCGTAGTGTGACTGGTGCGAGGGAAAATCTTCGCTTATACAAGTCATCCACTTTGGGATCATCCCTCGCCGGTCCGTGAAGGGTTGTTTGGACTTTTGGCTTGACCGTGGTGCCCTTATTTTGTCCACAACCCGTGCCCACTTTTGGGGATCTGAACACGTGAAAACCACCGTGAGTAGCCCTCGACGTCCATTAGGAAAATGGCTCATTTCCCTCGCTTTTCGCTTGCAGACCCACCGATCGTAGGCCTTTTCGCTTGAAGCTCCAACAGGCGTCTTATTACGTTGTTAACCCTCTTCTGCTCGAAGGGGTAAGGTACCGAAGTGGTCGATTCGAGGTCGCATCTTAATCGGCGCTTTTCAGGGTCCTAGTACAGGGTCCTGCACCAGGTTCTAATCCAAGGCGCAGTATCGCCCATTTCTTGGGGTCGTTGGTCGGCGAGGCCACTTCTCCTCCCCCGGCATCCGTTACGAGATCGTCGCAGCTAAGGTCAGATAGCCCTAAAACCTAAACTCGCGCCCAGAGGGGCTGTATAAGAACCACCCCATTCGATTCCACAACTAGACGGGGGCCCGATAGTTCGGGAAGAGGACGGCGCAACACCAGTTCAGACGCCCCTCTCGCATTTAATTCAATATCCATAGAGTAACTTCTCTTCCAGCTAGATTAGTTGTTAATTGTAAGGCCCCCGAACTTTGCCAAGACCGGAAGGTCGTATATTATCCTATTTTTGTTCGCTGAATTATTTATGCGCTGTTTTAGTACGTTTCGTTTGTGGCAATAATGATAAGCTACCCACTGTTTGCGTGTTGGGAATAAACCTACTTAGCGCCCTAAATACCATCTTTTTTACCCACTGTGTTAGCCGTCCCAGCACCAGCTTCATAAGCGGACACCGTGTTACGGTGGAATTTTTAGGTAACAAACTTGGCGCCCAACGTAGGGCCCTTCTTCTTTTCCTTTGTAAAAAAAAGAAAGGAAAAGGAAAACGGCCAAACTCTTGTGTCACGGAAAGGGGTGGATGGTAAATTCGATTTAATTTGGACGGAATGTTTTGATTTTAATTTATTATCGCTGGGTAGACCTTTTTGCGGCGCTCGGTCGCGATAAGACGGACTTCGACGGTGAATCGTTAGGTTTGTGTGAATGGGATCAGCTGACTAGCCTTATCGCTTATATTTTGTGAATGAAGTTCACGGTCGCTTCGTCCCAGCTGTTTCTGAGACGAATCTCTTTTTGTCTTCGTGTTATTACCCATAGTTATTTGTTGTGACGTGGGTATTGTTTGGTTTGGGTCTGCCTTTTCTTTCGTGAAATCGAAGATGGATCCCCATCGGTTGGTCCGCGCTGAGCTCGAATATGAGTTATCTGCCCGGGGATGCGTTAATTTAGAGAGCGCACCTGTCGCGGCGATGCGGAAGCACTTAGGGGATCTGCTGCGGGGTGAGGCTTTCGGTACTCTTCCCACCCACGCGAACTTCCAGCTGGATGTGGAGGCGGAGTTGGTTAGCTGCACTTGCCTTGCAGGCCTTCTTGACGAGTTCCTTTCCCAGCGACCCACAATTTCTTCGGGGGGTTTCGACGATCGGACCGCGAACGCAAAAATCGCCCACTTGCTGGGTCGACTCGCGAGACTTCGGGCGGCCCTGCCTGCTGACGTCGCTAAATTGACCCGCGCGAATGTCGCCTCTTTTTTCCGTCGGGTTGGGGAATTAGAGGAGGTGCTCGATGCCAAACGCGACGCCACCGCGGAGCCGCCGAGAACGACCCCCCTATACAGGTGGTGCAGAGCGTCGTTTCGCGATCGTTCCCCGTCCATAAATGGGGCTTCTCCTTTTCAGGTGGCCGAGACGGCCTAAGCCTCAACGCGTTCATCGAGCGAATTACGATTTCGCTAACACTACGCCACATGAGACATCTTCTTGGAACCTCGCAAGAAGATCCATGAGAACACAGCGAACGCATGTTTTACATGAACGTTTACATAAACTCTAAACTGTATAATTGCACTTTATAATATCTCTGTAAATGAAACACCATTACTTTTTTAATCACACTATTTCGAACTACCGTCTTGTAAACGTCTTTGCTTTTTTGTAATAAACCACCGATAATCTAAAATCGTGTTTAAGTGTTTTTATTTCTAAATAAGAGAAATATAAAACTAGCGCGTCGAGGAATATAGCGTTGCCCGAGGAATTCCTAGACCCGAGTTGGTCAAGTCGCTGATTGATCTTCTAAAGGGGGGTGCGCTGATTTGGTTTCGCTCAGTTCAGGCCGGTATTCATACATGGGACGATTTCGTCGCATTGCTGCGACGGGAGTACTTTCCGGTGGATTATGAGAGCGACTTGTGGACGGAAATTCGCGCACGCGTTCAGGGGCCTTCGGAGACAGTCGGGAGCTATTTTGCATGCATGGTAAACCTATTTCAGCGGTTGCCAACCCCTCCGTCTGAGACCGAAAGACTGATAATCCTCCGCAAGAACGGGTCCAGCCTTACGGAGGTTGACAGCGTCGCCGCGTTACTGGGGGTTTGCAAGCGTTTGGACGTCGTCGAGGCAGATCGAGTGTTGGAATTGTCGCGAAGCGGGGCACTCGCACAGCGACTCTTCTAGTCCGCGACGGGGGAAGTTCTGTTTCTGATGCGGTCGCGACGGCGTCACCAAATACCAATGCCCGTCGTGCAGCCGTTCGGGAAACTCGGGGTCGGGTCGTCATGCTACCGCGGGACGGTCCCAGGCCATCGGAAGCCGGTAGATGGTTCGTGGATGGCTTGGTTGGATCTGATTCGCGTCGAGTTCCGCAAGATCCATCTAAGCGAATTGTTTGCGGCCCGAGGGGGAGATCCTCGGCCGTATTCAAATGTTACGGTGTATGGGATGAATTTTTGTTGTTTGTTAGATTCGGGCGCGTCCCAGACTGTTGTGGGTCGTAGCGGTAGGAATAAGTTGCGAAAATTAAATTTAATGGTGGAGCCACCGTTTTCGTCGGTAAAGGTCGCCAACGGGAATCGCTGTTCCGTGGAGGGGGCGGTTTGTTTGCCAGTCGTTCTGGGAAGCGTGGTCCGGGTGATTAGCGCCCTTGTGGTTTCGGAACTCGAGGCGGGCATAATATTGGGAATAGATTTTTGGAAGGATATCGATCTAGTGCCGCGCTTCCGCGAGAATTCGTACACTCTCGGACTCGACGGCGGGGTGAGTGACGTTGAGGTGGGCGGAGACGAGGTCGAAGAACGCCGGGTTCTTGACGAGATGATAGCGACCTATTTTAAAAAGTTCGGTGACGGATTAGGGTGCGCCAAGGGCGTTGTTACGTGCCAAAGTGACGCTTCGACTCAACCGACGAGTTCGTCCAGCTAGCTGTGGAGACGGGGTGGTTTCGGCGAACAACAAATGAAACAAGAGATTTTAGTTCGGGTGGCAGCAATTGGGCGCCACCTACTTTTATTTTAAAAAAAGTAGGAAAAAGTTGGGGGTGTTAATATGACTAAGTAAGTACAAGTGAAAGTGAGGTTACGAATCAACTGGACCCTTATTCAGACGGTCTGACTTGGTGAGTAGGAGTATGAGTTGGTCGGGGCTTGCAACGCTTGCAACTCACCGTCTGAAAAGTCCAATTCAAACAGTAGGAGAATGGGAGAAAAGTAGGCAACTAAATTATCGTCGTGGTATTGTGGGGTAGTATTTAGATTACAAGCCTATAATTCGTGATTCTTCTGAATATGTGGATATGCCATAAAACTGTGGCGGTGACACGAAAACTTATTTATTAGAAATGATCTGAATTCAGTTGCGATAGACGGTATAAGAAAATGTGGTAAATCTGTTTTTTCTTTTTTATTGGAAAGAAATTAATCAGCAGCAATTTAAGCTCCAAAGAGTACACTGACTTCACTCCAAATGTTTGATTTTTGAATCCCAGCGAAATAAAAGCGAATTTACATTTAGTTTTGGAATTATCGATTTATTAATTGGAAAATCTGGGTATAACATTTCCATAATATCTGTACAAATTGTAAAATTCCAATGTGTCTCAAGATATTTTGATTAACACGTGACATACGCGGCTAATATTTATTCAAAAACCATTAACCATTGATAAATGTTTGGTAATTTTTGGGGGTTTATGTGTTAATCAAAATTAGTTAAGTCGAGTATAGTAATTTGAAATTCTAGTTACAATTACTCAACATGTTATTTGCTTGACATTCATAATGAAAAGTCTCCGTTGTTGGGGTTGTAGCAGCCCATAATGCTCAACGAAAATATTAAAAATATAGGCTATACCTCTGGGCAGATGGTATAAAGTTCAACACCAAATTGACAAATCTAATAGTGGAGTTACAAGTTGAAAATGAATATAATAATCTGTCGCTACATTTAATACGATTGAACCGCAGGGACTGTTACAAATGAATCTCAGGATTGGTCCGTAGATAAACCGAGGTTAAATCTTCGTTTGATACGCTAAAACATAAAGTGAAGAATCATCTCGGAACCACTCGGAACATACTTTCAAGATTTGGTCAATCTACCAACCTTTGACAATAATGGATGTAATATTACGTCGAATTGTAATAATAACAGTGCCACACATCAATTATTCCTGTTGCATGTATTTCATGAGATGGAACGCGTGTTGTCGAAGCCAGCTTGTTGGCAATAGGTACTTGATTCTAGTCTAGATGCTTTAGGGCTTGATTTTGGATGATTGAGCTGGTTATTTTCGAACAAATTCGGGAATGTCTCGTGCATGAGCTCGTATGAATCCATGAATGGAGTAATATCTTGGGTTTGTTGATGTTTAACTTCGGGTAAAAGTGAACCTAAAATAGTAAAGTTGGGCATGTAAATCTTCACATTTATATAAATACTTGCGTAAATGGATTTTTGGCTTTAATACACATGTATAAAAGTGATTCTTGTGAGAATATTCGTTGTAATCGCCACTTTATGCACCATAAATAAGTCGACAACCTCGGAATCAAGAAACTGTAAACATTGAAATTTTTGACAACTGACAATTGCAAGTTCACACGCGAACAAAATAAGAAAAATGTGGAAACTTTACTAGTAAAATCTAGTAACTCCAGTGTTCTTATGTTGGCAACACTGAGTTTGCAACCCAAGCGACTTGACAGTTCAGATGAAAACTTTTCATAGCTCTTTTCTCCACCTAAACGCCCGGGAGAAGCGTATTCTCCCCGACGCGCGTGCGCACAAGTGCAAACCCCGGCCATCTTAACTCCTTCTCACCAAGTCAGACCGTTTGAATAAGGGTCCTGGTGTAAATAGTAGTAGTAATTTCGAGAATCAACAAACGCAAACGGCGAAAGAACCTAACCTAACTTAAGCTACTCAACCGGTACAGCGCTGCAACGTTTACAGAAAGGCGGAAGGCCGTCGAAAATACACAAAAATATTACGACAACAACGAGGACTCAGTTAGAGTCGGCGAAGTTCCAATGAAGGCGAAGAATGTACAAGGCCGGTGGTCGGTAAGCGACCCGGACTCGATTCCACTCGGAAGGAGTGCCGCACGAAGGGTTAGTACCGTGACGAAGGCGAATGGTCTTAAAAATTAATCTTAGCTTTGCAGGGTGCTGGTCAGACGGGCCCCGTGCTGGAGGAGGGTCCGCAGTGGTTGTGGGCGAGCGAGGGCTGCTGATGGCTCGATCCGGAGGCGTGGAGTCGGCGGCGCCTCAAAATAGCGATCACGGCCCCGAGAGAGCGAAGCGAGCTGAGCGTGGGGTCGAATCCGGAGGTGTCGCGGTGGCGGCGCCTCAAAATAGCGATTTGGCCCCGAGAGGGCGAAGCGAGCCGAGCAAGGGGTCGGATCCGGAGGCGTCCAGCGAACTGCGCCTCAAAATAGCGATCGGGCCCCGAGAGTGGCTGAGCGAGGGGCGAATCCGGATGTGTCGCAGTGGCGGCGCCTCGAGATAGCGATCGGTCCCGAGAGCAGATGAGCGAGCTGAGCGAGGGGCGGATCCGGAGGCGTCGCAGTGTCGGCGCCTCAAAATAGCGATCGGCCCCTAGGCGTAGTGAAGTGAATCTCGAGTAATCAACTCGGACTAGAACCCTTGATGGAAGAAAGTCAGCATGGTCAGCACGAGCAATGCAGGTGTAAAGGAAACTTTACCTTGTCGAAAGGGTGTGACTATGAAGGACGAGATGGCCGGCCACGTGGACGAGTTCGTTTAAATCCCCCGAAGGGTGCAAAATTAGCTCCCGAAGAATACGACGAAATTACGAAGTTACGAGTGGAGTATTTTGCTAAACAGTGAAGCTAAAGTAATCCCCGAAGGAAGATTATCGAAATCTTTTACACTTTACGAACACTAAGAACTCTGTCCAGGTGTGAGTAATGGCCGGTGGTCAAGACGGAAAAGAAAGAAGCTAGGTGACCAGGCGAAGATTTGAAAGATAGCGACCGATCCGAAATTGGGGGGTGACCTCCTGCGCTAGTATCCCAATCACAAGGTAGCGATTCGAAATTCCCGCCCGGGGAGAAGAACCGACCGGAAACGAAGAAACTGCCCTTCAACTCCTGACAGCTGTCATTGTCAAACGCGTACAGCGCCACGAAGCGCGCCGTCAAACACCAGCTGTCACTGTCAATTAATTAGCGTGTAAACAAGTTAGGCAAGGTGTCAATAAAGAAGCAAACATTTGAGTAGCTCAATTAATTGTAGGAACAGCCGGTGGCGTTACGGAAGTCAAAGGGGGACAGTACGAGACGACACAAAGACGCGAAGGAAGGACCTCGCGGTAACGAAGGGCCGCACGGAGACGAATACCGCGAGGCATATGCCCCAGGACAGACTGGTGGCGAAGAAACGAAGAAACAAAAGCGAAGACGATAAGAAGGAACATGAGCATTGAAATTACGCCGTGGTTCGCTCAGGCCACGGCGGGGCGAAGGTGTCGCGAGGCCCCAGAGTGACCCACCGAAAATCACCCCGGAGGTTCGGTCAAACGCTCAATTCAGGCCCGAACCACCCTCCTATCATTGCGAAACAAAGTTAGCCCGAAAACAAATTCGTAACATTCCCCTCTTTCCCCCACTAGGAAACTGCCTGCGAGAAGTTTCACCACTAGACTGGCGACAGGGGTAATCTAGGCAGAGGGCAGCGCGTAGGGCCAGCGAAGGAAAGAGTCGATCACGCGGCGTCGTTGGGGTCCTCTCGGTCGACGTAGGCTTTGAGGTCTTTCACGTGCCAACGGCGGCGTCCACGATTGTCGTCCCCGCTGAGGCAGTACGTGTTGTAGCCCACCTTTTTGGCGACCGCGAAAGGCCCAAGGTACCGCGGGGCGAGGGAGGCCGAAAATCCCTGCGCGGCGTTGGAGAGGGAATAGTTTTTCCTCCACACCAAATCGCCAGGGTTGAATGTGACTTCGCGGCGGCGCAGATTGTACCGGGCGGCGCTGGCCGTGTAGGCGCGTTCCAGACGTGTCCGAACAAGTTTATAATGTGGTTCCAGTGGATCGCGGTCGTCCGCGGAGCGCGGCCCAAACTCGACGTCTGCCTGAGACGAGACGGGGCCGAAGAGGCCCCCAGAACCGACGTATTCCCGTAACCAAAAAGAGTATTGAACTCTAGCCGTTGGAACAATTACTCAATATCAGCGAATAGCACTATATGGTGAAATACCTGACATAGGTGATTGCTGCAACGGAAGAAGCGCATAATAATTAGGTCGAAATTAATGATGAATAAGCAAGAGACGAATGTTCAGGTCGTTGTGCCAACAACCTGGACAGAAGTCGATAGGCGTTGATTCTGGGATGTTCTCCCGATGTAACTGTGTTTGAGGAAATAAAGTGTATTGTTAACCTGAAGGGGTTGTCGTTTCTTTATTCGCAACTGAACCTGTCCGATTCAAAGGGGACATTACATGGCGATCCTGCCAGTTGCGATGAGACGATGTTGAGTTGGGAGTGATAATTGGTGCCAATTGTGGGTAGTTTTGTGGCGAGTAACACGGAATCCAAGATGTGCAATTCACGGGTTCAAGAGAATATCAACTTGGCTCAAGCAGGCAATAGTAACAGCGGAGGATTTTCGTTGGGTGCATTTTCGGCGAAAGATGTCGTGTTGTTGATGGTGGTGCTGTTCGTGCTCCTGTTGTTAGCAGTTTTCTGTTATCAAAGATGCAAGAAACGTCTTGAGAGGAAAATCCGAAGGGAGATTGTGAGGAGTCGCGATCAAATTTAAGTTCGAGAGAAAGACAGTTAGTAGTTCGCGTGTAAGTTCGTGTGTATTCGGGGTTTTGTGGCCAATGTGTCGTTGTTTGGGGGGCTAAGGTTCGCACACGTGTTGTGAGGGGAAGTGTTTGAGGTGGTGCGGTATCAACTGAAGAAATGGGATGTCCATCTCGGCATCGTTGACACCGTCGGCGTTCGTCCCGTCGTCTACTCCGTTCAGATACCTGTACGAGGAGCTGAAGGTGATAAACCGGAATCTGGCGAAAGATAACGTTGAGCGGCGAAAAGATGCGAATGTAATAAACCGTAAGTTAAGTAAGTTAGATGAATTAAGCAGGGAATATTTAGAGATAAAGGAAGCGTTCAATAAGAGTGCCAAGGAAAAAACTCCAGAATTGTTGGAGGATGTTAGGCAGTATGTTGATGTTATTAACAAATGTTTCGATAGTATTCGCGGGGTATTAGTTGATAGGTTGGAGCAGGTTGCGGTGAATGTTAATCCGGAAGTAAGGGGACAAGAAGCGGTTGTAATCATGTCCGAGAAATTTTGCTTAAAAACGGCTGCTAGCTTGTTGCCAGTGATGACTGGGAGAGAGGATGTGACGAAGCAGTTGATTGATTCGATCGAGCTGTACGATACCTTACTTGATGCGGAAGGTAAAAGGTTGATGATTAGTTATGTTCTGAAGACGAGATTGACCCAGAGCGCGAAATTGCGGTTAAAAAAAGTGTATGCTACATCTGAATTGTTGATTGCCGATCTCAGGAAGCACTTCACGACTGTCAAATCGGCAGCGTCGTTGTCGGTCCAATTGAATGGGGCGAAACAGGGTGCCAGGACGATTGATCAGTTCGCGACGGAAGTGGAAGAATTGTTGGTTCAATTGACCATTGCGCAGGCTGAGGGTAATGAAGACTCTATGGATGTTTTGCGGAGGGCTAACGAGAAGGTAGCCGTGAGTGTGTTCGCAAATGGGCTGCAAAACAGTGAGCTCCGTACGATTGTAAAGGCGCGTAATTATGGGACGTTGACAGACGCGATTGGGGGAGCTAAAGACGAAGAGCCTGTTAGGTCAACTCAAAGTTCTCAACAATTGTACAATTTTAAAGGTCGGAGCGATTACAGAAAAGGGTATAGCAACTCGGGGAATTACCGGGGTAGTTACAACAAGGGTAATGGTAATGCAAATAATTACCAGAAGAAGGATTACCGTAATCAAAATAACTATAATGACAGGTATTCGTATGGTAACGGAGGTTACGGGAATGGTAAATACGGTAATTATAGTAGTAGTAATCAGGGAAGTAGTTCCGGGGGATATAATAATAGTAATAGCAGTAGGAGTAATTCAAGTTCCGGTAATGTAGGCGGTAAGAGCGGTTATGGTGGTTATAACAGCGGTTATAAACAAAATTACAGTAACCAGGGCGGAAATCGGAAACTTTATTTTGCTGGAGATGAGCGCGAGTCGGAAGATGTAGGAACAAGTAAGCAAACGACTTCAGGGGATACGTTTTTTCGTGAGCAAAAGTAATAGTAGAGAGAGTCTGAGAGAAGAAGTGGTTCTAAGTGTGAATGGGTTAAATTTTGTGAGAATGGGTTACCGAGAGGAAGAGTTAATATTTCTGATTGATACAGGTGCTTCTATTAGTGTAATTTTTGGTGATGTGGTGGATAAATGTGAAACCATAGATTTCACGAAGGTGGTTAAAATTAATGGGATAACTGGTTCAACAACTTCGCGGGGGTCAGCAAATATCCGATTGCAAGCAAGTAATGTGGTCGTAGGTCATGAATTCTTACTCATGGAAAGGTTCGAAGATGGCATTCATGGTGTGCTGGGGTCTGATTTCCTGCGTAGAAATTTTGCCGTCATAAATTTCGAAAAATTTGTAATAACTTTCCAGGTGGGTGATGTGGGAGTAGTACTTCCCATGGATTCTAAATTCAGTCACAATGTAACTATACCACCAAGAGTTCAGGTAATTAGGTATTTCAAAACAAGTTTGAAAGGAGATTGTGTAGTCTTGCAGGATGAGGTTTGTGAAGGAGTGTTTGTCGCGGGCGTTTTGGCGAGGCCTAATCAAGAAGAGATACCAGTAAGGATATTGAACACGCGCGAGGAACCAGTAGTGTTAAGGAATTATAATCCAAAACTTGCGAGTTTCGGGGATTACCAAGTATGTAATGTTAGTAATAATGGGAAAGTAACTGTAGAACGGGTAGATAAGGTTTTAGGATTAATTAATACAGAACATTTGAATAAGGACGAGAAGTTTGCGTTGCAAAGGGTTTGCACGAAATATTCGGATGTATTTCATCTCGAGGAAGATCAGTTGACGATCACTAATATATACGAGCAGAAGATAAAGTTGCAAGAGTCGGCCTCACCGATTTATGTTAAGCCGTATAGGTTGCCGCATGCACAAAAAGAAGAGGTGCATAGACAGGTAGATAAGATGTTGAGTGATGGGATCATAGAGGAGACAAAATCAGAATGGTCTTCACCTTTGCTTATAGTGCCTAAGAAGGTGGATCAAAGTGGGGTGCAGAAATGGAGGATAGTAATTGATTATAGGCTCCTTAATAAGCGCATTGAGGATGATAAGTTTCCATTACCATGCATCTCCGAGATCTTAGATTCTTTATCAGGGGCTGTTTACTTCACGCATCTCGACCTTTCACAAGGGTATTATCAGATAGGGTTGGATCCTAAGAGTCGGGCGTGTACTGCTTTCACGACGGATAGGGGGCAGTATCAGTTGACAAGGTTGCCAATGGGTCTAAAAGTAAGTCCAAGTGCATTCTCGAGAGCCATGACCATTGCGATGTCAGGGCTGAATTACGAGAGCTGTTTCATTTATTTGGATGACTTAATAGTTTTTGGAAACAACCTATGTAATCATAACAAAAATCTGACAAAAGTTTTACAACGGTTGCGGGAAGTAAACTTAAAATTAAACCCTTATAAGTGTGAATTCCTGAAGAAAGAAATTTGTTACTTAGGGCATATTATTTCGGCGGAGGGTGTTTCACCTAACCCGGAGAAAGTCGCTTCTGTTCAAAAGTATCCGGTTCCTAAAGATGCTAATGAAACAAAAAGGTTTGTGGCACTGGCTAATTACTACCGGCGGTACATAAAAATTTTTGCAGACATAGCAACGCCGTTGAATAATTTGTTGCGGAAGGATGTAATTTTTTCGTGGACACCGGAGTGTCAGAAGTCATTTGAAAAATTAAAAAATTCATTGTTAAACCCGCCGATATTGCAATATCCGAATTTCGATAAGGATAATTGTTTTGTTTTGAAGACTGATGCGTCAGGATTCGCGTTAGGGTCGGTGTTGTCTAATGGAGATGACAAGCCTGTAGCTTATGCTAGTAGGTCGCTGAATAAAGCTGAGAAGAATTACTGTACAATCGAGAAAGAGTTGCTGGCGATTGTATGGTCGGTTAAACACTTTAGGCCGTATTTGTACGGGAGGAAGTTCACCATCTTAACCGATCATCGGCCGTTGGTGTACTTATTTGGGATGAACAATCCGTCTAGTCGATTAACGAAATTCAGATTAATTTTGGAAGAATATGATTTCGACATAAAATACATAAAAGGTAAGCATAACGTTACGGCTGATGCTTTATCTAGAATTATAATTACGTCGGACGATTTGAAAGCTATGAAAAATGATATCGACAGCACAACAATGTATGTAGTTACAAGGTCGCAAGAAAAAGCGAAGCTAGGCAAAGTAGAGGAAGATGCGTCTAAGAGCAAAATTCACCGCGAAAGGATTGATCACCCGGGCGTGGCAGAATTAGTGAAAAGACCTAAACAGTCAATTGAGTTAAGACCAGTGAATAATTGTCAGTTCGATAAGATAATTAAAAGTAAGGAATACACGCACGTAATAGATAATTTAATTTTCAATGATAAATCGCGATTAATTTTTTTCAATCAGAATGCTCGATCGGCGTTGGCATTAGGTGCATCGTTGAGAGCTCTGAAGGAAATTTGTAAGAAGTTTGGGATAGAAGAACTTATAGTGATGAAAAACGAGGACGGCGCCCCTCTCATTGCTGAACTAGTAAAATATAAAACAGAATTAAAAAACTCGAGTATAAATATATCTATTATTAAAGACGTGCAGATGATAAATGATAAAGACATGAGACAGATAGTCATGAATGATTTCCATATGCTTCCAACAGGAGGGCATGCGGGGATTAACCGAATGTACAATAGTATAAAGAGATATTACTTTTGGAATGGCATAAGGGGAGACGTGGAGAAGTTTGTTAAAAATTGTGACGATTGTCAGAGGTATAAATACTCAAAGCGTAATCGGGAACCTTTGACCATAACCACTACGGCAACGTCAGCGTTCCAAAAGGTTTCCTTGGATCTTGTGGGACCCATAGAGACGGATGAATTTGACAATAAGTACATCTTGACACTGCAATGCGAGTTAAGCAAGTTCGTAGAGGCGTACCCATTGCCGAACAAAGAAGCGGTAACGGTGGCAAAGTCGTTTGTCGAGAACTTTATTTTGAGGTACGGGGTTCCTGACCAAATTCTTACAGATCAGGGAACTGAGTTCTTAGCTTCAACTTTAAGCGAAGTGTGCACGTTGCTGCAGGTAGAAAAATTAAACTCAACCGCGTACCATCATGAAACGTTAGGATCGTTGGAGAACACGCACAAAAGTTTGGGAGCATATTTGAGGATGCACATTGCAAAACATTCAGAGAGTTGGAGTACGTGGGTCTCGTATTGGTGTTTTGCATACAACAATACTGTCCATACGGAGACGCGTTACACCCCATTCGAATTAGTATTTGGGAAAGCGGGTAATCTTCCTTCGAACATAACTAAACAAGTAGAACCAGTATACAACTTTGAGAGTTATCCAATTCAATTGAAGTATCGGTTGCAGCAAGCATGGCTTGATGCGCGAGAAAATTTGCTTGAATCAAAATCGAAAAGAAAATTTGAGTTAGATAAGAGAAGTGTTGTTATAGAATATAAGTTAGGAGATAAGGTAATGTTAAGAAACGAAGCAGGTACAAAGATGGAACCATTGTATAGGGGTCCATTTGAAGTGACAAAAATCCTGTCACCCAATTTAGAAATTAAAGTAGACAATAAGTTAATGATAGTACATAAAAATCGGGTTAAACAATACCATAGTTTTTGAAGAAATCAACTTTAATAGTAGTAATTTTATTTGTTTATTTTCTTTGTACTGTAATAATAAAATAGTATTTTCAGAGTATCTCGTTACGAATAATTGCTTTCGTTGTCAAATGTGTAATAACAAATTTTTCAGATATTGTGTTGTAGTAATTGTAGGTAATTGTGTTAAAGTTAGAAAAAAAATACTTTGCGTAATTTTTTTCTTTTTTCGCGCCGAGGGAGGTGCAATGTAACCAAAAAGAGTATTGAACTCTAGCCGTTGGAACAATTACTCAATATCAGCGAATAGCACTATATGGTGAAATACCTGACATAGGTGATTGCTGCAACGGAAGAAGCGCATAATAATTAGGTCGAAATTAATGATGAATAAGCAAGAGACGAATGTTCAGGTCGTTGTGCCAACAACCTGGACAGAAGTCGATAGGCGTTGATTCTGGGATGTTCTCCCGATGTAACTGTGTTTGAGGAAATAAAGTGTATTGTTAACCTGAAGGGGTTGTCGTTTCTTTATTCGCAACTGAACCTGTCCGATTCAAAGGGGACATTACAGTAAGTTTGAAGGGCGTGTACCCGGTCACCTGATGGGTGGAGGTGCGTAACGCGCAAGCGAGCTTCCGAAGCTCAGCGTCCCACGTTCGCTGATCCTTTTTCGTGAACGCGATCAGCATCGATTTGAGCGTTTTGTTGACGCGTTCAGTGGGGTTAGCCTGGGGGTGGTACACCGGGTTGAAGCGCAGGGTGATCCCATATCGCGTCGCGAAGTTGGAGAAATCGCGACCCGCGTACTGCACTCCGTTGTCGAGCAGGATCATTTGTGGCGCGCCAAATAGTAGGACGATCTCGTCCTCGAGAAGTCGAACCACGGCCTTAGCGGTGGCCTTGCGGAGCGCGAAAAACCGTGTAAATTTACTAAACGTGTCGGTTACGACGAGGATAAACACGTGGCCCTGGGAAGATCGAGGTAAGGGTCCTACTAAGTCTGTACTAATTATCTCCCAGGGCCGATCAGCGATGGGATTCCGCCCGAGGAGTCCTTTGGGAGCGAGCTGTTCCGGTTTGGTCGCCTGGCAGACGGCGAAACCGCGTACGTAGTGCGCCACATCCGACCGCATTTTTGGCCAAAAATATAACGCGGCGATTCTTTTGTAGGTCTTGTACACCCCAAGATGTCCGGCGAGCGGCGCGTCGTGATTATTTTCGAGGACGCGGCGGCGAAGTTTCTTGGGGACGACCCGGCGCCACCGGAATAAGGGGTCGTCCCCGGCCGTTCCACCTCCGTGGACCAGTTTGAAGAGCTGGTCCCCGTCCAGGCGCCACTGTGAGTACCGCAGGGGATGATCTCGCACAAGGGTGAGCAGTCGAGAGTACCACCGATCGGCCACAGGTCCGGTCACCTGTACGAGGCCATTTGCGACGTTTGGGATCGCCCCCGGTGTAATCGCGTCCAACAACGGTACGAAACGGCTGAGCGCATCCGGCACGACGTTACTACTACCAGGGCGATGTATAATGTCGAAATCGAACGCTTGGAGCCGAAGCGCCCAGCGACAGAGTTTCCCGGTGGGGTTTTGAAGCGACTGCAGCCAGATTAGCGAGTGATGGTCGGTTATGACGCGGAAGCGATAGCCCTCCACGTACCCGCGAAACTTCTCGATTGCCCATATCACCGCGAGACATTCCTTTTGAGTCGTACTATAATTTCGCTCGTGGGTGTTCAAGGATCGACTAATATAGCTTATTACATGCTCTCCGTCAGGGTACTCCTGGGTCAACACCGCCCCGATCCCGTGGTCGCTGGCGTCAGTTTGGATTGTGAACGGGCGCGCGAAGTCCGGACAGTACAGCACAGGCGAGGTAACTAGCTTGTCTTTCGTGAGGCGAAACGATTCCTCACATTCCGGGGTCCACGCAAACGTTTTGTTTTTCCGCAGGAGAGCAGTAAGCGGCGCGACGAGGGTGGAGAAGTTCGGTAAGAAGCGCCGATACCACGACGCCATGCCGAGGAACTGACGCACCTGCTTTACCGTTCTAGGGCTGGGGATGTCGATGATGGCCGAAACCTTGTCGGGATCCACGTGGAGCCCCCTACCGTCGACGAACTGTTACGTGCCAAAGTGACGCTTCGACTCAACCGACGAGTTCGTCCAGCTAGCTGTGGAGACGGGGTGGTTTCGGCGAACAACAAATGAAACAAGAGATTTTAGTTCGGGTGGCAGCAATTGGGCGCCACCTACTTTTATTTAAAAAAAAGTAGGAAAAAGTTGGGGGTGTTAATATGACTAAGTAAGTACAAGTGAAAGTGAGGTTACGAATCAACTGGGGTAAATAGTAGTAGTAATTTCGAGAGTCAACAGACGCAAACGGCGAAAGAACCTAACCTAACTTAAGCTACTCAACCGGTACAGCGCTGCAACGTTTACAGAAAGGCGGAAGGCCGTCGAAAATACACAGAAATATTACGGCAACAACGAGGACTCAGTTAGAGTCGGCGAAGTTCCAATGAAGGCAAAGAATGTACAAGGCCGGTGGTCGGTAAGCGACCCGGACTCGATTCCACTTGGAAGGAGTGCCGTACGAAGGGTTAGTACCGTGACGAAGGCGAATGGTCTTAAAAATTAATCTTAGCTTTGCAGGGTGCTGGTCAGACGGGCCCCGTGCTGGAGGAGGGTCCGCAGTGGTTGTGGGCGAGCGATTTTTAAGGATACTGTGACCTGACCTGCAAAATCACATACCATGTACCGAAAAGGTAAACCGCGCTTTCCAGTTCGTGACATCGTCCAAGGGGGTTCCAATGAAGGCTATGAGGTAGCCAGGAACGCAGTCGCCGCCATAGAGCCGCCGATTAAATCCCAATACCGGCAAAATGTAGTCCGAAAGGATTATAATAAACAACGTAACGACAATTTCAGAGCTCGTCAGAATAAACAGACAGAGCTAGAACTCGCTGAAGAATTGAAGAAGAAATTGCTTCCAGGAGTTAAAGACGGCATTACAGCTTTAGACCGTCTAGAATGCAATAACACCATGAAATGCATTCAGTTATGCGTTACGACTCGTGCCATCGGTTTCGGAGTAGTTAATATTTTTGCAAATCTCTATTCAATTAACAACGTACCCGTCCGAGGCTCAATTTACTCAATGTATCGAATCGCCATTGCTGCTTTCGAAGTCAAAGTTCAATTAACGAACAGAGCATTAACGTCTATAACAACACACGGTGATGATTTTAGACCTATGCAATTACCGGAGGAAATGGTCGTAGTGGCAAAAACTTTCATCAGTATGCCAGACCAATTGTCAAGTGTGATTAATCACGTTGGGAAAATCAAGAATGTACAAGGCCGGTGGTCGGTAAGCGACCCGGACTCGATTCCACTTGGAAGGACTGCCGTACGAAGGGTTAGTACCGTGACGAAGGCGAATGGTCTTAAAAATTAATCTTAGCTTTGCAGGGTGCTGGTCAGACGGGCCCCGTGCTGGAGGAGGGTCCGCAGTGGTTGTGGGCGAGCGAGGGCTGCTGATGGCTCGATCCGGAGGCGTGGAGTCGGCGGCGCCTCAAAATAGCGATCACGGCCCCGAGAGAGCGAAGCGAGCTGAGCGTGGGGTCGAATCCGGAGGTGTCGCGGTGGCGGCGCCTCAAAATAGCGATTTGGCCCCGAGAGGGCGAAGCGAGCCGAGCAAGGGGTCGGATCCGGAGGCGTCCAGCGAACTGCGCCTCAAAATAGCGATCGTGCCCCGAGAGTGGCTGAGCGAGGGGCGAATCCGGAGGTGTCGCAGTGACGGCGCCTCAAAATAGCGATCGGCCCCTAGGCGTAGTGAAGTGAATCTCGAGTAATCAACTCGGACTAGAACCCTTGATGGAAGAAAGTCAGCATGGTCAGCACGAGCAATGCAGGTGTAAAGGAAACTTTACCTTGTCGAAAGGGTGTGACTATGAAGGACGAGATGGCCGGCCACGTGGACGAGTTCGTTTAAATCCCCCGAAGGGTGCAAAATTAGCTCCCGAAGAATACGACGAAATTACGAAGTTACGAGTGGAGTATTTTGCTAAATAGTGAAGCCAAAGTAATCCCCGAAGGAAGATTATCGAAATCTTTTACACTTTACGAACACTAAGAACTCTGTCCAGGTGTGAGTAATGGCCGGTGGTCAAGACGGAAAAGAAAGAAGCTAGGTGACCAGGCGAAGATTTAAAAGATAGCGACCGATCCGAAATTGGGGGGTGACCTCCTGCGCTAGTATCCCAATCACAAGGTAGCGATTCGAAATTCCCGCCCGGGGAGAAGAACCGACCGGAAACGAAGAAACTGCCCTTCAACTCCTGACAGCTGTCATTGTCAAACGCGTACAGCGCCACGAAGCGCGCCGTCAAACACCAGCTGTCACTGTCAATTAATTAGCGTGTAAACAAGTTAGGCAAGGTGTCAATAAAGAAGCAAACATTTGAGTAGCTCAATTAATTGTAGGAACAGCCGGTGGCGTTACGGAAGTCAAAGGGGGACAGTACGAGACGACACAAAGACGCGAAGGAAGGACCTCGCGGTAACGAAGGGCCGCACGGAGACGAATACCGCGAGGCATATGCCCCAGGACAGACTGGTGGCTAAGAAACGAAGAAACAAAAGCGAAGACGATAAGAAGGAACATGAGCATTGAAATTACGCCGTGGTTCGCTCAGGCCACGGCGGGGCGAAGGTGTCGCGAGGCCCCAGAGTGACCCACCGAAAATCACCCTGGAGGTTCGGTCAAACGCTCAATTCAGGCCCGAACCACCCTCCTATCATTGCGAAACAAAGTTAGCCCGAAAACAAATTCGTAACAGCGTACAGCACACTATCGACATGGGGGGTAGCGTTCCTGTCAAGCAGCGATACTACCCGGTCTCACCTGTTATCCAAAAGCTCATCAACTCCGAGGTGGATAAGATGCTCCGGCTGGGTGTGATAGAGCCTTCGAGGTCCCCGTGGTCGTCTCCCATCGTCATGGTCAAAAAGGCTAGCGGCGAATATCGATTATGCATCGACTTCCGCAAGTTGAATGCCCTCACTAAGCGCGACGCGTATCCGCTACCTTATGTTAACAGCATTCTCGATCGATTGCATACCGCGAAATATCTGTCATCCATTGACATCAAGAGCGCCTATTGGCAAATCGAGCTCGCCACCGCTAGCAGAGACGGCGTTCACAGTTCCGGGAAAGGAGTCGTTCCACTTCAAGCGGTTACCTTTCGACTTGCACAACGCTCCCGCGACCTGGCAGCGCTTTGTCGATGGTGTTCTGGGGGCGGACCTGGAGCCATCGGTGTTCGTCTACTTGGACGACATCATCATCGCCACCCCCGATTTCGCGACGCATCAGGTTGTCCTTGGAAAAGTCTTTGACCGTCTCTTGGCCGCGAGCTTGACGAAAAATCGTTAGAAGTGTGAGTTCCGTAAGCCAGAGCTCAACTATCTGGGCTACATCATTGACCGGACAGGGCTCCGGACCGATCCGGCCAAAGTCGCGTGCATGGTCGACTACCCCACCCCCGCCAACGTTAAGGACATTCGGCGGTTTATCGGTATGGTATCGTGGTACCGTCGCTTCATACCCGGGTTTTCCTCCATCATGTCGCCGCTTTCAAAATTGACGCGGAAATCCGAGAGGTTCACGTGGACCCCGGGAGCGGCCCGGGCGTTCTGGGAAGTCAAACAATGCCGCGTGTCTTCTCCGATTTTGACGAGACCGGATTTTACTCGTTCGTTCGTCCTGCAGTGCGATGCGTCACAGCTCGGCGTCGGTTGCGTGTTGATGCAAGATTTTGAGGAGGGCGAGAAGGTGATCGCCTATGCCAGTAGGTCGCTCACGGCGCCAGGAGGCGAAATACTCCACGACGGAACTCGAATGTCTGGCGGTATTGTGGAGTATAGAAAAGTTTCGGCCGTATATCGAGGGCACCAAATTTCTCGTGATCACGGATCACTACTCACTTTTGTGGCTGCAGAATCCGTCGGGACGTCTAGCGCGCTGGTCTCTAAGACTCCAGGACCTGTATTCTTTCGGCGTGGTAAACCCGGGGATAATATCCCGGCGGACTCTGCGCATGTGCGTCGGGATAAGTACGGTTATCCCCGGCTTTTAGGTGGAGAAAACGGCCGTGATAAGTTATCATCTGAACCGTCAAGTTGCTTGAGTTGCAGAGTCAGTGTTGCCAATGTGAGAACGCTAAAGTTACTAGATTTTACTAGTAAAGTTTCTACATTTTTCTTATTTTGTGCGAGTGTGAACTTGCAAATGTCAGTTGTCAAAAGTTTCGATGTTTACATTATGTCGCTTTCGAGGTTATCGACTTATTTATAGTGCATAAGGTGGCGATTACAACGAATATTCTCGCAAGAATCACTTTTATACGTGTGTATTGTAATGACGAATCCACCTACGTAAGTACTCATAACCATAATGTGTTAAGATTATTATACCGAACTTGATTATTTTAGGTTCACTGTAAGATCGAACACGAGGTTTAACTTCACTTATGGATTTATTGGCGCTCATGTACCAAGTATTCTAGGATTTATCCGGATACTACCCGCGTTATCATCCAAAAATCAAGTACCTATCATCAAGGAAGAAGTCTCGACAATACATGACCCGTTTTCTACAGAAATACCTACAAGAGTGACAATTGATGTGTGGCATTGTTATAATTGAAAGTGGATACAATATTACGCCCATAATTACACCCTTTATTTTCAAAGGTTTGAATGTCGGTAACGTAATGTGACGAGGTAATTCTGTACTTTATGTTTCAGCTTCCGAAGAAAGAATTCATACTCGATTTGTCACCAGCCAAATCTCTAGAAACATTTGTAATAGTCCAAAGGGCGAACCGCATAACGCCCGATTATCCATTTTCATTCTAATTCTATTGAAGAGTTGAACTATTATTGAGGAATTAAATTGGTGACGTTGAGTTACATGCAGTATTCCTGAACGATTACGGAGGAACTTTTAAATTTCGCCGCTAACTGGGATGAATTCAAATTGTCTTTGGAAGATTCAATGACTGCAATTCATACAAACTGTATTACGATGGAAGCCAACCCGCCTAATCATCCTAAAATCAAGCACTGACGTATATAAAATCAAGTACCTATCATCAAGGAAGTACCCTCGAGAACACAGACCTGTATTGTGTGGCATTGTTAAAATTTATAATTCTTTACTCCATGTTTAGGTATTCTACGGAACCAAGGATTATCAAATGAAGATTTAAGTATACAAAGCGATCAAGAGATACAGTTCTAAGTGTGAATTACTTATATCACATAAGTTGTCATTTATGTGTTTTGAAAATAAAAACTATAATTTTTTAATGCAAATTAACATGAGTAACCGTTCGTTCATTCATAATTTCTTACAATTTACGGAAAAAATTTGCGGAACAAATACATAATACGACGAGTAATACGACGCATCGACAATAAATCATTCTATGTAATGAACAATTTTGCTGTCGCTTTATTTATTCGCACGTCGTTTCAAAAAATCCTGTGAGTGTAAGATTCTTGATTGGTCGGAAACACAAAAATTTCAATCAATAAAATCGTTCATGCCAAAATTACGGCACCGATATAATTAATCATATTCAACAATGCAACAAAATAAAGCGAGCCGAGAAATGCCGGACAGTGCAGAGTTCCACTCAGACGATATTTGCTCAGACATCAATATAGGACTGTAACGTAGATTACAAGAGCGATATTGTTGGTTGCCTAAAACTCCCGTGTTAGGAATCCCAATTTTAGACGATCCGTTGCAAAGATCCGCCCACTCGTGATATGATAAACTTACCACCGCCTGGGAATTGATCTCCAGGACCTCTATTCCTGACGCGTGTTAAACTCTGGGATATTATCCCGGAGGACTCTGCGCATGTGCGTCGGGATCCTTACGCTTATCCCCGGCTTTTAGGTAGAGAAAACTACCGTGATAAGTTATCATCTAAACTGTCAGGTTGCTGGGGTTGCAAAGTCAGTGTTGCCAATATGAGAACGCTAAACTTACTAGATTTTACTAGTAAAGTTTCTAAATTTTTCTTATTTTGTTCGCGTGTGAACTTGCAATTGTCAAAAACTTCGATGTTTACATTATGTCGATTCCGAGGTTATCGACTTATTTATAGTGCATAAAGTGGCGATTACAACGAATATTCTCGCAAGAATCACTTTTATACGTATGTACTGTAATGACGAATCCACTTACGTAAGTATTCATAACCACGATGTGTTGAGATTTTTTTACCGAACTTGATTATTTTAGGTTCACTCGAACACGAGGTATTACCTCACTTATGGATTTATCGGCGCTCATGTACCAAGAATTCCTGAATGCATTCGAAGACGACCCGCGTAATCATCCAAAAATCGAGTACCTATCATCAAGGAAGAAGCCTGGACAATACATGACCCATATTGCATAGAAATACTCCATGAAAATACCTACAAGAGTGACAATTGATGTGTGGCATTGTTATAATTAGATGTGGATTCAATATTACTCTTTATTTTCAAAGGTTTACGAGGTAATTCTGTACTTCATGTTTCAGCTTCCCAAGCAAAGATTCAATCTTGATTCGTCGCCAGCCAAATCTCGAATCTTGATACATTTGTAATAGTCCAAAGGGCGAATCGCATAAATGCGTAACGCCGGATTATCCATTTTCATTCCAATTGTATTTAAGAGTTGAACGATTATTAAGGAATTAAATTGGTGACGTCGAGTTTCATGCAGTTCCGGAACGATTACAGAGGAACTTTTAAATTTCGCTGCTAACTGGGATGGATTCAAATTGTCTTTGGAAGATTTAGTGACGGTAATTCATACAAACTGTATTACGATGGAAGCCAACCCGCCTAATCATCCTAAAATCAAGCACTAACGCATCTAAAATCAAGTACCTATCATCAAGGAAGTAGCCTCGACCAGCTTGACAACACATGATCCGAATTGTGTGGCATTGTTATAATTGAAAGTGGATACAATATTACACCGTTTATTTCCAAAGGATTGTATATAGGTCAGTAAAGTATGAAACGAATTAATTCTTAATTCTTTTTTTCATGTTCCAGCTTCCGAAGCAAAGATCCAACTTTGGTTCGTCTCCGGTCAAAACTCTAGAGACATTTGTAATAGGTCGAATCGAATTATCCATTTTCACTTCCATTGTATTTAAGAGTTGAACGATTATTGTAACTGGGGAATGCAAGCGGTGACGAGTTTCTTACGTGCCTAGGTGTACTCTGCCCGTATTCAATTTTTTCAATAAAAATGATTTTTAATAAAATTGAACCAATAATAATGTATTTTCGAGTCTGTTATTGAATAAAGTTTGTAAAAATTCCTACTATTATTAAAGGTCCTCCTAAAGCACTAAATTAATGTGCGTTAACTATTTTCGCCATACGAACATCTTTATAATTTTCGAAACGTCAGCTTCTTAATCGACATTCAAAAATTGTTGGTTGCCTAAAACTCCCATAGTAGGAATGCCAATTTTCGACGATCGGTTGCAAAGATCCGCCCACCCGTGATATGATAAACTTACCACGGGCTGAGATTAGGCCCCCAGGGGTACGACTTCGATATCGTGCACCGAAAGGGGAAGTCCCATGTCGTCCCCGACGCGTTATCTCGCGCGGTTGCATCCGTCTCATACGTGGAGGTTGCGGAGAATGATTGCGAGACCTGGTACACGGGGATGATGAAGAGAATACGCGCTAGCCCCGTCAAGTTTCCTCAGTGGCGTGTGGAAGGTAATAGCTTCTTTAAGTTGGTCGCGTCGCGTAACACTTCCTACGACACCGATAGCGAGTGGAAACTGGTCGTGTCTCGGGCGCTTCGGGAGGCTGTATTTCTCGAAAATCATAGCACTACCTCCGCTGGTCACCTGGGTTACTTCCAGACAAAGCGTCGAATTTCCACCCTTTATCACTGGCCTGGAATGGGGCCCGATATCGCTCAATCCATTCGTCGCTGCGAGGTGTGCAAGAGTCAGAAACCCGAACAAAAGTCACCACAGGGCCTAATGGGCGGTCGGACTCTCACTAAACCATGGGAGATTATTTGTACGGACCTTATCGGTCCCTTACCTCCCTCATCGCGCGGTAATTGTTTTGTCTTGGTCGTCGCGGACCTGTTCACGAAGTACGTTTTGTTGTTCCCGCTTAAGACTGCCACGAGCAAGGCCGTCTCGGATCGCATCGAGAACGATGTGGTTATGTTTTATGGCGTGCCCGAGCGAATAATCTGTGACAACGGGAAGCAGTATGTCAGGGATAAGTTCAAGAAAATGGCCGCTTCTTACCAGTGCCGTGTCGCCTTCAATGCCAACTACCATCCGCAGGCTAACCCCTGCGAACGGGTAAATCGGGTGCTGAAGACCATGATTCGGTCGTTTATCGGGAAGGGTAGTCATTGGGCGTGGGACGAGAATCTGCCGAAGATCGGATTTGCGCTGCGCACCGCCGTGCACGAGGTAACGGGATTTAGCCCTGCCTTTTTAAATTTCGGCCGCGAAATACATTTGTCGGGTAAACTTCACCGCAAACTGGCATATTAAGGACCTCAAGGCAGACCCCGATTAGTTCGTTTCGGCTACCTTCCTTTCTGCTCACTTTTGGTTTTGGTTCATATTTGCACCCCGTGTGGGGTCGGGTCAGAATAATCCAACGGTGTAGTTCCGCCTGGGGTAGAAGGCCTCTAAAGGAACCTGTGATGTCCACTTTTGTTGTATGGTTGGAAAAAATGGGCCCAGGTAGTTTGTTTTCTTGTTTAGCTTTCTTCCCAAAGGAATTTCAATTCTGAATTTTAGTATGATTACTACTACTAGTAATTGGGTTTTGTTGGAGACCCCAGGCTTCATCTGGAATTTGTGTGAATTTTCCGACATGTCAATTGCTCGTGTTTGTTTCTGGTGGCCGCCTTAACTGGAGGGTAAGTCCACAATGAACGCGCACCTTACAATTGTAAAGTTGCGCGTTCATTTGATTCATGTGCGCGCCGTTTACTTTACTAATGTTAGTAAAGCTGGGGAACAGTCCCCAGGACGAAGACCTCCAGCTCCAGTCGACCACTCTGCCAGGGCCAACCACCAGACCAGACCACCAGGCCTATCGCTGGAGAAGACGCCCAAGTCCACCATCCAGGAGACGACCGCCCCAGGCCCATCAGGGAACCGTAGACGTCAACCCAACTAGGAATACAGCGCAAGCCCAGCAGGGAACCGGAGCAACAAACCTAACTGGGAAAACCGTGCTAGCTTTACCCGGGAACCGGATAAGTTAACCAAAGTGGGAAAACTGTGCATGCCCGACCAGGAATCGGGGGAATCTACCCAACAGGGGAAGGGCGTAGACCAACTGGGAACCGGGAAAAATAACCCATTAGTAGGGATTTATCGGCCGTTGCCCTTCAGGGAAAAGCCATTCAACCCAACAGGGGAATTTCCGGCCGTAGCCTATTTGGGGAGCGTGGTTAGCCCAACAGGGGACCTTCTGACCGCAGCTCGAACAGGGAATCGCGGGTTGCCCTCCAGGGGTCTTGCTGGCCGTAGCCTAATTGGGTAGCGTGGGTTGCCCTCCAGGGGAACGTCTGGACCTATTCGGGTATGGGGATCGTTCCGCGAATTAAGGGAAATTTTGCAGGAGATGGGTCGCACCCGTCGCAGTCCGACGCCGTCACAAAACGTCGCCGGAACGTCTGGAACCGCAGGTCCGTAAGAGGGGTTTTGCGCGAATAAAATACTTTTTGTGTTAACTGTCACGAAATTAGGTCACGATAATCCATTTCACTAATTCTGATAATTGTAGTTATTAATTTGTATATCTTTCATTTAGTTCGCGGATCTATTCTTTCAGTACTTATAGGGAGCCTCCATAAATGTGGTATCACGTAATAACCCACCTTTCTAATCGGTGTGCCTCACAAAGAGATACAAGGCCTCCAAGCGCCATCAGTTTTATTGCCGGTACTCGAGAGTATACCGGCTGGTGCTTAAGAGTACTTCCGACCGCACTCGGACTAGGGCAATCGCGTATTCCCGATTTCTGCTCTGTGAGGGACGTCATGTAGCTAACCAGCCCATCCTAACAGAAGAGCCATTAGGCCAAGAAAAGAGCCAGATGTCAATTGTATTTTATGTGTTTTGGGCCACCGGCTGTGTGCAAACCACAACCCCCGGTAGCGGAGAGTCGGATGGTCGTACCTGCGAAGTTCTTTAGTAAATACTGAAGCAATGAATCCCTTTGAAAATGTGCGCTTCGGTAAATTGGTGGGACAATTACGTTCAGGATTAATTCGAGTTAGGATGTGTCTATTTAAAATAATTCATGTTTGATGATCATGGGGAGACGCCGGTCTCAGTTTTATTTTCACGCAATTAACCAGTTGTTCTTATACCAGGGCAGGGTGAAATGTAATGAATGATAAACCGATAAATATACGCCGTCCGGCATCCATAGCCTAGGGCTTTAAGTACCAGCAGAAGAGGACCCAACCTAATACTTGCACGGGATGTTCCACCGATTGTGGTCATTACCGTAAGCGGGGCCGGCCACCTCCCAACCTAAGTTGCATAATTATTGGTCGCACGGATATTTGTATACCGACTGATATTAAATTCGAAAACTAATGATGATGATGATTATGGATTTGATTTATGTGTCTAACGAAAAATGAATTCTTTGGTACTACGACTTTCGCCTGAGTACGAGACGCTGCGTTTTGTTATTTAATCAGAGATGCTCCAAATACTGGACCTGAAATCTTCCACGTCAATTGCTATTCATGTACAGGGTGTTCAATCTCAAACTTCCCACCACAGGAAAAAGCCGAGACAGGTCGATTTTGTTTTCGAGGGGGACATACGGTTGACGTAATTTCAATTTTGTTGTGCAACCCCCTTAGCCGGGGTAGCTGCCCTTTCAATAATTTTGAATGACACTAGGGGTCAAGTGACACTTCATTTTGAAGCTGTTTCGATTCTCTTCAAAGTCATGAAAAAAAATCGAAAATCCATCGATTCGTTCTATACATATATATATATATATATATATTCCAAGTTTCCTCACGCGAAGAGTCGCTTTTAAAGAGAAAACAACATTACAACGAGTTCTCCTATAATCTTTAATGTTTTTCTTTCCTCACAGTCAGTATTTCTACCTCTGGTTGAGTTTAGCTAGCAGTAACATCTCGGTTACCATTGTAACAACAATGATAATCAACCAATTTAACTGCCGGATAACTTCAACTGGAAGAATTTTAACTGGGGTAACTTGGATGAAGTTGATGAAACTTGCGAATTTATTCAATGACTTGTGAAATTAAAATTTCATCTAACGGTAAAAATCGAAACCAAATTGACACAATAATAATGAATTCGTCAAGTGAATCTCTTACAATAAATGTTCAAACTGTTGGCCATTGGTAGCTAAACAATGCTTGGAATTCATCTCTGACTTTTTGAAATGGATGTACTCCAATCACTTGACAAATGTTCGGTTTTTCTTTGTTGTAGGTCGACTAAATTTTGGGGTTGGGGAGTGTAAACACTGATATCAGATGACCCCATAGAAAAAAGTCCAAGGGGGTCAAATCTGGGGATCTGGGTCATCACTCGATTGGTCCTATCCGCCCTATCCACTTATTAGAGAATACCAAGATGTCTATCGTTTGAAAAAAAGTTAGTTCGTTCGCTTAGAGATGATGAACCTTTCTGATTTCAAGTTCGAAACATTAAATATTATAGAAGAACTAATCGTAATGTTGTTTTCTTTTTAAAAGCGACTCTTCGCGTGTAAGAAAACTTAGAATATCATAACTTGAGAACGAATCGATGGATTTTCGATTTTTTTTCATGACTTTGAAGAAAATCAAAACAGCTTCAAAATGAAGTGTCACTTGACCCCTAGTGCCATTTAAAATTATTGAAAGGGCAGATACCCTGGCTAAGGGGGGTGCACAACAAAATTGAAATTACGTCAACCGTATGTCCCCCTCGAAAACAAAATCGGCCTGTCTTGGCTTTTTCCTGAAAAAATATTAGTAAGCGAGGAATCTGGGGTGGGAAGTTTGAGATTGAACACCCTGTATGTTCAATAAATATGTGGTCAAAATACTTGTGTTTAATTTCCCAAACTCAACGTGTGTGATACTACGTGAATTTGGGGTACATCGACGACCCAACGTAGAGGTCCATCTTCGACTAGGCGATCACCATAATTGGCCAGGTAAAAGAGTATAAGCACGGCACCAAAAGGTAAACAGGTAAATCCGTGGGAATTTCCGCGTGATTAGGGGGCCCGGGGGTGGCGAGGTACAGTTACAAAATGAGTACATAAGAATGCCGATTAAGAAAATCAAAAGATTCACATGAAGAATATTCATAATAAAAGGAACTGCCTTTAATTCTTTGAATAACTCGAACGTCTACTACCACATGCCGCCTAAAAATTGAAAAAGAATCGTAGTCCTCAATTTTACAATACCAAAGAAACAACCTACTGATCCCAATGTAACATTAATGGACACACATTAATGTAATGAGCTAATTTCATCTAAGTATCTGAACCTTTGCGTAGTATTACATTAAGTTTCCAGATTTTCTCAAAATTGATGATAAAAATAATATTGATAATCATTCCACAACATGAGATAACAATAACGATAATAATAATTGTGAGACATACGGTATTATGGATTTCAATTTATCATTCTTTTCATCGCCTCGTCATCTCAATGAATTATTAAACTTCACCTACTCAAACTAGTAATACTATAAATTTCACAGGTAAAACGAAAATAATATTATAATGACAATAATTCCACAGCATGAAATAACAATATTGCGGACTTCGATTATACTCAAACTAATTGTTCAACGCAGCCTCATCCTCCAGATAACACACAGGTAGCTTCGCTGCCCTCTAGGAGTAACCACAAAATTTAAAGAAAGCGGGGAAGAGCCCCCACTTCCACCCGCCACTCATCCACACAGCCCAGCCGCCGTACGCGGCTCCCATGATACCTCATTCGTTTCTTTGTGCTCAAGGTGGTGCCACGCTTTACGCTAACGGTAGGAATAAATATTCTAAAAACCAAGTTTTTCCCTAGCATAACCTACTTTAGGTATGGGAAAGAGTAAGAAAAGGGGACGTTCTCGTGGATCGTCTTCGGATTCTCAGGATAGTCGGAGGAAATTGCGAAAACGCATCAAAAGTCTCGAAAGGGAGCTGAAACGGAGGAATTCAAGCGCTCGTTCGCTCCGTTCGGCCTCTTCCGAGCGTCGGACCGGGGGCCGATCTCGTCGGTCGGTTTCCAGGAGCCGTCGCCGTCGCTCAAGGTCTTTTACCAACACAGATTCAAAAAGCGACTCTCGTGTTCCGAAATCTCGTAGTGGGCAACACTCGCCTCACAATCGAGAAAAATCCGTTGATTCCAACTCGAATCACACAGATTCCAGCGCAGGTGGCACTCCTCAAACGCAGGATGTGTTATTTTGTGATGATGTCCTGGAGGAGAAAGTTTTAAATTTGCTCGGCGCCGATCCCTCTACAAAATCGTCTGGGACTTTCCACCTTCACTCCAAGGTGGTTACGCGTTGGGAGCACGTTATAAAACACGGCCTGGCCCAACAGGAGAAGGCGGAGCTTTCAGTCAAATACGCACTGCCTGCGAATTGTGCCTTTTTAATGGCGCCCAGTATGAATGCGGAAATAATTCCTTCCTTACCAGTTCGAATCCAACCTCGAGAGTGAACAGGTCACGATAAGAACAAGAATTTACCAATCCACACGTGTTAAAGTGCAAGTTAAGTGCCCATAATGGAAAAAGCAAAAGAAAAAAGAAAGAAGCGGATTCTCTCCTTCAAGCAATTGGACTCGGACTCCAATGTGAGAATGGGCCCCCGAGACTCGAGCGACGACGAGTCCTCCACCAGGTCACCTTCACCCAAACGCAGCCACAATCAGATCAACGCCAAGCATCCCAACAAAAACAGCAAGCCGCCAGCACCAACCGAGACCAATTCCTTGGCCTCCACTTCCAAATCAATACCACCTCCAAAGCCGCAACCGCAATCATTTTCATACCTGATAAACAACCTACCAACTTCGTTTACGCAAAAATCCTTTTTCAACCTTATCAGAATCCTGCCAGTCGGCGCCGTCTCGAATCTTTTCTACTCTCCGCAAGGTTTTGCGAAACTTACAACCTCAGGCCTCATCAACCCCGCCTTCCAAAAATGTCTCATCGACAAGATCGGCGACCCAAAAGTCTCGGTCACCCCGCACAACGCCCCGTCAACGTCTGCCCGCATCGACGGGAAGCGCTCTCTATCCTTCTCGTGCGTTGCGAAGGGAATCCCGGACGACATCACGCCCGAGGACGTCATACTAGAGACGAACATCGACGGCCTGGAAATCTTCAGGACGTGGAGAATTGTCTCCAAAGCCACCAATCAACCAACACGCCTCTTCCGGATAATTACGAAGAACCAAGCTACACTGGACTCCCTCCTCACCAGGGGCCTACCTCTCTACGGCCGACTCTTCCGTTGCGAGCCATCACACGCCCCAGCACCGCAGCCCTTGGTCTGTCAGAGATGCTTTACGATCGGACACGATCGCAGCAAGTGTCCTCAAGCCGAACCGATTTGCGGCAAATGTGCCGAATCCGGCCACCAGTCACCTGATTGCCCGAACACCAAAGTCGCCTGCGCAGTTTGCAATCAAGAAGGCCACCATTCAACCGACCCACGCTGCCCGGCCAAGTTGAAGCCCCTGACGCCAGACATTCCGGCAGCCCCCTTGAAGTGTGTGGACTTGGCCGTGCCGGAAAGCCAGGACCCCGCCAACGCCATCGACAACCTGATTCGAGGAATGGCGATGATGTTCCTCGAGATGTTCCCTGCCCACCGAGCGAAGATCGGCAACGCCCTCTCGAGGGTGGCATCGCAGTTCTTCGCGCGGAATGTGTCCCTCAACTACACCGGAAACTCGGTACACATCTCCTGCACTAAGACGTAATGGATTCGCGGGAGCTGAATATTGCCACGGTCAACTGTGGAGGCCTTCGAAGAAAATTCCACGCACTCAAAAACTTCATAAAGGAGGACAACATCAAGATCCTGTCGGTGACCGAAACGTTTGCCCAACACAACATCAGGCTGAAGGACTTCACAATTTTCCAACGAAATTCTGCCGTCAACAATAAACGGGGAGTCCTCCTTGCTATCCATTCGTCTCTGCCATGCCAAGATCACCCACTGCCCTATCACTTGGCGGATCTAGAATGTACTGCTGCCCATGTCATCACCACCTCCCGGACTATTACGATCTTCAGGATATATTCGCCTCCGTACGCGCCATTTCCCACGGACTTACTAAGATACGCCGCACATCTGAACAGGAGTGTAGTACTCGGCGACTTCAACGCTCGATCCTGTGACTTCGGTGATACTGCCGGTAACCCAAAAGGGGCCATCTTCTGCGACCTTCTGCAAGAACTTCCACTTACGCGTCTTCTCAATTCCACTCCAACCTTCGTCAACTACCATGGTGCTTCCATCATCGACCACATTCTAGTCTCCGACCGTCTCACGGATACCTTTGATGACTCCTGCACGATTGGGACAACTGTAACGTCAGACCATCTGCCCCTTTGTGCGAAATTCGCCGTTGACCTTCGCGCACCGCAAGCGCGACCCGCGTTTCGATTGATTCGCTCATCAAAAAAGACCAACTGGGACACCTTCCGAAATCTGATGTCTTCCGATGGCCATGTGTACACAGAAACAAGACAGAGGGCAGAAATTGACATCCAGGTCGCTGTGTTCACCAATCAGATCCGGGAGTCTTATGAGAGTTCGACCCCGGTAACGAAGCACTTCTTTGGTGGCACTCCGCCGCTTCCAGCCCACATTCTTGACAACATCCGGCTCAAGAGAAGACTCCTGCGACAGTTTGTCCAGACACGCGATCCCGTCATCAAAACCGAATGGAATAGGCTCAATGCTAAAATTAGGCTTAACATTAACAAGTTTCGTGAAGAATCCTGGGACGATACATGCGCTTTGGTGGACTATCGTGATGGGAGGGCCTTCTGGAACAAAGTCAACACCTTGTCCGGAAAGAAGAAAATCCAGCAGCACCCGCTCCACCAGCAGGGTACCATCATTGTCAATCCAGCCGAAAAAGCGCAGTGCTTTGCGAATCTTCTCCAAGGCGTCTACCACATCCCCGATCACCCCAGATTTGATCCGGATACCGGCAGGGAAGCAGAGCGAGTATTCGCCTATTTCAATTCCGTCGAAGGGCTTCCCCTTCCCTTCCCCTTCCCCTTCCCCACTAACGGCCGATACGGATCCGGAAGAAATTACGGCTGTCTTCTCGTCGCTCAAATTCCAAACCTGGCGATCAGGAACCTACCGGAAGATGCACTACTAAATCTGGCGACTATTTTCAATAACTGTTTACACACTGGCTACTTTCCCCCGCAATGGAAGTCGGGGTTGACTCTGATGTTCCCAAAGGCCATGAAGTCGCCTACTGACCCAGCATCATATCGGCCCATTACCCTACTGCCGGCTCTGTCGAAGCTCTTTGAGCGAATTCTGTGTTACCGCCTTCGGACCTACTGTGACGCCAACAACCTGATTCCGGCCAATCAGTTTGGCTTCCGTGCGAAACGCTCTACCATCGACCCGATTCTCGCAATCCATACTGACGCAACGAAGAGCATCAACCTCGGACAGTGCACCTACGCCGTCTTTCTCGACATCGAACGCGCTTTTGATAGAGTCTGGCACGAAGGCCTGATTCTAAAACTGTTCCAGCTCAATTTCCCCGCTTCTTTCATCAAGCTCATAACTTCGTTTCTCCACGACAGATCGACTTCCGTTAGGGTGGGTGCCTCGACTTCCGTACCCCAGGGGGCGGTTCTCTCTCCCCTTCTCTACAATATCTACTGCTCCGACATTCCTTCCCCGTTCTCAGACTCCCTCAAAACTTGTCTGTTTGCTGACGACACCGCAGTATGGGCCAACCAATCGACACCGCAATTAGCAGTGAAACTACTGCAGCCGATGCTGGACAGGATCTCCGCGTGGACGAGCAAATGGCGTATCAGCGTCAACTCCAACAAATCATCAGCAATTCGCTTCCATCATGGAAACCTCACGCGAACCCAGAAGTTCCGGCAAGGGCCACCAGTCTTCATTGACAATGTACCCATCAGGATCGACGACTCGGTCACCTACCTTGGAGTGACACTCCATAAGTACGGACAACTGCACCACGACCTGAAAAATACCCTCAGGAAATTCCGCTCCAGGACACGAGTTCTGTCCATTCTACGAGGAAAAATACACGGCACACCAACCACCACGCTGCGCCACATATACAAGGCCTTAATACGGCCACTGATTGATTACCGGGCGCCTCTATACTCCACCCTTGGCAACGGGCTACTACTGAGAATCGACGCCGCTGAGAGGATGATCCTCCGAAATATTCACAGACTCCACTTCACCACCTCGAACGAGCGTGTCTACAACATCACCGGATGGGTCCCTCTCAGCGAGCGCCTCAAATTTCTCCAAGCGCGCTACACAAACCGGACGAACACCAACAACATCTCGCCCTCGGTCGACACCCTGCTCCGTACCTGGAACGATGAAAACCGCCGGTACATCCGGATCTCGATGAGGAAACCAAAGCAGAAGATGCGCTTTCCACCGCTGGCACTTCTCCGCAACGCGACCAATTTCATGGCACTACCTCAGACCTTCAGTGACCATCTGGACACTTCGCCGCTAATTCTGCAATAATTGGTGCAATATATTAACACACTGTTATTTGTCTTAAGCATTATGTTTTTTTTTTTTATATTGCTATATTTATTTTCACATATGTAAATATTTTTTATTTTTTTTGCACCCAACGGACTGAAGAGGCTAACGCCTAAACGGTCTAAATTCTGCTATAAATAACATGTACCTATATATTTTTTATAAATAAACGATTTTTGATTGATTGATTTATTGCTTCCTTACCAGAAATTCAGTTAATTAAGAATAGGTATCAGAAATTATCCCAGTCGCAGCTTGAGTTAGCGTTGACGCCGCTGGCTCAAGCCATTCAGTTTATTTTGGCATCCAAACGCGTTGTCGATAATAAGGAGATTCTTGACTTTTTAATTGATTCTGGGAAGTTATTGACCGACTTATTTTTTCATATGTCCAATTCTCGACGTTTTAATATTTTGCAAAATTCGGACAAATCTGTAAAGGAGGTGGTACAGGAGGACACTCCAGGTGAATTTTTGTTTAGCAATGACTTAGGTGAGCGTATTAAAGCTGCCAAAGTTTTGGATAAATCCAGTCAGGAGCTGAAGCCTAAGACTGTTTCGTCTTAGATTAAGCGAACCCCGAAAAAAGGAGGGGGGAGCGGTAATAAGGGGGGTGCGTCTGGCTCTGCCGATGTGAGATCCAACGCTAGCGGTAATTTAAACTGGAATCGCCCGTTCCGCTCAACAGGAGGCAGGAACGGGCGGAACGAGCCGAGGAACAGGTCATCAACTGTTCCGCCCCCTCAGGGAACGACCGGTCGACATTATCAGAACAGGAGGAAGAGCACATATCACAGGAGAAAGTAGATGTAAGTAATTCTGCAAGCAGATTACAATATTTTGTCGCTGAATGGTCCAAAATCACGAAAAATACCACTATCGAATCATGGGTAAGATCTTAAATGATCCCTTTCAAAAATAAACCACGCCAGGTTAGCCCCCCAAAACGGCATACTTTGGGTGTGAGTGATGCCGAGGACTTGCGAAAGGCGATTAATGAATTAATTGTCCAGGGCGCGGTCCGGTCTTGTTGCTCTTCCCCGGATCAGTTTCTGTCATCGTATTTTTTAGTGAAAAAATCTAATGGGAAATATCGATTCATATTGAATTTGAAACGTTTAAACGAGTTTCTCGAACCCCCTCATTTCAAAATGGAGGATATCAGGACGGCCTCCAAATTAGTTCGAAAGAATTAATGACTAATAATATTAAATTTTACTCGTAAAAACAGACATTATAACACTGAGTAATGTAAAACTATAGTCGCGAACATGCAAGAATGAAAGTAATGGTAACGCTTTATGTAAAGTTCACTTTTTCGGTCGAAATATAACAATTTAGTTTTCACTGGCCACCACTATCATTCCTCAGAAACGTATCACCTATGAAAGAAAGTAGAAACATCCTTAACGTCCTGATAATTTCATTATGTATTATTAGATAAACTACTATTTTTATACCTGAGTCTCCCTCCTGAAGTTCTATTGGCACAGTTTACAGAACGTGTGTTATATTATAGAACGAATGGTGTTAATCCCCCTGTAGAGATCCAGTTTATTGTTCGATGGTAGAATCCATATATTTCGTACATCATTTCTGGTAACTTGATCGGATAACTATATGTATAACATACATATATGAACATAGTGTGGCTCGACGTGACACTCTACTTCATAGAAACCGGTGAATTTTCATCTTTGGACCGATCACACTATAAGAGAAGGTGGAATCATTCAAATCAGTTTTTGCGATAATTTTATACATTATGAGACAGTCATTGTTCAAACTGGAAATATCTAATTTCAGGAGTAACTTTTAATAAGGTGTGATTATAAAAACAGACCGAAGGACATCATGTATAATTCACATACTTTCTTCTCGAATTATTACAAATTGATTTCAGAACATGAAAGTTACATAAATATTTTCCTCAGTTATTCGTAAAGAGTGTCGGAAGTACTTCATACCAACTCGAAATCTCGTCATATAAGGATAATCTGCAAAGAGTTGGAAATTAATGCCTACCGTAAAGAATAGATAGATGTGTACTATGACAATCAAAAGACGAATCGTGATAGCTACCTTCCAAATACTCAACTGTATCAAATAATAGGCTAACACTTACTTCTTGTAACAAAAACCAGTTGCTCCATAGTCCATTTATTCATTTATTGTTAATTCGTTCCAATTAAATTCAGTAAACTACAATATGTCTCATTTGTTAACCATCGACCTCTGGCGACCGAACCGGGAAACTGACAGATGCCTGGTGTAAACGGGCCTTGGTTGAATGGGTGGGTGTGAATAGCGCTTGACGTATGTTTGACATCGGACAGGTTAAGTGACAACTGACGCGACTGTCACTTGTTGCCGCCACTTTCCCACACCGGGTTGTTTCCCAGAGGGTTGCTACCCCTCCAGACGAATTCAGGGGACAATTGGACGATAGGTGAGTGGTTTGCCATTCACAGAGTGTTTACGGATGTGTTGCGTGTGTCTAGCCTGAAAGTCTGCCCCAATTGCAGTACCGCCGTGGTGTGGGGCCTCGGCTGGACTTGAGTCTTGAGTGGAGAACCCTCCTGTCCATTGCACTGTCGTACCCCAATTGTTGATTGAAACTGGCTCAGTTGGTTTTGCACGGAGTCCAGGTGTGTTTTGTGGGCCATCCAGCACTCTCCTTCGGGATTGTGACTCGGGCAGTATCTCTAGGAGAATCCAGGGTACTGGGGCTGTATATTGGCGGCCTGTGACTTTATCCTAATCCTTGACTGTGTGAAAGACCCCTTGACCGAATTGGACTGTTCAGATACTCTGACTGAGAATTGCGTGAGGTGATACTCGACTTCCTAAATGCTCACAGTCGTTTAACTTTCTGTTGCAGTGTACTCTATGTTGGTCTGTCTATTCCACGTAACGCCCTCGTCCGGTTAGAATGGTGGACCGGTTCGCTTTGGAAACATCCGACTAAATTCCTTCGAATGCCGTTCTGAGGCGAAGACTCGTATCCGAGTTCGACGTGTGAAAAGTTTTGCGTTACATTCTTTTAATTAATAAAACACAGTATCCTTTTCGATACGTCGGTTTATCCACAATAATTAAAAAGTCACACTACACAGACAATAACACAATAAGACAGATAAAATAATACTAACTGGATCGTCTGAAATGCGTACTTAGTACTGGTTGCAGTAATGATACGTGACGTGAATACACCTCATATACACATTCAAAACTTCTCCTTTCCCTGCCTGGTGCATAAGCCATTCAACTACAGCGAGTAGGTATCTTCTGCGATAAGCTAACGTCTACATCAGCATACAGAGGTTTTATGAGTAAAATGCACGGTTTGTTTTTACGGGTGTCGTACTTATTTCATTTTATTAAATAAAAATGATCTGAATTAATAATTCACGACTCGATCGAAAAACACATTTTTTATTTATTATGATAAAAAAAATAAAAAAATAATATTATCTGCTCAAAACAATTAGCGGACACAAGTAATTATCACATTTCATGTTAATTTTAAATTATTTTTTGTACAATAATAGTTTATGATAGATGATAACTCATTAGGCCCCTTTCGCAGTTTTTGGAAATTATATTTAAAAAAAGGCATAACCGGCAATATAAGTCAATTATCAGCAACATTAAAATCCTGTAACTTTGAGATGCGTTAATCAATTTTGATGCAATTCTCATTGTAGGTACACCTTTCCCCTGTTCTTGGAAGAGGGGTAGACTTGTCACTTTCCTTAAGGCCTTGGATAAGGATCCTTCAGATCCGAAATCGCTAAGGCCAATCACGTTACTTTCTGAGCTGGGGAAGTTGCTGGAGCGTGCGATGCTCGTCAAGCTTCGCGAGTGCTCGTCCGAGGATGAGCATTTTCATCCTAATCAATACGGATTTAGGACCGGGCGTTCTATGGTGCAGGCCCTTCAGGCGGTGATCCGCCATGGGACTGGCCGTTCAAAACAAAACGTCGCCATTTTCTTGGACATCTCAGGGCCTTCGACAGCTTCTGGTGGCTTCTTGTGATCTTGATACTGCATAAGAAAAGAGTTCCGGCAAAACTTCTTAATTTAATTCGTAACTACTTGACCGATCGAACAATTGAGTTCAGTTCACTATATACTACCGTCACTAGGCGCTTGTCGAAGGGTTGCCCCCAGGGCTCCGCTCTTGGTCCTGTACTGTGGAACGTCATGATGAGCTCCTTGCTTCGTAGTCCGTTTCCTGAGGGGTGTCACTGTGTTCCGTATGCGGGTGACATCGCCATCGTCGTTTCCTCTGACACTAGACTGCAGCTGGAGTCTAGAATTTCTCAATCTTTGAACATTGTGTCTTCTTGGGCATCCAAGTCTGATCTCACGATCTCGACTGCAAAGTCCGAGTATCTGGTCTTCCGTGGTTCACTTTCTAGAAACCCGGTTGTGCGTCTAAATAACGTCCCTATACGTAGGGTTCGGGTTGCCAAGTATCTTAGGGTTTATCTTGACGAAAAGCTCTCGTTCGTCACGCATGTAACGAACGTCGTGGCCAAGGCCAAATCTACCTTTGCTGCGCTTCGGCGCTATACAAGCAAGCTGTGGGGTGCTCCTCGCGGCTCTTTGATGACCATCTATCGTGACGCTACTTTTCCTATTATATCCGACGCACTCCCCGTTTGGGGTCATCGGCTTTTTCACTCTCGAGCTTCAGGGGCTATGTCTTCGGACTATGCTCCAGGCTTACGTGACCGTTCCTGCGAATACTCTATGCGTTCTGGCTAAAGTTCCACCATTGGACATCTTGCTGGCTGAGCGAATGGCTTTTTCCTCCTTTCGTAGTGGCGCGGGTCGCCTTGAATTTCTTGATGAGGCATTCGTCAGTACAGACTCTGCCGATTCTTCTTCTTTTAAAGCTGCGATCACTGCTCGCTCTCTTGACGTGTGGCAACACCATTGGGATGAGTCGGACCGACATTTTGTCAACAGCCTTTAAATTTAAACCTTCGCTTTCAAAGAAACCAGAGTCTTTAAACATACCTTTATTTTCTTCTTTTGGGCACTGCCCTGTGAATAGTTTTACGCTGAATGCATCTCCAAAATATAATTTTCTTATTTTTCTCAAAACGTACGGGAGTACCCGGCAATAGGTGGTGTCGGTCAAGGGTGAGTTTGTCCTTTATCGGAGGAGGTATGGCGCAAGCTAGGTACTCTTCCGGTTAAGTGATATTCATTTCGAATATATTATTTTTCTTATTTTTATAAATTTTCGACCCGTTGGGCGAACGGGTAAAATTTGATTGCATGTTGCAAGTTCCTGCGTGGTTTCGGACAAAAAGAAATGAGGACCGCCAGCATAGCTGGCGGGGGCGGTGGAGAGCCTCTCATGTAGGTACACCTGAAAAACCGCTCTCTATACGAATATCGCATCGATGATTAATTAAATTACTTAGAAAACCACGACGATATTTTATTGATTTTTTTTTGGGAGGTGTTACCGCCGATTGGCGATAACGGTCCAGTCCGGGCTGCTCGCCGGCTCAGTCGAAGACGGGGTGAGTTCAAAAAAAGATGGTAAATAGAGCGCCATCCGTTTTATTGGTAAAAGCCCAAGAATGTTGAGACTGGGTAAAGTGGTATACAAAACGGGAAACTTTACGTTAAAAGGTAATTGTAGCTCAACTAGCTCTAGCAGAGGGCGATTAAATTATATGCATATTAATATAAATAATATCGATTAACAGAATCAATTGTTATGTAGTTATCTGATTGACAGATTAAATTCGGGCCTGGTATACAGGCTGTTTGATAAAAACTCCAGAACGCCACAGTTTCTTTGGTTGTCATCCGATTTCAAAAACCCATTAACAAAAAATGATTTATTTTTCATGCTCTACGAATAGGCTTTGCCACCAAATTTTTTCCCTCAACTTCTTTTTTCAACATTGGTAAATTTAATTTTTTTAATAATAAAACGCGATTATTTCCAGTTCAAAGTTGAAGTAGATATTTTTTTCTATACCATCGGTCAATAAAAAAGTTGATTTTCCTCAATAATCATCAGAAAAACGTAAAAAATGATTCGCCAGATTTGGTCGGATTAAACAAAAAACGTCATTTTCACGTTTGCTGTGGAATCCAAAGCACTCCTGAAACTGTCATTTTTTAAAATTTAATTCAAATCGGGCGAAACTTTTTATGCGTTTTCTTGGATAAACATTGAAAAAATGACCACTTTCTACATACCATAGCAAAGAGAAAAATACATACTTCAATTTTAAATTAGAAGTAATCGTACTTTATTCTTGAAAATTTAAATTTACCAATGTTAAAAAAAGAAGTGGAGGGAAAAAATTTGGTAACAAGCTCTATTCGTAGAGCATGAAACATAAATCATTTTTTGTTGATGGGTTTTTGAAATCAGATCATAACCAAAGAAACTGTGGCGTTCTGGAGTTTTTATCAAACAGCCTGTACGTATACTCGGTTTACAATAAGCAAATCACTAGTCTGGAGGACCAGTGAGTAGTGAAGCCACAGAATCTTACGTAACTAATAATGGAATTACGACTTAATTCGGGTAGAATGAAAATTACGCGATACAATCCGCAAGTAGTTCGAAGGGGGAAAGGCTGACTTAGCTGGATGGAGAGCTGGTACCGTCTCGGTGTCGCGCTCTAGTGCCGTGGCGGCGATAAAATAACTGATGTTATCTTCTTGAAGAATTAATTGAAGTGCCTTCTTCATGTCAGTGGGGCGCATGCAACGCAATTTCGAACCTAAAGGTTCTCTAAGTCCAGCCAAAAATATTTTTAGTGTCAAATCGTATAATTTACGTTTTACGCTTTTACCTTTAGCCGTCTTTTCGTGCATATCAACGTATGAACATAGAAGATTTGAAATTTGTAAACAGCGATCGAAGAATTGCTGATGTTTTTCGTTTGGGTGCTGCCGTAAAAGTACTAAGTCTCGATTAAGCCAAGTTTCGTCGCGACGGTCCGCGAAATGCTGAGTAAGAGGTCTTTCCGATTTCCGGGGTTTTGAATGTTTGCTACAACTTTCCGGATAATTTACTTAATATTGAGGTTAACAGAAAAGTGATTTGAAAATTATTAGGTTTCGCAAGGTCATAAAAATTATCGATAATGCTCTCGAAAGTTGAAATAAACCTGTTCAATTCGTTAGGGTTACCATCAAAATCCGGGACGGGTTTTCAGTAATCCGTTTTAAATTGTGCCATGCTGTTTCTGAATTTGTGATAGAAATGTTATTATCAGGGTTCGTCAAGTTTTTATTTGTTTCAGTATTAGAAAATTGAAATAGGTTATCGGGGTTTAAGTTTCCGTCAGGATTATCTTGATTATCAATTGAGTCTATGAAAAATTGCGTCTAGTTCGGGACTGGAAGTCATGAGAGTTCGATGAAATGAAAGTTCTAACTCACATTTAAATGATAAATGCAATTGTTCTCATCTTTCGTCGTTTTCTTGATTATAAGGGTGGTCGACGTTGTCTCCGGTGATGTGGTCCAGATTCAATACGGTCCCTCGATGGATTGGGTTACTTGATTTTCGAAGTACCGCTCTTCTTCGATTCCCGAAACTTTCGCCACTTTTATAATAACCGGTTAATCGTAGAAACAAAATATTTATTCTGTTCGATAGAAAATTTCCGACTGCGCCAATTATCTTTTTGAACGAAATGATGAGATTATTAATTTTAAATTCACTATGATTTTTTATTCAAGCCGAAGTTAACATGTCAAAGGTTTTTATATGAATATAAATGCTGATTAAACAATATTGGGGACAGTGGTCTTCATGGAAAAGTTCACCGGAGCCCTCGGGATCTCGAGTGGCGACGTGAGATCCAAGTCTGCGAGAGTACTCCGCTAGCGTTTGCAGGGTGTCAGGTAATTCAGGAGAAAGAACGAGCGTGGGGACGAGAGGAAACAAGGACCGAGATGACGAACAAGTGGCAGGAATACTGGGAGCAGTACGACGGCTGGGCCAAAACGATGATCAGAGACGTCAGAGTCTGGACGAGCTGTCCCTGGATCGAAACAGACTACTGGGTCACACAAGCGTTCACGGGGCACGGAATATTCGGGATGGGGAAACTGGAAAGCACCAGCTGCTGGTTCTGCGAAGAGACCCTGGACAATCCATAGCACACTTTATTCCACTGCAAGAATTGGGAGAGAACGCAAATGGAAGCCGAAGTGCAGATAGGAACTCGAATTACCCCCAAGGAACGTGGCCGAACTTCTCACCGAAGATGAAGACACGTGGAAGACAGTCACGGGCCTTTTCAGGGTGAATCACAAGAGCCGTTAAGCGGAGTTTTTAATTGGTACACGACACGTTCGGAGTCCCACATCACCCGAAAACACCAGGGTGTGCGTAAAACATTTTTTTCGCTTTATAAAAAAAATTTCAGTTTACTACAGACTTAAATATCGTCCTAGGACGAATTTCACCTGAGTAAAAGTTGTTCAAATCGAGCTAGGAAGCACTGTTTTTAAAGAGATTTTCAATTCGGAACATTTGTAGCGAGTTAAGAGACGGTTCAGTTCAGTTCACTACAGACTTAAATATCGTCTTAGGACGATAAATAAATGACTACTCGCGAAATTCAAGTTTTCCAACGGTAATGTCCATAGGAGGACTTTAGCCCCGAAAAGAAATCAAAAACATTTTGCTATACCGAAAAATATTATTCCAGCCGACCTTAATTTCGAAAAATCAGCACCGGTAGATATAATCCCAAGCTTGGGAATAACTCTTTCAACACTCTGCCAAGGACAAGTTAAATTGAATGACTCCTGACCTACTTCTTTCGAAGACTTTATTCGAATGAATGATTGGAGGCACTCCCTGGTCAGACCAAAATCTCTCAAAGAGCGATTGTCACCTTACTCAATGCGAGTTAGACATCACTCGAGTTTGAGAAGTAGAAGAAGTCCCACACGTTAACTCTTTATCGCAAGAAAAAGTCTCAGAGCATTTTAGAGGAAACACATATTAAAAGAGCTTTAATTGACCTCTTCACCTACGAGTTCAATAATTATGTGGTGGAAACCGTGGCCATATTAAATTCTCGACCAATCACACCTCTTTCCACTGATCCAAACGATCTTATTGGTGAAGGTGCGAAAAGTGCGGGGCGATTTTGATGGTTATGTGCGCAGAATGTCTCCTCTACTGAGCGAGCAAGTGCCGACCTGATGAACAATCTTCATATTGAAATCAGTGTCTTTTTGTATACAGGCGGGTGTTGATTCTCAAACTTCCCACCCCAGATTTCTCGCTTTCCAATTTTCCGTTTTTCCAATTTGGTTGTGCAACCCCCTTACCCAAGGTAGCTGCCCTATCAATAATGTTAAAGGAGTCAAGCGACACTTCATTTTGAAACCGTTTTGATTCTCTTCAAAGTCATGAGAAAAAATTAAAATCTGTTGATCTTAAATTATGATGTTCTAAGTTTTCTTACACGCGAAAAGTCGCTTCCAAAAAGAAAACAACATTACGACGAGTGCTGCTATAATCTTTAATCGGCCCGATTAAATTGCCGATATTTCGAAAACAACAGCACCTGGACCAAAAGTGATGTGGGGTTTCGGGAAGCTCCCGTTTCGTCCTCTGACTTTTGTTCGAAATTTTTTGCGATTATCGATCAAAAATTTCGATCGACATTGGCTTGACCTAATTATTTCGATGTAACCCGAAAACTAGATCAAGTACGAAAGGCGTCGAAGGCTCTTTGGATAGCTAAGATCTCAAGCTAAAAATGCTATTGATTCATTTCTCGTTCAGGGGATTCCACCCGCCGTCCCAAGACTAATTTCGACACGTAAGGCGACCATACGTAGCACATTCGTGTGTTCTGCTCTACGTAGGCGATTAAAATGCGTATATCACAATTACTCAGTGAGCGAGTTTTGATCTCGGATTTTTCATTGAGTTTACTGCGTCTCGTGGCTACAATAGAACTGCCTTAAGATATTTTTCACAGGTTTGAATCTAGTTTACAAAAGTATAAAAAGCTACGTAAGCAATATCTCATATTATGGTTATAAAGCATTATTGAACGATTAAACGAACTTACTTAAGTGAAGTTCTATCGTAATTATACGACGTGTCCTGTCCTCTGGACAACCATAATTATTACACATGGTAGTAGTCCTTCGGCTACCTATTTCGCGCCATATATTCAAAAGAATATTCACCCAGGGAAAAGAAAACCGAAATTCCCTGCTTCTCGCCCGAATACCGGGCGCATGCGGTCAAGAAAACCTCATTAGATCAAATTATCCACCAAGAATCACAAATAAATGGGGATCATAACTTGGGGGGTGGGTGGTTGTCTAGAGGACAGGACACGTCGTATAATTACGATAGAACTTCACTTAAGTAAGTTCGTTTAATCGTTCAATTATACTTCCGTGTCCTGTCCTCTAGACAACCATAATTATTACACATGGTAGATGTTTGAAGAGCGAAAATTGTGATTCTTGAACCACATTCTCAAATGAGAAATCTCAAAAAAGACCTCGCAATCTTTATGAAGAAATGAACATTTATTTCATAATAAAAAATACCACATGCGTATTTTTATCAAATGAAAGCAAACAAAACAAATTACAATTTAAAGACAGCCTCCGCAAGTGCTGTATTATTGGTAAGAGGACGGTTATAGAACCTCGCAAAAGTAGACGAGTTCTTAGTCCAGCCCGCAGTGTTCTTAATTGCATCAATAGAAACACCTCTTCTTTGGGCCGCTGATGTGGCAGCGTGCCTGGTGGAGTGCGACTTGAAAATTTTTGTATCTACTCCCGCCATGGTGAGAGTAGATTTAATCCACCGACCGATCGTCTGGCTGGAAGCCACTCGATGTGGCTTTTTATAAGCCAGGAAAAGAAAATCATCCTCTGAAGCGTGCCGCAAAACTTTGGAAACTGCCAAGTACTGCCTCAACGTCATTGCGACACAGAGTTTTGGCCTGTCCGGGAAAAAAGGAATTTGCAGACAAGGTTGTGTGTTATTGACCTGACTAGTCTTGATATTGTCAGTTATGACAATCTCCAAACCAAAAGCTGCCGTCCTGATGTTCGAAATCCTGATGAGCGGAAGCGTTTGCGCTCTATGCGCCGTAATCAAGCTCAGAAGGGTCGCTAACTTCAAGGTAAGAAGTTTCAGCGAAAGATCCTAATTCGATAGCGATAGCGATTCCAGATATGTAAGCACCAACTGGGGATCCCATGTTCCACTATATCTAGGATTCGATGGACGTATCCTACGGAGGCCCTTCATGAATCTTTTAACCATAGGGTTATTGCCCAAATCATTAGGAAGAATGAGAGCAAGTGCAGATTGATAAGAGTTCAAGGTTCCATAGTTCACAGGTGTAGAGTCAAAAGTCTTCTGTAAAAATGAAATTACATCTATCGGTCCACCGATGTAGGGGTCCATTTCGGCGCACGAGCAGTAATCCCACCAGGTCTTGTAGGCTACATTGTATTGGGCGAGAGTAGCTTTGGAAACTGACTTGATGAAGGTGTCCAGGCTGCCCTCAGGCATATTGCTCAGTTTAAAGGCTTGCCTGATAAAAGCCCCGCTACCAGGATAAGATTTGCCGCTAACGGGTGAATCTTCCTAAAAGGAGACGAAAGAAGATTATTGCGTGGTCCAATATTCAACGGAGGACGTAACAAAAGTTTGGTAAAAAGTGGGTACCATGGCTGGCTCGGCCATAGAGGTACCACTAAAATACCCTCGGCCCTGTCCGCCAAAAACTTCCTCAACGTTCTCAAAACGAGCAAGAAAGGTGGGAAAGCATAAAAGTCCAACCCTTTCCATTCCATGGTAAAAGCATCGACCGCCACTGAAAACGGATCCCTATGCCAAGAAACTTATCTTCTACATTTCTTGTTGACTTGCGAAGCAAAAAGGTCTATATCGGGCGTACCAAAAAGAGCCGTTATGGAATGGAAGGCGTCTGACGATAATTCCCATTCAGTATCGTGCGATATAATCCGAGATTCAAAATCAGCATGTACATTGGCTTTAGAACTTATGTAGGAAACATAGACCCAGATATCGCGTTGTTCACACCACCTCCAAATTTCTCTAGTGACATCGTACAGTTTTTTATACTTGATACTTCCCATACGATTGACACAAGCCATAGCTGTAGTGTTATCGGTTCTGAGAAGGATATGACACGACTTGAGCTCCGCCGCAAATATACGGAGGCCATAATAAATTGCCGACAACTCCAAGAAGTTGATGTGTTCTTGACATTGAGAGAAATTCCACCAACCATGAGATTTTTCTCCATTACAGAAAACACCCCAACCTGTAAGGGAGGCGTCTGTAAAAATTTCTAAAGAGAAATTGTCAAATCTAATTTGATTCAAGGAAGTACCGATGTTTTTACACGACCAATCGACATCCTCTAATACATAAGACGGGACCGTCATAGTCGCGTTGTAGTTTGAACGCGCAGATCGAAGAGCTAGATAATTCGCCCTCTCAAAAAGCTTCGTATATAGCCATCCATATTTCACGGCGGGACAAACCGAAGTTAACAGTCCGATAAAATGAGCGAAAAACTTTATTTTACAGGACCGCCGTTCTTTTAAAGCCGCCGCTATCTTAAAGATTTTTTATTTTTTCTCCTTTGGTAACTCCAATTGCAACTCGGCCGAATCAACCACAAAACCCAAAAATTTGCATCGTTGAGACGGTATCAAATTGCATTTGTCGAAATTGACGATAAAACCCAGTGATTGCAGTAAACTCAATGTCAAATGCACTTTATGCAAACAGTCTGACAGAGAATCACCCAAAATTAAGAAATCGTCTAGATAGGCAACCAATTCAACACCCCTCGAGCGAAGAAATGTCATGACCGATCTCATGATCTTCGTAAAAACATAAGGCGCCGTCGAGAGGCCAAAAGAAAGGCAATTGAATTCCCAAATGACATCCCGAAAGGAAAATCTCAAATATTTTCTATGGTTTTTGTAAATCGGGACCATCAGGTAAGCGTCCCGAAGATCAACTGTAGCCATGTAACATCCTCTGGAAATTAACTTTGAAGCCGTTCTGATATCTTCCAGCTTAAAGTGTGGAGGGCATAAGAAGGTATTCAACGTCTTCAAATTCAAAATAAACCTCTTTTTCCCGTTAGGTTTATCAACAAGGAAAACTGGCGACAGGAATTGGCCCCTACAGGGAGGCACCTTCGAGATGGCCCCGATTTTCAACAGAGATGAAATTTCCTTTTCAATATCGACCGAACTCGCTAGAGAAACAGGAGGCCCTGTGAACAAACGCTGCGACGGCCTAGACAGAAAAGGGATCTTATATCCGCTTATCCAGTCAAGAATAATAGGGTTATGTGTAACTCTTTTCCATTGAAATAAAAAAATACATAACCTCCCAGCATAGTTTACCTCTAACGGCGGTTCTTGCGGTAAGGCCGATTCTGCGTGGATGACGATGTCCTCCGGTTGTTTCTGTTGCTGTTGTAGTTCTGCCAGGATGCTTGGGCCCTGGGTTGCCGAACGTCCTTCGCTGCGTTTGACGGGCCGTTGGAGTTTAAAAACCCCGACGTCGTTTTAGTTAGCTCACCAGGCGGTTTGGGAGATGCCTTTGGCCTGTGGACAAGAAAGTCTTTACTTGAACTCTCCAGATTCTTCATCGCTTTCAGACGTTCTCCCAGATTGTGTCCGAACAACAAATCGTCCGGACCCTCCCCTCTCGCAACTTCCTTTGCAGATTTGGGTAGAAAAGGGATGATCGATTCACGCTTGTGTTTGGAAATGCCGTGAAAAGTATCTAGAAAAATTGTTGCCGTATCATTAAGAGTAGAAAGCAAACTTTTCCTATCGTCCTTGAACGGAAAATCGAGCCCGAGAGCGAGATCTATGCCAGCACCCAAGACCGCAATACCTGATCCCAGGCGAGACTGTAGATTAGAGATGAACGAGTCAGTAGAAGAGCATGTCTTATTGAGAGCCAAACTGATCTCCTGATTAACCACCGGAGCCTCTAAAAGACAATTCTGTGGTTTCGGATACTTTTCGAGCAATCCTGACCGAGATTCTCTACTCAGCCCCTTTGACACTAAATTTTTCCACCGCACAGCAATTACCTCATTTAATTGGAATTTAGCTGCACTAGGAACTGTGGGGTCCTCCCCAAGAAGGTCCAGCAACTCCTTACTTGGACTAAGACTCAATGTCTCGGAGGGACTTGGTGACCTCCCACGAGACAGAGCACGAAGAAGAGGGGATTCCGACCGAACCGTGCTTCCGGAGCGGCTATCGGTGTTGGCTCCTGATGACCGGCGGGAATCGTACAGACGGACTCTCGGCCCTGGGTTTGACCGGAGAGCGACGACGGCGTTGGCGAGATGGAGCCCTAGGCCTGGCCCTACGGTGTCGCTCCGACTTCCTGTCCAGGCGTATATCAAGCTTCCTCAATTCCTTGACTGAACGTCTCTGCTTACGCCGATCCTTGTCAGACTCCGATGAAGATGAGCGTGACCTTCGATGTTTTCCCATCTCCTCTACTTTGTTTCTAAAAGAAAAAAACCCTGGAATTTATCGTATATGAGTACTTACGACCTGGACCTAACTATTTAAGGAAGAATTCCTAAAATAAAAGGCGAAAAAACCCTCCAAAAGCGATTTTCGGAGAGCCAAACAAGGCGACGAAAAAGGCGCGCAAAAGAACAATGAGGTTTTCTTGACCGCATGCGCCCGGTACCCGGGCGAGAAGCAGGGAATTTCGGTTTTCTTTTCCCTGGGTGAATATTCTTTTGAATATATGGCGCGAAATAGGTAGCCGAAGGACTACTACCATGTGTAATAATTATGGTTGTCTAGAGGACAGGACACGGAAGTCTAATTAATATGATTCCTATATGAGAAGTAAAATATAGCTACCGCGCTGTTATGACGTTGTTCCTATGCGGCGAGAAAACCTATGGTCCACATCGACGCATATCAGTACTGTACTCTAAGTTATGGGTTCGGCGCGGCGTAATAATGAATTATTAACTCAAATTGCGAAAGTCAGATCTATAGTTCTTCAATTCTTACAAAAAAATCGTATACCAAAACAAATTTAAAGCTTACTTTTGCATCCAGACCGAAGATTTTGGTTTTTGTTTTGCCATGTCTTGTCGGTATTTTTTTCGTTCACTTTTCCAAATATTTCTCATTTTATCTCAAAATAATAGACTACATTTCTATTGAGCAAAAGGCGCTAATACTCCTGTTGAAAATGACTCATTATGGGACTGTTAATTATAACAGTCGGAATGTCAGCCAGTTAGTTATTTCCAAGAAAGAACTGAGTTAGCATCAGGCGCGGTTTGGCAGTGAGCGAGAGTTACCCATACAATCACGTCTCCAACAGAGATGAACAATACGACATAATGCATTGGAACACGAATTGCATAAAAACGGCTTGTCGAAAAAAAAAACATCTTTGGAGTAAATCTAGTAAACATTATCAGGAATCGCGCAAAGTCTAAGCGGTGTTCATTTCTTGCGCTATACGGTCGATTATTGTAAATTGAAGAACACTTTTCACAATTCACAACACAAAAACAGATTTTCATTCATTCTTTATAACTTTGCGCCATAGGTATTATATGCTATTTAATGGAAAAAACCGTTTCAAGATATCTCATTTAATTAATTGATAATTCGTGGTTTACTGACCGTGTCACTTTCTCACTCATACGACACTGTATCGCTTAGCGAAGAATTGACGTGCGACTCAGTTCAGACGAAGTTCTAGGTGTGGAACAAAAGCCAACAATTTGATTAATAATCGGAGCGGACATCTTGAAGGTGCAATCAACCCAGTTAATTTGTCGATATTTCGAAAACTAGAGTACCAGGGCCAAAAGTATTGTAGGATATTGGAAAGCTCTCGTTTCGCTTTCTGACTTTTGTTTGAAACTTTTTGCGATTATCAATGAAAAATTTTCAATCGATCATGTTTTGCTCCAATTAATTCGCTGTAATTAAAACTAAAGGACGTCGGAAGTACAGTGACAGCTCATTTTGAAGCTAAGACTTCAGGCTACATTTCATTGTGATCAATTTTTTTCTCGTATTGGTAGTTTGGTAGAAAATTCGAGCGGACATCTTAGTTGAACAACCCTGAGACCAGTGAAGTCTCATGACACTCCCACGACGGTGATGGTTGAGTTTCTCGGGACGGGGCGTTAGGCAGTCCCGGGGCCAGAGGGAGGTGTCCCCTTAACTGAGTTCTTACGTGCACGGAAAGGTTAACGAGAGTATAATGCCTGACCCCCATCGTTACGTGACGTACGACAGGACGAATGTCCTTGGCTGAGGCAACGCCTTTGTGGAAAGGGTTGTAAGGCGGCTGCGAACAGTGTTACGTACCAAATTGACGTGTTGACCAAAACCTACCAGATCGTCCGGCTAACTGTGGAGACGGGGTGGTTCGCCAAATACATAAACAAATTAAACGAGAGAGTTTTATTCGGGTGGTGGCAAATGGGCGCCACCTACTTTTATTTAGAAAAAAGCAGGAAAAAGTTGGGGTGAAATTTACAAGTTAAAAAGTGTGGTTGGAAAACTCCCAACACAAAAAAAAAGTTACAATAAAGTTTAATTAAATGATAGCGACTGAATGAAAATAACGAAGTGATCTAGCGATTATTACGAAGCGAACAAAAATACGTACGATCGAATACAAGTAACGCGACAAAGGTTTACTTACAATTTAGCGACGTACGAACTAGCGATCTTACGAGTCAGTCAACGAGTTGATCCACGAAGGCGATGACGACGATCGAGTACGATTACGAAGACGAAAGCTGGTGTAGTACGAGCGACGATTCATCCCTAGGCCCGCGACAGGGCTAACGACTAGGAGACGATGGATTAAATTTAGCGACTAGCAACTAGCACTAGGACTAGCACTAGGACCCTTGGGAGGAAAACACGAAATAAGCAAAAGAAAGTCGACTACGAAAAGAAACGCTTACCTTATCGAAAGGGTGCGAACGAAGACCGACCACGTGGCAAAGTTCCTTCAAATCCCCATTTAAGGGTGCGAGGGTACTCCCGAAATTCGAAACGAGTGGAGTACCCGTCGGGATGAGTGAAATTAAAACAAATCCCCCGAAGGGGTAAGATTTTCGATGTCTTCTACATTTTTAAAGCACTCAGAACTTGCCAGAGGTGGTTGCAGGTCGATGGTCAGGACGAAAAAGAGCCTGACCGAGTCGAGAAACGCGAGAGTGGCTGATAACGAAAAATCTACGCAAAAAGAGTACCGATTGAAATTCCCGCCCAAGATCGCGAAGTGAAGTTGGCACCTGTCACCTGTCATTGTCTGTCAATTACCCAAATGTAAATAACAATTTCGAAAAGTGAACAATAAATAATTAATGAAGCGATACGAATTTTACTAATTATCTATACGAATTTTAGGCAAGACAACGAACTAAACCAGACAATAACAAGGTGACCCAGCGAAACACAACGAAACAAAGATGGAAGCTAACGAAGGAAGTACCCCGAGGTACACGAAGGGCCGCACGGGGCGAGTACCCCGAGGCATATGCTCCCAGGACAGACTGGCGAACGAAGAAAATGAAGAAACATAATAGAAAAGACGATACGAAGGAACATGAGCACTAAAACAACGCTGTGGGTTGCTCACGCCACAGCGGGGCTAGCGGTGTTGTGGGACCCCAAGGTGGTCCACCGAGTACCACCCTGGGAGTTCGGTCGACGCTCAATTCGGGCCCGAACAACCCTCCTATCATTGCGATGTAAATGGGGACAAAACTACGAACAAAAGAGACGAAAATCTAAATCGTAACAACAGGCTTAGGTGTTCGAACGGTCCTTCTTCCAGGTTTCACTAATAACGCTCTTTTCCAGGAGGTACCCAACGTAATAATAATAGCCTAAACAATAACCAAGTGACGAATACCATAAAAGGAATACCAAACATCGAGGATAAGGCTAGGAGGCAGGAGCCTCCGGGTGAGTCGTTCAACCCTTTCATTGTTTGAACACACAGCAGTCATTATTTCATCTTTCATGTCCATCTAACTCAATGCATTGACGCTAAGACGAGGGGTCCGCTAACCGAAGGAGTGAGTTCGAGGGTAGTACGAAAAAGTCTGTTTACAGGACGGTCGAATAATATCTTTTTCTAACATTTTCTCAATTTGTTTTTCTTTAAATTCGCGATCTCGGGGTGAGACTTCATATGGCCTAGATCTGATAACTTTAGGGTTGTTTATTAAAATTTTATGTTCCGTAACATTTGTTAAACCTATTTCGTCAAGGCTATCCGCGAATATGTCACTTTTACTATTTAATAGGAGTAGCAATTCAGTTTTTTCGCTTTCTTCTAGAGACTCGTTTATCTGGAACACACGCGGTTTTTGAACTTGCGATAACGAAGATTCTGTTATTGTTGTTAGATTAAATGCTACCTCGACTTTTTCCAGGAAACCTATCGTGGTTCTTCTGAACAGGATGCACGGGTTATAATGGTTTGAATGTAATTCCGCTGACTCGGGTGCCTTTCCATTTCATTGTACTATTTTTATCTGAACTTTAAATTTCATAACAAATAATTCTTTTGGAACAAAAGTGTACTCCAATTCGGTGTCAATTTTTTCCGAAAAATTAATTTCAATCTTAGTTATTCCAAAAGGTTCTAGTGTGCAATCATCAGCCATCGTCACTTTAATTGGTTTTAGTTCCCTCGTTTCGATCTTATTGGGGTTAAAGTTACAAACAACAATTTCTATATTGGAATCTTTAAAAATAAAATCCATCATAAATTTGACTTTATTCCATTCTAATTTATCCAGTCCACTGCCAATACGTGGAATCGCAAATTTTTCAACTCTATAATTTGTCGTATGAATTTTCAATTGAATCAAGGACTTAAAAAGATTTTCATAAGTCGGTTTTTCGTAACTGTTTTTCTTGGTTATTAGATAATATACAGGGCTTTAACTAATGCCAGGTCCCCACGTGACCATTAGTTAGGCAACTTGTTATACATATTTAGGGATATGGGTAGTTTTTGGGTTGTTTTTAGTAATATTTGTGTCAAAGTCACCAGTGGCGTCATTTTTCGAATATTTCGATAATTTGTCAGTCAGACGGAAGATTTTGAGTGCTTTAGGTCTCGCACCATTGAAGAACTGCAGCAACACTTGATTGCTCAAAAACCACCAGTGTTCTTCACTTTTAATGGTTTGATTTGGCTGTTTCCGATTTTATTTGTCAGAGGAACTTATTAAAACATTATAGTTCACGGAATCTGCTTGTTACGCCAATGATGTAAGTTGGGTTGCATACTTTTGGTAGGTCACGTGGGGACCGGACTTAAACGAAAACCCTGTATGAATCGCCCGTGTTCTTGTAAAAGTGCTAATCCTCCTGTTTTTTATTTTGACTTTTTAAATCTTCCACCCTCTAAAACCTTTTTTTGAATTCTACAGCGATCCCTTCAGACATTAGAAGATCTTCTGCTACGCAGTGCCCTAAACAAAAACTTGTCGGCATTGTAAAAAGATCTTGTGTGATTTCAGTGACATCTGATCCGTTTCCGCGTTCGCGCGTGCCGTCTTGAATTTTATCAAATGCTGACTCGAATAAATTATACTCGTCATCACTTTCCCTACTTTGGCTCGTGTTGAGTTGGACAATTTTTTTTTATCAATAATTACAATTTCTTTTAAGCATTTCACGATTTCCGATACAGCGTTTTTATGGTAATCCGGTGATGAAATATGAGAATCGTTTTCCTGTAAAGTCACCGAACCTAAAATTGATGATTTTTCTCGATCCGCAACTTTTGAATTTAATTGAATTTCCGATTTTACCTTATTATTTTCCAAAATTATCGAATTCGTTCTTAAATTAATAATAGCATTATATTCTCGTAAAAATGACATTCCAAGTAAAATTGGATATGAAAGTGACGAAATTACTGAAGCTTTACAATTACATTCAAATTAACCAATTTTGATTCTAAAATTTTCATTTCCTAAAATTGGGACTCTGTTGCCACCGGCGGTTAACAAAAATTTTTTCACAGGGTTATCCCGAAAACTTTTAATAATATCTGTCGTGACAACATTCTGTTCCGCGCCAGTGTCAATAATTGCCAAAATATTTGTTCCTTCTACTTGTGCTGTAACGGTCAAAATGGGAGCTGTATTTTCGCAAAATGTGCCCCCTAATTTATGGACGTCTTGGGGCATTACTGTTGACGTCTGTTCACGTTTGGGTGGCTAGTTTTGTTGGTTTTCGAGTGCCAATAAGCACGAGCGAAATGTCCGGATTTTCCGCAATTATAACATATTGGCCGCCCGTCAGTAGTTCTTGTTGAGGGTAGATACCAATCAGGCCTTGAATTTTTATTTCCATATTTTGGTTCTCCTTCGCAAGGTGCTCTGTTTCCTGTATTACTTTGTTCCTTCGAACTTCCAGCATTCTCATAATTATTCTTAAATCTCTGATTATTATTCCATCGAACATTATTTGAAAAGTTCGTTCGACCATTCCCGCGATTATACCCAGGCTGAAAATTTGACCCGTAGTTCTTATTTCCCGAAAATTGAAGTTCATACTGATTATAAGCTTTTCGATTATATTGGTTATTGTCATAGGTCGGTTTGAATTTATTTCCCGAAGTCTGATAACGAAAACCTATTTTTCTGTAACCGATTTTTCTCCGATAAGTGCCAAAGTTTCGTCTCTTAAAGTTTTTTGGGAAATATCGTTTAGTTTAGAGACTATTCCCGAAAGCTGTTTCCTAGTCATATCCGGTTGTTTTAAAATTTTGTAAGGCCCGTATAATTTTGTACTCAACCCTCGCTCAAATTATTTAATAAATCTGGCATCCGACATTGTCGAATCCACTTCATGCGCCAGCAATTGCAATTCGTAATAATACGATTTTATAGTTTCGTTATCTTTTTGTTTTCTAGTTTCCAATTTGAATTCTGCCTCGGTTTCCCCTTCGTCCTCACCGAACTCACTTTTAAAATCCGTTTTTACCGCGTTCCAATTATTACTTGGATTTTCGGAAATGTATGTCTCATACCATCAATTCGCGATACCCTCTAGAAATGACCCGAAATAATTAATTTTTAATCCGTCATCCCAACCATTACCAATTGCGCACCTCTCGAAATGACTTGTAAATTCCCTAGCGTTGTCCCTACTAGGGTTAAATATTTTTGGACTTACGAAATGTGGCCGCACAGGTGTAATATTTCTTTCGAACGCTTCCGAAATCGTAATTCCGGCCATTTTTCCCTTACTAAATTTTTCCGATACTACTTCCGGTTCAATAATTCTTTCTGCAACTTTTTCTTCTGGATGAAAAATTGGACTTTTCACTTTTTCAGGTGAAAATTTTTGCTTAACCGTTTCGTTGTTTCGTCTTATCTCGAATTAGACGCGTCTATGTCTTCCTGGCTAAAGCTAAACTGATTCTCTGTTCTAGGCAAGTATTCAGAAAGTTTTCCCGATGTTTGGAAAGATTTAAATTCTCCGGGGTCGTACGAAGTGTTTGGTAGCGATGGCGAACGGGACAGTCGTGATTTAATTTTAAAAGGACTTGCAGCAGTACTATTTGCTCCCGCGTTAAAATGATTAATATGTTCTTGAATTTTTAGATGCAATTTTAATTGGTTTCTAGTTTTTGGACTTCCTTAAGACATTTGGCGCCTCCACCATGTGTCACGAGTGGCTTTGGGGGTGGTAGAGCTGGTGGTGCATCACCACTCGTGATATTGGGTTAGTTGTAATTGAGACCCGGCATTTAACTTAAATTAGGATTTATTGAAAAGATACAGCAGGTACTTACATTTAGTCGGTTCGATTCGGTGGGACTGGACCTGGCACTTCTTGCGGCACATACACCACTGATCTCGATAGGAGTGAAGCTCCCTCGATATTTCCTGATCTACGAGGTGGGAAATTGTGTCGGGACAGCATTTTAACATTTTGATTACTATTAGTATTTTCTCCATTTGTCAAAGTTCTGACATTCTGTGTTGGTAATGACTGACTTTGTCAACTTCTGCGCTATGGTTTCGCTTACTGGTACTTCTATTAATTTTGGATAAAAATATTTCTAAGTCCAAAATTTTCAAATAAAATTCAATGAAAAAATAACTGTTTATGTTGAAATGAAAACGAAATGGGTTTTAGAGGTTTGAGAGCAAGCAGGCGATTTTATCAAGTATAATTTTTTCCTCTTTTAAACACCATCCGTGGACATACTGTATACTTGGTTCTAATTAAATTAGTTTTTTTTTTGTTTCTGTAACAGCGTTTTAGCGTAATAAACGCCCGCTGTAGGCGCTATAGAACAAATATGGCGTCAGTACAAGGTGCATTTCATGTTTTCGTGGTTACGGACGAGTGCGCAGCTTGACCGTTGGCACAGATAAAAAACTTCTGCTATAGAAAAACCCCTAGAACGCAGAATTGCATAAGCGACACATGGTGTCGTAAGTTTCTAGATTTACCTCAAAAGTGTGACGAGGGTTTCAAATTAAGATGTTGAACCAGATGTAGTTGGTTGCGTCGATGGAATCTGTAACGGCAGGTCTTAGATAACAGAACAATATCTAGAAGAATAGTACTTACTCACTTATGCCGGAGTGCTTTATAGCCCCAAAATGGGTATCGGACACGAAATCGCAAAAATACTGGCTTCACAAGCACTGAACGGCAAGATTTCGGTCGAAAAACTTCCTGAGAGGTAAGTGCCCCGAAAGATGGATACGATAATTCAAAATTACATCCACATATTCCTCTTACAGGAAACGCACTTAAACGGCAAAAAGGTGCACGACGTGAGTACCACCAAGAAGAGATTCGAAATGAAGACCCTGTCCAAACTCAACGAAAGTGGGGGAAGATCCCACAGGAAACAACGGGAGAAATTAGTACCAATAGAATATCGATTATCATTAAAGAGTTCGTGTTTATATTTACTTTCCCGCCGAATAGCTACTGAACTCTGGCCACACCGGGCCGATGACTCCCACGAGGATCAATAGGTGTCGCGATAAGTTAAAATTCAAGTGCAGTACTCGATAGAACTCGAGCGTAAAAATAAACCGTAGCAGTAGGAAATATCAACAGCTTCCAAGCTGTTGATATTTCCTCCAGCTGTTTTCCAGAGAGCACGGCACCGGTTGTATCTCACTACGCATGATCCTTCCAGTTTGAATATAAGCGGGGACTTGGGCAGCATTCGGGAGTCGATTTGTTCGACAGGCAATCGTCAACCAAGCCTGGGGCCTTAATGATAGCTGCGAACCTTTCCTTTGGCGAGTGTTTCTTTGTAGCAGAGGTTTGTCCTAGAGAAGTCATGGACTCGGCAGGTTTAACCTGTTACCACCGAGTATGTTTTGAGTCGTAGATCATCATGGCGAAAATTCACCGTTACGATGTCAAAGTTATAGCGGGTTGTAATATTTTAACACGTTACACATGTCTTGGCTTATACTGTTGAGTTCTTTGAATATTCTAATTATTGTTGAATTCCTGGTTTACTCTCCAACTGAGAGATACCCGAGTAGCAGGTTTTCTTTGTCTTTTCCTCAAAAACAAAGTGGCGTCCGAGCAAAAGTTGTAAACAGATAAGGTGCCAAATGCTCATTATAATAGAGATCCATTTTTTCTTAATGTTTCATGATTTATTATCACAATAATGATTTTAACACTCCTATGAATACAGTACACACATTGACAATAATTATTTATCATTAAAAGTAGTCATAATAATCACAAAGTATTTTCATGCATTCTTATTTCTAACAAATATGCCGTTCAGTGAATTTTATAGATTTTCTACGCATAACCTGAGACGCAGATGCCTAAATAGCAGTAAACCTAAGATATCGCAATCTTATGGTATTTATTAAAATATTTATGACGTTTTGTGCGTCTAATCATGACGTTTGATATTTATTCTAACGTTTTTGGTTTGTGCAACAATTTTTTACAAAGCTAGTCAATGCGTGTCACTTTTCTAAATATTTCAATATTTTTTCTACTGAACACTTTAATATTTAGTTCAGTTGAAAAATTAAAACGTACTAATGGAAAGAAAACATTGAATGATAAGAATCATAGACCATTGCCCCACACACCATTTTCTGAACACAGAAACAGGCTTAGTTCACGAATGTGTAGAAAATTGCTGGCTACCTATCCCTTTATTTTTTCCACTGGTTTCAGGTGCCCTAAAACTCTATGATATATCACCCAAACAAAATCGTCTAAACTGGCAGAAGAAAGTTATGCCCTTTAAGATGATTTTGGATATGGGCGTTATGAAAACACTGATTGTGTTTCATCTGAAAAGTGGCTTTAGTGCGCTGTCACCCTTGAAATGTATGCAATCCTATAAGAAAGTAATACTTACCGCTCTATTGTTATTTATTCACAAATGCATGTTTACTGCTTACAACAATGCAAGTAATTGTTTATTGACAACAGTTGTTCTTCCGCACCGTGTATACAAAGGCCATTCTTGTCTGTCTCTTTTCCTCTAATGGTTATTACATGAGAGAATCGTTTGTACACACGGTAGGAATTCCATTAGTGAATAGGAGGTGTCAAGTATAATATGAATGATGCTTGCTAGAAAGGCGATCTATGTAAGATGGGGCGTTGCTACAACTATTTTATCTCTACAATTCCTTGCAAGAAGGACTGTAAGCCATTGCCCGACATAATTGCAATAAAATTTTAATTTTCAAAAGATAATAATCTGCACATTTATCGTAAACGATTTACAGATAGACAGATCTCAAATTATGGTTTGTTTAAAATGGAAAAGAACGGGAATGTTGTTTCCGAAGAGAAATTACTCAAAATATTGGCATGTCAAAACAAATTTTAAGCAATACCACAGTTTTTGAGACATTTGAAGCATGCGCGTGCGAAAAAGTTTATCCAATCTAGATGGAAATTCTGGATGTGATCTTTAGTTCCACAGAAATCCGCATTATAATTTCTGAATGTCACCACTTTATGTGTAAGCGGGAGGGGCGTGGGGTGCACAAAACGCAGGTGCAACTTTTTGCCATAAGGATGTTTCAACTATTTCTACCTAAACTCTGGCAAACTTTTAACATGTAAGGGCCGGTTGTATAAAAATTTAAACCCGGATCATCCGCTTTTCAATCCATGGAAACAAATATTCAAAAGAGATTATCCAAGGTAAGATTTTTATACAACCGGCCCTAAAAGTGAAAATGAAACGGTTATGTTTTTTCACGATGCTGCCTAAAATAAAAGATTGAAAAATATCAAATGAGATAAAGCAAAATTCGATAATCGCTCGAGTATCAAAATATGAAGTTGGGATAAGAAGATCTTACTGTGAAACACAGTTCTAAGAAATATAGCAGAATGTTTCAGAAATTATGAGTTCTAGAAATTTGCGCAAGTTTTGGTACTTATCGTAAATAAGTTATGAGTGATATGATTGAAAAAAGTGTTCTTTCTTACTTCAAGTAAATGCTCAGTATGGAAGTTTTAACTAGGAGGTGCTACGAATTCTTGCATTTACATCACATTTTTCTTGAAGTGTTATTCACACCGACCTGCAGTATATGGTTCTCTCAAAAGTAAAGTTTTTCACGGAGTATTTACGACAACTAATTAGTTATTTTAAAATTTGATAATGAAGCAAATCTACGACACAAAAATATTACAGAACACACAAAATCCGAACAATATGGTTTATTGGCTCTTCAGACAGTAAGATAACTTGAAAACATCATATCTTGGGATCAGATTTCAAATATCTTCTTTTCAGTATAAAGAGAATCAGAACAACTCTAAAATGTAGGAGTCAGTCGTGCCCTACTGTCATTTAAATTCTTAAAAAGGGTAACTGTCCTGCTTAAAGGGGTGATACAGGAATATACGTCCACTGACAAATACAGAATATCTCGGAAAAAGAATCAATCAAAAATCACGTTATGTAGGCAACAAACCACAAAGTTGTTCAAACTGAATAGTCAACAGATAAAGATTGTTTTCGAGCTTCAATATGGTGAGAACCCTCGAGTAGTCCTCAATCTAAAACAAAGCGCAAAACAGTGTTCGTTTTCTGAAAATATTGTAAACTTTATGACGGTTCCAAAACTTCCACTCTCTTTCTAATGTCACCGAAGTCGTCAATCATATTTGCAAGTGCAGCATAACAATAAAGTAATATCGCAGTCGGCGGATCCGAAGCGAGAGCTAAGGGCCGTCGAGTGGATTTCTTTTTTTTTGAGCAACAAGAGAAATTTTCATCTAGGTACAGAACGTCGAGATATCCTCGCCAACATGCAGATACAAGAAATGCCTAGAATGTTTTATTTCAGTTAAATTCAAATTAGAGGAATGGTATAATTGAGGTAACAATATATTTAAGAAAGATATATACTATGCATAAAACCATGAATTACTCATAAACCCAAAATGCCGGTTCATGATTGATTTAAAATCAGGTGGAAGTGTATGTTTTCAAGTTGGGATACAGACTAATTTTGGATTTTCGGGTTATTCCAGCTTCCCGTTAATAATAATTAAACATCTTAATTAACTGGGAAACGGTTTCAAAACAGGGGCAAGAGATGCCTTAAAACACAAAAAATTTAGTTTTTTCATGACTTAACTTGGAAACGCACACATATTAACTACAGTACACGAACACGAGTATTGAGTTCAAACTTGCCCTTTTATTTGTTATGATTCAGCAGGGCTTCCATGGTTGAGAAAATTCTCATATAAATATTTTTATCATAATACAAGCAATATTATCTTAATTAAACATTGATTAGCTTAGACTTAAAAATTTCGGAATGGCACCTGACATATTTTGAAGATGGGAGAGATTTTTTTTCTCTTCATTTATTGTGGCAACGGGTAATGCCAATGGGCTGTCTCAATCGCCACTTATGCTTACAAAAACTAATTTGTTCAAAAATATATTTCTTCCATCTTTTCCATCGAGACACTAATTATTTGACTTAATACTAACTTATTAAGGGCTGATCTTTTCACCTCTGGTTACTATTGTTGCAACAATGAAAACCAACGAATGAACTGCCGGATAAATTCAACTGGGAGATGAAAAAATCGGCCCTTATTGTATCATGGCGTAGTGGTCATATGTATATGAACATTTAATATTTTTTCTTATTCATGGAAGTGTTGCACAAGCCGCCATCCAAAATAGCCATACTTGTTAAATCAGCGGCCGGTATCGTCAACTCTTATTAATTTTAGTGGATAAATGCTTACAATCGTTACAACAATGAAAATCAACGAGTTTCAATGCAGAATAAATTTATCGGGAAGACGATACCTAAAAATGAATACAATAAGTTGTAAGTTAATTTTTATGAAAGCGGTAACATTTTTCGTTTTAATTCAGAAGTTCAGAAGTCGCATGATAGATATGAATTACTGACTTGAAGTTGGGTCAACGATTCATGACTCATCTAGACCATGAAGGAGGTAAGAATGAAAGTCTTAACAGTGGACGAGCAGTGAAGTTCATCATATGGCTGATGAATAGAATTTCTGCGGCTATCACAAGACATCATAAAAAGTAACTGATTAAGAACTTAAAGACAAAGTGACTCATTTAATAAGGTTACAAACTATTGAAAGCAGATCGACGAACTTTGGAAAGCATCCATGTCAAAAAAGATACCATATCCAAAGAGAGTAAGACTACACGACTTGTGTTTGCTCGAGATCATAAAAACTAATCAATGGATTTGCGAAAATGGTATTACAATTTGCTCACGCAGCAATAAAATTTCTAATATTTGGAAGCCAAGATAGGTGGAACGTAGTTTGGATGTCATTAAAGGTTGCAAGAATGATTGATTAACCTCTTAAGTCAAACGTGAAGATATATTTTTACTTCCGTTACTAGAGTATTGAGTAATTTTAATGAACCAATGTAGTTTATTGACATTTCAAAGAATCATGTCACAGATTCACAGTGGTGAGAATAGGGCGGTGTTTCCAGGACGACACACATCTCGGTGAGTAAAAGCTTGGTACAATCTGAATGTATGAAATGATCATCTTATTCGCCTCAATAGAGAATTCATGGGATCAATTAAATCGACAAATCCGTAATAGTCCTCAAAGGGATTTGGAAGTGTATGTCAACCTGGTTGAGTTCATGACTAGAAGATGTCAGCAAACCACGGCAAACGGATTTCCAACAAAGTATTTCCTCCCTACCTCCCGTTTTAATTTACGAATTTCGCCTTTAACACAAATCTGTTTTTCCAAATTTATATTGAGTTACCGAGAAAATTAATTCTGTATAACAATACTATCAATTTTCATGTTGATCTAGAACTTCTGTCAAACATTACAACGCTTATGGCCACTACTGTACACCGCAACAGTATTCTAATTTATTCACAATGTTGAAGCTATTTTAACCTAAGAAAAGCATTCTGTTTATGTAACTTGTGTAATGAAATGACAAAAAAAAACAATACTATGCTCCAGACCTCATTTATTTGAAGTATACATTATGCCCTATTATTAGACCATATTTTTTTAGATAACGTTCGGTCGAAATGGTAAGAAAATAGCCGAATTCATGGTTACGGTGTAATACATACAGCCTGTTTGATACAAACTCCAGAACGCCACAGTTTCTTTGGTTGTCATCCGATTTCAAAAACCCATTAACAAAAAATGATTCATTTTTCATGTACTTCGAATCGGCCTTGTTGCCAAATTTGATCCCTCAACTTCTTTTTTTTAACATTGGTAAATTTCAATTTTTTAACCATAAAGTACGATTATTTTTATTTCAAAGTTGAAGTACGCATTTTCCTCTTCAATATGGGGTGTAAAAAGCTGACATTCTTTGAATTTTTAACCAAAAAAACGCATAAAAAGATTCGTCAAATTTGAATTTAATTTAAAAAAAGTCAGTTTCAGGAGTGCTTTGGATTCCAAAGCAAACGTGAAAATGACGGGTTTTGTTTAATCTGACCAAATTTGCCGATTCATTTTTTGCGTTTTTCTGATGATTAATTAGAAAAATCAACTTTTTTATTGACCCAAGGTATAGAAAAAAATATCTACTCCAACTTTGAATTGGAAATAATCCCTTTTTATTATTAAAAAAGTTAAATTTATCGATGTTGAAAACAGAAGTTGAGGGAAAAAAATTGGCAACAAGGCCTATTCCTAGAGCATGAAAAATAAATCATTTTTTGTTGATGGGTTTTTGAAATCGGATCGCAACCAAAGAAACTGTGGCGTTCTGGAGTTTTTATCAAACAGCCTGTATATGAAGAAAAAAATTCAATCGAATATACTCACCCTCGAGCTCACCCCCAATGTACCTTACAACTTCTGTCTTTATGAATGCCAATTATTATGGCTCGGCTTGGCTCGCCTTTAATACACGATAACCGTACAAAGTTGTAACTAGTTTAATCAGATTATTTGCTTAACATTTTGATCCAAGGAAACGCCGTTAAAATTAATTGGTCAATTTTTAGGATAAGCTGTAGTAACGTAATTGTGTTGCCCTCACCGAATTATAATAAATCATGGATATCAAATGAACATTTAAACGTTGATCTCGAATGACTATGATGTGGTCATTACCTGCTGCTGTTCGTGTTGTTGCTTTTGTTTAAACAGCAAAGTCTCCTCAAAAATCAACCGTTTTAATTGATCTTTCGGTAAATCATCCAATTCAGTATCGAAACGAAATGGTGTCTCAGCCACGGGCTGAAAAAAATTATTCACAAAACAATCACTTGATAGAAAATAATAATGCACCACTCACCTCATCTGCCGGATCATAATACTGCTCTAAATAAGGATGAGCTAAAGAACCTTCCACCCCAATTCTTTTATGCGGATTGAACGTCAACATTTTATCTAGAAGATCCAACGCTTTAGGATCAGCATTAGGAAACAGCTTCGACCAAGGAACTTTGGGTTTATATGGCAATGATTGAATGTAACTCCGCGCCTGCACATGAAGATGATATTTTCATTAGATTTATTGGGTCATTTAAACATTTATTATAATTATAGTTCAGAATAGTTCAGGTACAACTGACAGGAAACAGGATGGATATCACGTACATGACTAAACTAAAAATACTAAAAATACACACCATAAACAGCAAAATGTTTTTGCTGGAGGAGAGTACGAGATAAATAAAATACAGGTAGGCACTCAAAATTTAAAATAACTGTTCCGTAGATTTCTCTTTTATATTTGAGATAATACTCCTTCCCGCATGTGAAATTTCAAATGTATTATACTCTTCCCAAGATAAACTGACCATCACGTAACCTAAGTTGCTAAGCAAAATTTAATTGAAGAGCATTGATAACCATTGACAGGAATTTGTCAGGTATTTTAGGGGTCACGTGATGGCAAGTTTATATTGGAGACTGTAATATGTAAGAATGACCTCTGCAGATTTCAAGCCTATCTAAAGCTAAGCAAAAGATATATGGTCTAAAATATTCCGACAGTCATCGATTTGACAAATTTGTGGACCAAGTTTAGCTTGAGCATAGGTTAACTGTCTTAGAAACATTTGGTACAATACTGAACCGAATTTGAACCCTGGTTGCAGCAACCAGGAACTACACAACTGGTTCTTATAGTAATGATGATGATGAATGGACGTCGTCTAGTATAGAAGTGCACATTATGTTTCCATAAATTATCTCACCGCCGATTATGAGAACATATGTACTAAAAAGGAGAACCTAGTACCTGTAGTCAGCAGATCCCAGCCGACTACCCGAAGGATGCAGCGCTTGCATTTTTCATCATAAATAATATTGTATTTTTTCTCTTCACTTGATCTTAAACATTTGTACGAATAACATAAAATAAAATAATCTGTACTTGAATTAAAATAAAATAATTCATTTTTTTAAAATCGCGACTTGTAATTCCGAAACGAAATTGGCGCAGTCGGTAGGATATCCGAAATCATCCGTATCGAACGTGTGTAATTTTCGTATCAACGGATATTCAAAAACGGTGGTGAATTTTGTGAACTTGCTCTTCGAACCTCAAGAACCCCAATGTATCAAAGAACTGTCCAAGTGATCTTCATAAAGACTCCACGAGGATTGGAACAAAATAGTCCAATTCCTGCAAGGAAAATCACAGGCCTTCAGACGAAAATCGCTGACCCCGTCGACAACCCTTATAGTTCAGTAGGAGAGAGGATAAGCAAGGTCGTAATAATTCTTCTAACGTAAGTACAATTGATCAATGTCACAATTAAACGACGAACAAATCGAATCACTGGAAAACATTTTTCAAGGATTAAATCTACACTCACAATTTAATCAGATAAACGCACAACTAAATCAAATAAGCACACTAATACTAACACTACTACCAATAATACCGATCAGGTAAATACTTCGAATATGGCGTAATTTAAACCAGAATACTTGAAATACGTTCCAGAATTTGATGGTAATCCCAGTGAACTCAATAGATTCGTTTCTACTTGCGAAAGTCTTATTAAAGATTTATATAATATACCAGAACCAGCTGCTTTTCAAAATACATTCATTTTGCATTCCATCCTCGGTAGACTTATCGGAAACGCCAGAATAGTTGCGGACATACAAAACCCTTCGAACTGGGCCGAACTCGAAGAAACCTTACAGAGAAACTTCGCCGATCGTCGCGATGAAACTTGTTTAAATCGCGATCTAATCTTAATGCGGCAATATCAGGATGAGAAACCTCAATAATTCTTCGATCGTTGCCTACAGATCCTAAATTTGCTTTGTTCCTATGTGGACATGCACGAACAAACTCAGGAAGCGAAAAGGTTAAAAAAAACCTTCTACAATGACCTCGCCCTGATAACCTTTTTATCGGGATTAAAAGAACCCCTTGGTACCACCATTAGGTGTATGCGCCCAAAAGACAAGGAAGCCCTACAATTTATCCTTCAGGAGGATAATATTCATCATTTCCAATACGACGTTACTACCAAAAACAATGCGCAACCGCAACGCCCAATGTTTACACAACAGCCAAGACAAACACAACAAAGATTTTCTAACAACTCATACAGGCAGCAACCAGCCCAAAATTTTACACCCTATCAATTTTATAATAGCTATCAGCCCCGATCGACTTTTCCATCTCAACCCATTCAATTGCAATTTAAGGGTGGCGTCTGCGATTTTTGTGCATTTTCTGGAAGATTTTTAGGGCAAACGCCTGAACCAATTTTCAGGGGTCGTAGGCATATACGTCCTTCTTCAAATAAGCTTTTATGGAAATCGTGCGGCTGCTAGTTTTTGTTTAATTCAGATCGATTCAGGGGACGTTTTGCGTACTTTTGAACTATCGAGAAGCTTTTTCAGGCGAACGCCTAAACCGATCATATTCAAATTTTCAGGGGTCGTGCACACATATGTGCTCCTTAAGATAAGCTGTTATGAAAACCATCCGTCTGTTATTTTGATTTTTATTGCATGGGAAACGGAAAAAATCAACGAATATTTTCGAAAAATTATTTTGCATTGCGCACGTCAAGGAGATCATAACACCGTTTACCGTTTTTGATTTCGAAGCTTCCTTGTCGCCCAAAATGGGCTCTGGAAGATGTAAATATTCGGATTTCCCGGAGAGGGGAAATAACGTTGCGATATTGTTTTCATTAAAAAAAATTTGTCAGTGTCAGATCAGGTGAAAACTTTGACAACATTCTTGAATTTTTTCAGCAAAATTAAGGGATTTTTCGCCACATAACCCACATACGCGTGTATCTTAACCTATGTATGTCCCCACTACTCCACCAATTATTTGGCGCGTTGTTCTCGCGAAAATGAACGATGTATGTCGGTTTAAATTTTCAGCCCTAGTTTTTGGAAAAAAATCAAAAACTCTCCACGAAATAGTAAAATTTGTCATAATTCACATGCGCCAGTCTAATATAACCGTAACAGTATCTGTAATATATTTTGTTGCTCAGTTTCTTTCCTACCTAACCTGATTTATCTAACATAAACCCACAAGATACACCACATACCCAGGTGCCGACCACGGTACCACCGACCACATACTTTGGTCGGCACCTGGGTATGTGGTGTACGTCGTTTGATAGGCAACTCGTTACGTGTCATCTACGTCATCACACTTCTCCTCACATACATTTTTGCGTGAAAACGTGGAATTATCACATACACCACATACCCGCCCAGGGTGCACACGGTCGTCCAATGGACGTCCATTGGACGTCCAGGACCGCTCATAGCAGGGTCCATTTATGGTCCATTTACCGGCTGCCGGACGTCCAATGGACGTCCATTGGACGTCCAGGTGCAGCAAAAATGGACCATTTCTGGACCATAAAACCGACCGTAACTGGACGATAAATGGACCATATCTGGACCATGAATGGACCATAACGGCTCATAAATGGACCATTTCTGGACGATAAATGGACCATTTCTGGACGATAAATGGACCATTTCTGGACGATAAATGGAGCATATCTGGACCATGCACGAACGGCCGACAATCTTGCCATAATGCTTGATAATAAAACGATGATTGAATTTAATTCGCTATAAAATCCAAATTCGGAAAAATATTCAAAATAATCTGTGGACTATTAATTTTTGTGAAATATTGAATTTATTTCCATCAATTTTTGTAATTTATGAATGTATTTGGTACATGGCACTTAACATAGATGTCGATCAAATTCACATAATTTTTATGCAGAATGTTCATTATTCCATTTAATTCGTAATTATACATGAGGGGTTCAGGGAGCGCAACTATGAATCAATATTCATACAGAGTACGGAAATACATGTTCTACGATGAAGTGAAACGTCTACTTATAGTTAGTGATTTTAACCGAGCGTTAGCGACTTATAACTCTATCTCTGGACCATTTCTGGACCATTTCTAGACCGTTTCTGGACGATAGATTCAGTTGCTCGCAATGAATTAGAGTTTGCGATTTCGTAAAAACTTCAAAATAATGAATATTATAAATTTTTACAATATTTTTTTCCGTTTTTTGGTTTTACCCATAATATATGAAATTATAAATAATTTATTGCTTCTACCAGGCAATTAACAATGATTAGAGGGCAAAACGAAAATGACACTTTAATATAATTACAGAAATCGTTTAACAACAGATTTCAATAAAAATTTCACATTGGTGTAGTATTTTCATTAGGTTTTGTATGGGTTCTGAAATGGTTAACTGAAAAATTAATCAAAACATCACATTCAGTATATTCATTTAATCTTATCAACTCGCCGAATCAATTAATTTATTAAAAATAGAATAATTAAGAATTTCGATAAATACGAATATTTTATTTTCAAAGTATCATCCGAAATAGTCCGTTTTCGGCCCGAAAATCGATCGTCTGAAATCGCTCGTTTCTGGACGTCCAATGGACGTCCGTTTTCGGCTTGAAAATCGATCATCCGAAATCGTCCAGAGCTGACCGTCCAATGGACGTCCGTTTTCGGCCCGAAAATCGATCGTCTGAAATCGCTCGTTTCTGGACGTCCAATGGACGTCCGTTTTCGGCCAGGAAATCGATCGTCTGAAATCGCTCGTTTCTGGACGTCCAATGGACGTCCGTTTTCGGCTTGAAAATCGATCATCCGAAATCGTCCAGAGCTGACCGTCCAATGGACGTCCGTTTTCGGCCCGAAAATCGATCGTCTGAAATCGCTCGTTTCTGGACGTCCAATGGACGTCCGTTTTCGGCCAGGAAATCGATCATCCGAATTGGTCCAGGCCTGGACGTCCAATGGACGTCCGTTTTCGTCCATTTACCATCCTGGATGAAAACAGACGAATATGGACGTCCAATGGACGTCCATTGGACGACGTGTGCACGCTGGGCGTGTATGAGTTTATCCCTTGCGAAAAATCCCTTTTTGAAGTTCTGCGTTTCCTTTTTGCCCCAAAAACGTGACTTGAATACTTAAAAGTTATTCCGTGTTCGTGCATAAGCGAAGGACAAGCACATGAGTTAAATTCTGTACGTCATGAATCGTTTTTTTAATAAATCCCTAGAAATTTCCTAGAAATCCTCAGTAAAGCCTCAATAATAAACCCTCATTGAATGCTAGAAAATGTACATCATAATCCCCCAAAAGTTTGCCCCGCGTCTTCTACGCACTTTTTCTGAAAATTGGCTCGATTCCCAAGTCACGGTCGAGCTCAATACCGCATCAGAAATACCGCAAATGAATTGTAATTTCATCAATTTATTAGTCCGGAGCCTTTATTTCGTTTTTTCTATGATTTTTATTGAAGAATTAATTCGAATTTTAATAAAACTATGCACTAGAAGCAGTAGTCACGGCACAGTTTCCATTATTTCTGATTGTAGTGGTCTTAGAAACGCATTTGAACTCAATAATTTTGGCATCACTATGAAGCTGATGAAACACACTACACCTCCAGTTACACTTGAACGCGTAATTATTCAGTAATCGTCACCTGAACATAAAAAAGCTGAAAGGGACAGCGGCTTTGAAAAATGTCAAAAACTATCAATATTTTAGAATTTCAAACGTCCTCTTGCGTCATACCTACCCCTCCTGTGAATGGGTGGCGGGGGATATTTCACGATTCACCAGCGCCTCTGGCGATCAAAAATAGCAATGCTACCGCAGACGCCACCCTTAAGAATAATTTACCACAAAGAAAATTTCCAACAAATTCTCAGGTCTTTAAACCGTACACCCCTCAGAACAAAAACGTCTTCAAACCAAATTAGAATTATCAAAAAGCTTTGCCAGCCCCCACACCTATGAGTACGTCGACAAGACAGATCTTTAGACCAAACACTTCTTCCTACCCTCAAAGACAATGGACCTCAGAGGAACTATTCATTACGGAAACTCACGACGACAATCAATTCGAAAATAATGAACCTTGTCAAGACTTTGCCGAAGGACAACACAATATTTTGACGAAACCAACTACGACACCGAAGCTAGTTACGATGACACCCAAAATTTTCAAATGGACCCACCTCAAAACGATTAGATATAACGCCAAAACCGAGGGGTGAACCGCTGGAGAAAATGGTGTACACCGAACTTCTAACTTCACGGACTTCACGTGAACTTCACGGACTTCACGCGGACTTCACGAACTTCACGCGGATTTCACGGACTTCACGCGGACTTCATGACATTTGTATACCAAATTTCACTGCAGTTGACCTCTCGCTTTGAGTTCTATATAGTGGCGGAGAATGCGGAGGAAAAATGAGATCGAGAGTGAAATAAAATAAATATACGAAGTTATAGCTATTTATACAGTATGTCCACGAATGGGGTTCAAAAGAGGAAAAAAATTTTATTTCTGATTTTACAGAAAAAATTATTTTTGAGAAAATCGCCTGCTTGCTCTCAAACCTCTGAAACCCATTTCGTTTTCATTCCAACATGAACCGTTATTTTTTTATTGAAATTTATTTGAAAATTCTGGACTTAGAAATATTTTCATCCGAAATTAATAGACGTACCAGTAAGCGAAACCATGGTGCGAAACCTTGTAACAGTCACTGTCAGAGTGTCAGCATTGTTTGAATATGAGATTTGGAGAGGTATGAAGGTATATGATCTTACCAACTCTTATTAACTTTAACTAACTCGAAATCTTTTACGATTAACCAAACAATAAGAAGCGACCAATTTAACAACCGGTGGTAAACGTATCCTATTCTACCAAAAAATGAATTTGAATAATTCTATAAAAAGAGTCACCATAATTAACATAATACTCTCGATAATACCATTATACAATAGGGTTGAGAAAAAGTTAATTAATTTATCTTAAGCGATTGGTGTATTGAAAAATGTTGAATTTAGAATTCTAATAAACAATAAACCAGTTTGTTTCAGCTTTGTAAATAGTACAAACTTTTTAAAGCTTTAGGAGACACAATCCTATTTCCGCATACTCGCAATCTATAATGCTCGAAATATACAGTATGTCCACGGATGGGGTTTAAAAAAGGAAAAAAAATTTTATTTCTGATTTTATAGAAAAAATTATTCTTGATAAAATCGCCTGCTTGCTCTCAAACCTCTAAAACCCATTTCGTTTTCATTCCAACATGAACCGTTATTTTTTTATTGAATTTTATTTGAAAATTTTGGACTTAGAAATGTTTTCTTCCGAAATTAATAGACGTACCAGTAAGCGAAACCATGGTGCGAAACTTTGTAACAGTCACTGTCAGAGTGTCAGCATTGTTTGAATATGAGATTTGGAGAGGGGTTCATTTATGGATTTGAGTTTTTTCTCATTTTATTTTATATTTTCATGTAATCTTGGACAATGAGTAGGGCGCAGAGTCACACCGTAATTGGTACCGATTTAATATCGATTTAGCATCGCATAAATTATCTTCGCTATCAGTATTTTATCCATTTGTCAAAGTTCTGACATTTTGACGGGTGCTTGTGCTGGTGATGACTGACTGTTGCCAACTTCTGCGCTATGGTTTCGCTTACTGGTACTTCTATTTAATTTTAATTAAGTCCAAAATTTTCAAATAAAATTCAATAAAAAAATAACTGTTAATGTTGAAATGAAAACGAAATGGGTTTTAGACGTTTGAGAGCAAGCAGGCGATTTTATCAAGAATAATTTTTTCTGTAAAATCAGAAATAATTTTTTTTTTCCTCTTTTAAACCCCATCCGTGGACATACTGTACAACCAGTTACGAGAAAAAGGTGTTTTCCGCACAAGTCGTGGAAATTATAACACGGCGTGTGCGGAAAACACCGTTTGCGTACGTGTCATACAGGCCCAGCGTTCACACATCGTCCAATGGACGTCCAGATTCGGCTGTTTTCATCCAGGATGGTAAATGGACGAAAACGGATGTCCATTGGACGTGCAGACCCGGACCAATTCGGATGATCGATTTTTAAGCCGAAAATGGACGTCCATTGGACGTCCAGAAACGAGCGATTTCAGACGATCGATCTTCGGGCCAAAAACGGACGTCCATTGGACGTCCAAAAACGAGCGATTTCAGAAGATTGATTTTCGGGCTGAAAACGGACGTCCATTGGACGTCCAGGCCTGAACCAATTCGGATAATCGATTTTCAAGCCGAAAACGGACGTCCATTGGACGTCCAGAAACTAGCGATTCCAGACGATCGATTTTCGGGCCGAAAACGGACTATGTCGGAACATACTTTATAGAAACTGCAATTCTTGTAATTCAATCTATCCTATATGAATTCTAATCGAATTTCCTTATCATTCTATTTTTGGTAGATTTGCTGCGGTAATCAGTTGGTCAGATTAATATAACACTTGTGGACCAGCCGACGGTTTATTTAATTTTGATTAAAACAAAATTCCACTTTGTTTCTTATTAATACAAATGTGGCGACAACCAATGTGTAATTTTTGAGTGTTTAGATACAGGGTTGGCTACTTTTCTGCCAAACTACCAACACGAGAAAAAAATAAATCGCAAGGAAATGTAGCCTAAAGTCTTAGCTTCAAAATGAGCTCTAACTGAACTTTCTACGTCTTTTAGTTTTTTAATTACAGCGAATTAATTGGAGCAAAACATGATCTATTGAAAATTTTTGATTGATAATCGCAAAAAGTTTCGAACAGAAGTCAGAGACACGACACGACACGAGAGCTTTTTAAAACCTCACAACACTTTTGGTGCAGGTGCTCTAGTTTTCGAAATATCAACAAATTCGTCGGGTCGATCGCACATTTAAGATGTCCACTCCGATTCTTCGACCCGACTAATTTGTCGATATTTCGAAAACTGGAGCACTTGGACTAAAAGTGTTGTGGGGTTTTCAAAAGCTTTCGTTTCGCTTTCTGACTTTGATTTGGAACTTTTTGCGATTATCGATCATCGACCATGTTTTGCTTCAATTAATTCGCTATAATTAAAAAATCAAAAGACGTAGAAAATTCAGTTAGAGCTCATTTTGAAGCTAAGACTTCAGGCTACATTTCCTTGTGATTTATTTTTTTCTCGTGTTGGTAGTTTGGCAGAAAATTCGAGCGGACATCTTAATTGAACCACCCTGTATATTTCAATATTCAATCATTTATTGCGAGAAATCTATTGCTGTAATTATTCAAATGCCGAATAGTTCATAATTATAATCATATGGTTAAGAATTAAGATCAAATGAGTAACCAAGAGGAAAAAAATTAAATAATAAATAACAAAATGCATCGTCCAGAAATGGTCCAGAGAGTTATAAGTCGCTAACGATCGGTTAAAATCACAAACTATAAGTAGACGTTTCATTCCATCATAGAACATGTATTTCCGAACTCCGAGTTGTAATTGCGCCCAATAAACCTGCTTGTTATGTATTGTTGTATGTATCATAATCGTCTATGTGTCTAATAAAATATCCCTCATCAAATGTAAAAATATAGATAATTAAAAATTGCACGATCTCATAAATCAATATTATACAAATTATTCTAAAAATGCCTCACAATAATTTTTGGTTTGTTTCAATATCCAATTAAATTCTTAGCAAATTCAATTCAATTTTTGTTTTATAATCATACATTATGGCCGCATTATCGACCTTTCGTGCATGGTCCAGAAATGGTCCATTTACCGTCCGTTATGATCCATTCATGGTCCAGATATGGTCCATTTATCGCCCAGATAGGTCCGTTTTATGGTCCAGAAATGGTCCATTTTTGCTGCACCTGGACGTCCAATGGACGTCCTTCGGACGTCCGCCAGCCGGTAAATGGACCATAAATGGACCATGCTACGAGCGGTCCTGGACGTCCATTGGACGACCGTGTGCACCCTGGGGGCTGTTTGATAAAAACTCCAGAACGCCACAGTTTCTTTGGTTGTGATCCGATTTCAAAAATCCATCAACAAAAAATTACTTATTTTTCAAGCACTACCAATAGGCCTTATTGACAGATTTCTCCCATCAACTTCATTTCTTAACATCGGTGAATTAATTGCCAAAATCTAGTTCCAAATTATTTTAAACACACACTCACAGTGAACAGAGACGATCCTGCATCAAGATGAAACTGATACCATGAATAATACAACATGAATACAACTTAAACGCACCACAATAACGTTTCTTGTCTTCACAAATTTTCATAATTCAGGAATAAATTCAAAATAAATCATCATCATAACAACAGTGACAATTTTGATCACCGCCGCCTGTTTTTTTTATCACCTCCGTCTGGTTTTTTAATACCGCCATCTAATTGATTTTTTGACAAGTTATGAATTAAAGAGAACTGCAAGAAATTTGGCGAATGTGACTATCTAAAATCGACTGTACGAACTATTGCCGCCTTCGGTATCGGGATTAATTTTTCGGCCAAGTATCCTATCTTGGGGAGATAATCTTTGCCTATGGTATAGAAAAACAAATACCTACTTCAACTTTGAATTGGAGATAATCGTACTTAATTATTAAAATAATTAAATTTACCAATGTTGAAAAAAAAAGTTGAAGGAAAAAATTTGGCAACAAGACGTATTGATAGTGCATGATTGATAACGGTGAAATCATTACATTATATCAAAAAATCCATAGTTGTGAAATTCCGGAATGCCTATCAGCCGCCCAAAGCGGAGAAGCCTTAACAACAATTTTAAATAACACTACAAACCCAATTACTTTGAGTTTTACGGAACCCATCGCAGTTGAAGAGTATGACGGAGAAGAAATCTCGTCGTATGACCTTAATAATATTGACCAATCACATACCCCCAACCGTCTAGACATATCGAAAATCCGAACTGAACACTTAAATATAGAGGAAAAACATCAAATTGAAAATTTGTGTCGGGAATTCTCAGATATTTTCTATCAAGACGTCCACCAATCAGATCAAGCACAATATTAAAACTTCGGACGAACCACCCGTTTACACGTAAACATACAGATAGCCTGTTATTCATTGCTCGATCAGCAAATTATTAGACCCAGTAACTCACCCTGGTCTTCCGCTATTTCGGTAGTACTCAAGGAAATTGACGCAAGCGGTAAAAAGAAATGGCGTTTAGTTATTGATTACCGTAATCTTAACGAAAAAACCATCGACGATAGGTACCCTTTGCCAAACATAAGAGATCTATTAGACAAACTCGGAAAGTGGCAGTATTTTTCAACCCTAGACTTAGCTAGTGGTTTCCATCAGATAGAGATGCACGATAACGACGTCCCCAAAATTGCATTTAATGTCGAAAATGGACACTACGAATTTCTTCGTATGCCATTCGGGCTTAAGAACGCACCCGCCACATTCCAGCGTGTTATGGATAACATCCTGCACGGCATTCAGAACGAGAAATGTCTTGTAATCTTGACGATATAATAATTTTCTCGACGTCTCTCCAGGAACATATTGAACGGCTCAGATCCATATTCCAAAGATTACGTGACACTAACTTCAAGATCCAATTAAATAAATCGGAGTTTTTGCGAAAAGAAGTTGCATATTTAGGACACATTGTAACAGACCAAGGCGTTAGGCCCAATCCAGACAAAATTATAGCAATACAAAAATACCCAATACCGACCACAGCCAAACAAATCAAAGGATTTTTAGGCTTTATTAGGATACTATAGACGATTAATTAATAATTTTGTAAAAATCACCAAACCTTTAACTCAATGCCTTAAGAAAAATTCCAAAATCATAATAGACGAACAATATAAGAACTGCTTTGAAGCATGTAAAAATCCCCTAATCAATGACCCAATACTCCAGTACCCTGACTTCTCAAAAATGTTCAATCTAACGACAGTGAGTGTGTTGGTACTTTTTAACTCAACATTGAACCCTCTTTCGATTACCGTAAAAAAATTGGTCATTCCATTTCAAGAATTAAAGTGGACCTACAAGAACCATAGATATCATCCCCCAGGAAGAAACAAGATGACACTATCTTATGTCCCTTTCGATACCTTACATCTGTTGTAAGAAACATTTTTTTAAATATCCTCCCATTTCTGAGAAATTTGTCTTAGTCACTATAAATGCCCCACCCTGGATAGTCAAAGATAAATAGTGATGCTGAAGTGCAAGTTGGCATGAATTTACAAGTGTCAATAATGAAAAAAATTTAGAGGCATGTTCAGAAATGAAAAGATGATTTTGATGAGCTGTATTTTTCCGCAGTCAGATTTGTTGGTGATGAGCAGAGTTATTGCAAGTGAATACTTTGGGTTAATAAATCATGAGCTCGACCATGAGCATTTCTATGTCGATGACAGTTAAGGGGGCCATGTCGCATGAGACGGAAGATCGAGGTGCTACATGGGATAGACAAGGATGGGGGTAGATTTAGTTTCGTAGATATCTCAAAAACTAGTGAAAATTTTTTAATGCGGTTTCGACCAATTTGAAGAGAATCCTCTGTTGTTGGCTCTGAATGTGAATTTATCTTTGGAAAGATAACTTATGTTTCAAAACACATTTCAAAACTCAATTTAGACATCAAGTTAAATTACAACCATGCTGTATTTAAATTCAGAGCCAAAACCGCATCGAAAAATATTCGCTAGTTTTTGAGATATCTACGAAACTAAATCTACCCCCATCCTTGTCTATCTTATGTAGCACCTCGATCTTCCGTCTCATGCGACATGGCCACCTCAAATACAGAACAATCAATTAACTATGCTGTGTATGATGTCATCACTGTTACCAACAGCAGGTCACATTGGGTCTTTGGGATCGCAATAAATTCGATTTTCCAATACATCAATCTGAATGACGGACGAAAGAAGACCTGTTGAATCCACACATTGACGTATTTTGCAGTTTTACATCGATATGACGTGCGATTGTCATTCCGACTATAACAAAGACGATTGTCGAAATTTTATCGAAAACAGCTGAAGGCGATGAACAGGGAAAAAAAAAAGAACCACACATTACAGCGTCCTCGACCGAATAAAACATTTTAGTCATAAAATGCACGAAGCTACATTTTGAAATGATGGGTAGTAAGATAAATGGAATTATTCACCATACCTTTTCGTTTATGATGCAATTGAGATCTTCATCCGATGGGGAGCCTAACACACCCAGAATGTGATTTAGTTGATCCAGATAGTGTTTGCCCGGAAAAATTGGCCTGTTTGACAACATTTCGGCCAAGATACATCCTACCGACCAAATATCGATCGACTTGGTGTACCCTTTAGAATTTAACATTATTTCTGGTGCTCGGTACCATCTGGTGGCTACATATTCAGTAAGAAATCCTGTATGATCATGTTCAGGATCAGCTACTCGAGCCAATCCGAAGTCACAAATCTATGAAAAGAAATCAGTAATTACAAAATGGTTAAGCAAAATCACCGACAAAGTAGAAGGACTACAAAATGCAGTATGTAACATAGTAAGCGTTCGATAGTTATTCATGAAACTAGTAGGCAAACAAAGATATAGTCCACGAGGAAAAACTACCCATGTATTTTTTGAACGATGCACACTGCACTATGTGAAAATCCCTGTCAGTTTGCTGGCGATCCAAGACCAATAAACGTTGATCGCCATTGATGGATTGTATTAAAAGAAAATATCCCGTATTTCCTATTATCGGAATATTGAAGTCGACTCTATAAATTCAAATAGTGCATATTCTGATTAGTCGTCAAAAACTAGAAAAATGTTGTTCATGTAATTTTCCTTCAACTAGATTTTATGTATTCGTGGTCGGTTGGGACAATCTCAATTTTCGAAAAAAAAAAACATCTGTGGACGATTTCGCCGGTTTTACGTAGGTTGAATTTGTCGGTATGAGAAACCAGAAAATATGTTTTGGAACGCCGTTTTGCATATAGAAAATTATCCTCTACAAAATTAAACTGAATAAATGTGGACCGATTTTACTCCACTATTACACGATTGAAGTATAGTGAGCGCACTCTCGCACACTTATCTGACTTTTAAAACCTTTCAACGCTGTTATTTCTTTATGAAAAGATAACAAATGGTGACGGTGTCATTTGGCTCTACGAGGTGTGTTCAAAAAGTATCGCGAATTTGTGTTTTTTCAAAAATTATTTATTTATTCATGAATATCTATTTTGTCCCCTTCAAAGTAATCCCCATGAGATATTATACACTTGTGCCAACGATTTTTCCAATCTTCGAAGCACTTCAAAAAATCATTTTTTTTTAATCTTGTTCAGCTCCTCCTTCGATGCCGTCTCTATTCAAAAAAATGGATCAAAGAACCTGTATCAAATTTTGTGTGAAAAACGAAATTAAGTGCGCGAATGCATCCCGAATGTTGACTGTGGCATACGGAGAAGCTACCTTGGACCGAAGCAACGTTTATCGGTGGTACAAAATGTTCTCAGAAGGCCGAGAAGATGTGAACGACGAAGAGCGTGCCGGACGCCCGAGCACTTCAACAACAGACGAAAAAATTAATGAAGTGGAGAAAATGGTATTGGCCAATCGTCGAATCACCGTTAGAGAAGTTGCTGAGGACCTAAACATATCGATTGGCTCGTGCCATTCGATTTTTATCAATGATTTGGGCATGAGACGGGTCGCTGCGAAATTCGTACCAAAATTGCTCAATTGCGACCAAAAACAGCATCGCATGAACATTGCTAATGAGATGTTAAACTCTGTCCGCGACGACCCAAATTTGCTCCAGAGGGTCATAACTGCCCCCCTGTGACTTTTTCTTGTTCCCTAAACTGAAGAGGTCCATGAAAGGACGACGTTACGCTACGCTTGACGAGATAAAGACGGCATCGAAGGAGAAGCTGAACAAGATTAAAAAAAATGATTTTTTGAAGTGCTTCGAAGATTGGAAAAACCGTTGGCACAAGTGTATAATATCTCATGGGGATTACTTTGAAGGGGACAAAATAGATATTCATGAATAAATAAATAATTTTTGAAAAAACACACAATTCGCGATACTTTTTGAACACACCTCGTATACATTGGAAATAAAAACACTGGAAATAAGCGAATATAGCGCAGCGATTCCACTCCACTATGCCTTGTCAACCCTGGACGATTATTCTTGAAGGAAGTGAGTTTTTCATATCAAGAGCTGCAACCCATCGCATCTCGCCAATAGACGCTCGGAATTCGCAGCGAGAAGCAATACAAAAAATTGCGGTAAATCATACCAGAAAGTCAGCCTTCAAGAATAACCATCCTGAACGCTTTAATTCTTTTAAACCATTCCCACTAGTCCTTACACTTTTTTCAAATATATCCATTTTCTACTTACTTTAAGATCGCATGTCGTGTTCAACAAAAGGTTACTGGGCTTCAAGTCTCTATGAAGTACGTTCGCAGAGTGAATGTACTTTAATCCTCGGAGAATTTGATAAAGGAAGTAACATATGTGGTCGTTACTCAGTCTCTGAAATTATTCATTATAAGAAATTAGGGTATATCAGGACGATGCGGGAAATTGTAAAATTGCAGTTGAAACGTTGAATCAATTTTTCGCGTAATGAACGGACATGTGCCAATTTTTAGTGAAAAAATCGTTTGAAAATTGAGTATATTTCTGCATGACAACACATTTCTACATAGCAACACTTTCTACATAGTTCAAGAATAATTTTATTTATTGTTTAATCTTCGTTTAAACATCGATTTTTTATGCAAATAATACACCAGTTGATGTAGTTTTAAGAGGAACGTATCCGCCTTCCCATTTGAAACGGTCAAACGTGAGGAAATTGCGTCGACGTGTATGGTTTGCATTTACATTTCGTAGTTCCAAAATAACTCCAGACGGGGAAGAAAAATCTCGAATTTTCTTTCGTCATTCGATGAATAACTATAGCGATTCCGGTGCTTGATGTGCTTTAGACAATTAACTTTGCAGATTATGTGAAAAAATGTCAAATATTTATTTCAACAGTTGATAAATGGTCGTATTTGAGTTAAATGTGTTGTGTAACCTATCAAGCGCTATTATTTAAAGACTAATGGTGCGATTCTCTAAGGTCTAACAGTATGTAAAAACGCTGTTACGCTATAATATTACATACTGTTACAGAAGAGCTATTCTGTAAGGGAATAACAGCGCTGTTGGTAACATTTTGCCGCTAACAGTCTCTGTAATTTTACGGCGCGGAAAGAGGTTCTGTAAAGCCTCTGTTAGGTACTATAAAGTACAACGCAAGCGCACCGGGCTGCTTTTAGGGCGAAAACGGCAAATCGAGTATCTGCTTGTGTTATGTGGAGTGTCATAAACGAGTGTATTTGTACTTGATCACACTACCACTACACTCACTTCAATCACCGGTAAATCAACGAAGAAATTACAAACACTTTTTAAATATGTTATTCAAGACGTTGCTCTATCGAATATGAAATGAAGAAATTTTTCCTGACGAAAGTTATGAAGGTTGGAATAACCATAATATTTTTGGGAATCAGTACCCTGATAATCATAAAAGACCCACAAACGATTTATCAAATACATTTTATGACGGTGTCCAGGGAAATTCATCTCTGGTCTCCAGATGCGCTCAAATATTTTTAATGTAAAAATATGAAAATATCGAAATATATTACCTACTATCCATAAAAGTCGGCAAAACTTCTGAGTATATGACCATAACACCACAATTCCGAGGCACAACCCAAACGTGCTCAAATTCATGTAATAAACAAACCAAAATATTCAAAGTTTAAATGCATGTCTATCAGCTGTTATTTCATACCATAATAAACAAAAGTGCGCTTGCGCCTCTAGTAACATAAGGGTTGGAACGGTAAGATTTCGTGCGCTTATGGTGGGTCCTAACAGAGCATCTTAGAGAATTGGTATTCATGCAACTCTATAAAGAGACTGTTAAGGCAAGTCTAACAGAGCTATGTTAACTAACATTCTGTAATCGTAACAGTCTGTAATACGAATTTTAGAGAATCGCACCATAAGCTATAAGAAAACTCTTTTAAATTATGCGTAGTTTTTTAGTTATTTTGGAACTAGCGAAATTCTGCATTTCGGCGTTCTCTCTCGGAGACATGGGAAATCCGTATTGCTCTTCTCTCTCACTTTTGAGTACTCCTTTATGTCGGAACATCGCGGTGTAGTCCGCCTGATAAATATTAGAGATGAACTCGCAGACAACTTTCAAGCGGGTAGGGGAATACGTTCCCTTTAATATTCGGTCATGAGCGATGTGATTTCTGCAAATTTCGACTGGTTTCAACTCGGTTTTCGACCATCTTTCATAAATAATAATAAATATACATCCACGTTTTAAAGTATCGGAGATAAAATAATGTACCTGTGATATACAAGTTGAAAGGGACATTATTAAGTTCGAAGGGGTTCCCTCCTCACAAAACAAAATGTCACTTTCAACCTTTATATCATAAAAAAACTATCATGGTACTATCGAGTGCATTCGTTTTCCCCAGTTCTTCTAGTGTGCATGATGTTATACATACAGGGTGTTCAATCTCAAACTTCCCACCCCAGATTTCTCACTAAGTAATATTTTTTCAGAAAAAAGCCGAGACAGGTCGATTTTATTTTTGAGGGGGACATACAGTTAACGTAATTTCAATTTTGTTGTGCAACCCCCTTAGCCGGGGTAGCTGCCCTTTCAATAATTTTGAATGACACTAGGGGTCAAGTGACACTTCATTTTGAAGCTGTTTCGATTCTCTTCAAAGTCATGAAAAAAAATCGAAAATCTATCGATTCGTTCTCAAGTTATGATATTCCAAGTTTCCTCACGCGAAGAGTCGCTTTTAAAAAGAAAACAACATTACGACGAGTTCTCCTAAACTCTTTTATGTTTTTCTTTACTCAGAGTCAGTATTTCTACCTCTGGTTAAGTTTAACTAAGCAGTAACATCTCGGTTACCCTTGTAACAATGAAAATCAACCAATTTAACTGCCGGATAACTTTAACTGGAAGAATTTTAACTGGGGTAACTTGGAAGAAGTTGATGAAACTTGCGAATTTATACACTGACTTGTGAAATTGAAATTTCATCTAACGGTAAAAATCGAAACCAAATTGACACAATAATAATGAATCCTTCAAGTGAATCACTTACAATAAATGTTCAAACTGTTGGCCATCGGTAGTTAAACAATGCTTGGAATTCATCTCTGACTTTTTGAAATAGATGTACACCAATCGCTTGACAAATGTTCGGTTTTTCTTTGTTGTAGGTCGACTAAATTTTGGGGTTGGAGAATGTAAACATCAGATTTCAGATGACTCCAAAAAAAAAAGTCCAAGGGGGTCAAATCTGGAGATCTGGGTCGTCACTCGATTAATCCTATCCGCCCTATCCACTTATTAGGGAATACCAAGATTTCTATCGTTTGAAAAAAAGTTAGTTCGCTCGCTTGGAGATGATGAACCTTTCTGATTTCAAGTTCGAAAGCAAAAACATTAAATATTGTTGTTTTCTTTTTAAAAGCGACTCTTCGCGTGTAAGAAAACTTAGAATATCATAACTTGAGACCGAATCGATGGATTTTCGATTTTTTTTCATGACATTGAAGAGAATCAAAACAGCTTCAAAATGAAATGTCACTTGACCCCTAGTGCCATTTAAAATTATTGAAAGGGCAGCTACCCTGGCTAAGGGGGTTGCACAAAAAAATTGAAATTACGTCAACCGTATGTCCCCCTCGAAAATAAAATCGACCTGTCTCGGCTTTTTTCTGAAAAAATATTAGTTAGCGAGAAAACTGGGGTGGGAAGTTTGAGATTGAACACCCTGTATAACAAGACCAAAGCGTGGATGGCTTCAATGTCAAAGGCTGCTAAGAAAAATACTGAAATATCAGTAAAAACACACTTATTTAATTTTTCGTCTTTCTCTATGACTTGGTAATAGGGTCTACGAAGCTTCTAAAGCTGCTTCTAAAATCTGTTACATCGAGATTTTCACCATTTTCGACCAATTTCCTTTTTTTTCACTGTTTATAATTTTGAAAAGGGTCGCCATAGATACATATGTAGGTAGTTTTGTTCCAGGTCTTCTGTTCACTTCATTTTATATATTCCCCAAATTGCCTTATCATGTTTTTTATTCAAATTTGCACATTTTTGTTCAGTATGCGGAAAAAAGTCATGTACTTACAGTATAACAATAAAGTAATGTCGTAGTTGGTGTTCTATCTATGAGGCTCGCTTATGACTCTACAAAGCGCGGACCGCTCCCAAACTTGGCCGGCTGCGACATTACTTTATTGTTATTCTGTACAACACTTAAGGAAACTGCACTTTTCGATCTCGGGCGACACATTTCAAACTCGGCTGCGCGTCGTTTGAATTACGTGCGCTTCAAAGGAAAAATGCCTTATTCCTCAAATTGTTGTACAAATAGATTTATACTGCTGGGCAAAAAACCCGGACACTTAAATTTTTAGTGAAATTCAAAGTGTCTCAACTCCTGAACCAAAAAAGTAATTCCAAAAAAATTTCTATTTCTGTAAAGTCTCTCATTCTTGGGCTATCACCAACCAGACGCGGTGTTTTATACAGGTTCCCCGAGTATGTTTTACAAGGTGTCACGTGAATGTCTGCAAAAATGTTGAAGTTTGAGTTTAACACGTTTGCGGACATTTACGGGACACCCTGTAAAACGTACTCAAGGAACCTGTATAAAACACCGCGTCTGGTAGGTGATAGCCCAAGAATGAGGCTTTACAGAAATGGCAATTTTTTTTAAATTACTATTGTCGTTCAGGAGTTACGCCACTTGGAATTTTACTAAAAATTTTGGTGTCCGAGTTTTTTTGTCCCCTAGATATCCTAGAAATCCTCAGCAAATTTTCCTTAATTCCCAACAAATCTTCAAAGATGTACTATAGAGTGCATTAGTATTCCCCAGGTTCTCGCTCTAGCACACGGGTGTTTGTCTCGTTGTCACTACTGTCAGTTTAATGAAGTTGCACGGTTTTGATATCTACAAGTGCCGAGAATTGCAAATTCGTGAGTAAAGTAGGAAATTACAATAATATTTCCTCGTTCTATTTTTATTTATTCCATTTTGACTATATTTTGACAGCAAAAATGTCAAATTAGTCCCTAACCTCTGAACTCACCCTTTACAATTTCTAGTAACGTGGGAAAACAGAGGCCCCAGATACAACTAGTAGTCTTTTCGTCGTCGATTTAAAAGGAGCGGAAAAGATTAGTAACCCTCTGAATAAACGCGAATCAATTTTTCCCAGGTGATGATGAAAAATTAAGATGCAGATGGAAAAATTATAATATGCAAATCGAAAACTCTTGGTGTTTTCGGCGCGCCCTCTCTGCGCTCGTGAACGACGAATCTACTGAGTTTCATGATTCATGACCATGAGGATAAAATATGCCAGAACAAATGATCTTATTTTAAATAGAACATCCCCATGTCAATTCCATGTTAAATGTTTGTGTCAATGTCCATGTTTGAAATTAGTGATAAAATAAAATTCATTATTTTCAGAGTTTAGAGAGAGTTGTCAAATACATTTTATGACGTTGTCCAGGGAAATTCATTTCTGGTCTCCAGATGCGCTCAAATATTTTTAATGTAAAAATATGATCGAAATATATTACCTAACTTCTGAGGATTTGACCAAAACACCACAATTGCGAGGCACAACCCAAACGTGCTCAAATTCATGTAATAAACAAACCAAATTATTCAAAGTTTAAATGCATGTCTATCAGCTGTTATTTCATACCATAATAAACAAAACTGCGCTTGCGCCTCTAGTAACATAAGGGTTGAAACGGTAAGATTTCGTGCGCTTATGGTGGGTCCCAACAGAGCATGTTAGAGAATTGGTATTCACGCCGTACCGGGCCACACACTGTTCAGGGGGAACACGCTTCACACTGGGTGGAAACTCCTCCGCAGCACGTGTGGCAGGGTAAATAAGGACGGATAGTGAAGTTTACAACGACTCTTCTTTTCATTTTGAGGTCGAGGTACGTTTAGACCTGGGGCGAGGCGGGACATGGACGCAAAATCATCCCGACGGAGACGTATATTTAAGGGAAAACTATCCCTCCAATACCGGTCCACACCAAAACGCCCGCACGGCCACGGCCCGCCAAGCCTCAAACATTTACGCCCTCAGATGAAAATAGAAGTTATCAGGTTATTATTTGAATGATTTCATTTAATTTGGAAACTTCACTTTGCACGACACTGCACATTGCCCTCCCCTGTCTTAGCACTCAATTGTCACTGGTTATTATCACACCTCGTCCGTGTCACTGAACTTCACTGTCACCGCACTCCACGGTCACCGCACTCCATTGTGACTAATGACTGCCGCACTTCACCTATGTCACGGCACTCCACTGCCACTGTACTTCATTGTCACACTTCACTCATGTCACTACTCTCCATTGTCACCGCACTTCATTGTCACTAGTGGCTGCCACACTCCACCTCCGTGTCATGGCACTCCTCTATCACCGTATTTCATTGCCATTAATAGTTGTCGCACTTCATCTGTGTCGCTGCATTCAGCCACATTCACTGTGTTGTGCTTCGTTTGTTGGTTCTTTTCCTTTTTTCTCGTTTTCTCCCCTTGTCTCCTTGTTTGCTCTCCGCTTCTGTTGCGTCATATTTCCTCCCCGATTCTCTTTTTAGGGTTGCTTTGCTCTTCGCCTATTCTTCCAGGTTGTTCTTGGAATGTTGGTTTTCCATTTCTCTTCCCATTATGTCTACCAGATTTCGTGCTTTTCTCTTTTCTTCTGTTTTCATTGTTCCGTCCAGTACTTTATGGTCCGTACCAAAGATTATCTCCCCAAGATGGGTTACTTGGCCAAAAAATTAATCCCGATACCGATGGCGGGAATAGTTCGGGAAGTTGTATTATTCATGGAAGTCAGTTTCATCTGTTTCATGCAGAATCGTCTTTGTTCACAGTGAGTGTGTTTAAAATAATTCTGAACTGGATTTTGACAATTAACTGAAATTTTTCTGGTGTGTACATTAGATTTCCTCGGCTAAAATAAAGAGTACAGCGAATAATACTGCGATACATTCTGCAAAGCCCCCAAGTATTTTCAAATTTTCAAACTGTTTGAATTATGGACACCGACACTGCAAAATTTTCAGCAGTGCAAGAACGGCAAACTCGACTGCAAAGGATCTGAATTGGTTATGCGGGTTATGCGAGAATACGTCGATTGTATCCTAGAAACGGATTTATAGTGGCGGCATCCACAGCCGCCAGGGGCGTCGGATATTTCCGGTTGATCCTTCGTGCCGCAATTATGGGGATTAAAAAATCAAACGTGCTCTTGCTTTTTCTATTATGGTCTGCTAGAAGGCGTGTTTTTTTCACTTTTCTTGTGTTTTTATTGGTCCGTGTAGTACTTCGTGGTCTATGCTCCTTTTTGAGGTCCATGTTTCCTTGATTTGGTAAACTTTGTTGGTTTTCTCCGGAGAGGATACGATTTATTTTGGGAGAAGCTGTTCGTGGTTTTTCCTCTCTATGTTGTGAAAACTGACTTACCCTTGCTTGAAGTGATTCAAATTCCGAGGTCAAACAGTTGCGCGAGTTTCTTCGTCAGAATGATAATGATTACCACTTCTCGTCTGGTGTTCTTCGTGCCTCCGTTTGCATTTACGTTTTCGGGATAGTTTGAAGAGTTTTCCTGTGTATGCTCCTTCTTTGATCTGTTGAAAGCTATATACAGGGTTGTTCAATTAAGATGCCCGCCCGAACCCTCCGCCAAACCACCAACACGAGAAAAAAACAAACCACAAGGAAATGCAGCCCAAAGTCTCAGCCCCAAAACGAGCTCCAGCCGAACCCTCCACGTCCCTCAGCTCCCTAACTACAGCGAATCAATCGGAGCAAAACATGGTCGTCCGAAAACCCCCGACCGACAATAGCAAAAAGTCCCGAACAGAAGTCAGAGAGCGACACGAGAGCCCCCCCAAAACCCCACCACACTCCCGATCCAGGCGCTCCAGCCTCCGAAACATCGACAAACTAGTCGGCTCGATCGCACATTCAAGATGTCCGCTCCGATTCTTCGACCCGACCAATCCGTCGATACCTCGAAAACCGGAGCACCCAGACCAAAAGCGTTGCGGGGCTTTGGAAAGCTCCCGCATCGCCCTCCGGCTCGAAACCCCCCGCGACCATCGATCAAAAACCCTCAACCGACCATGCCCCGCTCCAACCAACTCGCTGCAATCAAAAACTAAAAGACGTAGAAAATTCAGTCAGAGCTCACCCCGAAGCCAAGACTCCAGGCCACACCCCCCCGCGATCCACTCCCCTCCCGCGCCGGCAGCCCGGCAGAAAACTCGAGCGGACACCTCAACCGAACAGCCCTGTATGTTTCGATGATTCCAGCGCTGTTGGCCATTTCGTCTTCATGGAAGGTACAGTTTCCGTCGGCGGGAATTTTCGTGATTGTCGCAGTGTCTTGATTGTCTCCATATTTGCTTGTGTGTGTGTTGTGTGTCTGATTTATTATGGTATAGCCAAGGATTATCTCCTCTATGGGTATAGCTAAGAGTTTTGGGTTAGAAAGCTGAAACGTGTGAAAGATTTTTGACCTGCGTGTTTATTTTATTACGGTTAAAAGCTGGAAGGGCCCGTTCAAAAATCTTAAAATACTATTCCGCCGTTTCGCGGTGTTTGAGTTATGTTTTGCACGTGTTTGGGTCGTCTTGGAACTTTCTTATTATGAAGCGAACGTTTATTTATGACAGGGGTAGAAATGTTCTTCGTGTTGTATGCTTTTAGTCCAGAGGCACGCTAGAGGGTTCCTACCCAACGCTAGCAGGTAGAGATTTTGGTGCCCGGGTGGTTGTAAATGCTCTCCCATTATCGGTATGAGACTGGTATCACGTTCGATTCGAAATTATTTTCATGCGGTTATGTTGATCTACTTATTCTAGTCTAATCTAATGTTACGGTTATGTTTGATTTGACTCAGCTTTTGGTGATCCCCGGTTGGTGTAGATATAGAGTGTGGTTCGGTACTCAGGTTTAGCGCTCTTCAGTCGGTACCTGGCTACCTGCTTGCTCGTGTACCTGTTCCACCTGCCGCACCTATATTCAGACCGGTATCGTGAATCACATCACATCACATCACATAAAACTCGAGCTCTTTCTTTGTACGGGCTGTACAAGCCGAGACTGTCAAGAAACACGTCCGTCTTTCACAAGAGTCAGGACGGATCTCATTATCGAGTTGCTCACAGAACAAAAAATACACTCAAAAGCTATGATCTATTAAATGAATTAACAGATAGCGAATTTTTGACAGGGTTCATATTCACGAAATAAACAATTTCATCACATACTGGAGCTCATACGACGAATAACGTTCATTTAACACCTTTGGTTTCTCACTCCAAAACAGTAGATTTGAAAGTAAGTGTCAATTAATGAATGGGTTTCTACCTTGCGGAAGTTTTCTGATCGGTTTCTTTTACTATTTGATGAAGTGTTTCCATTTATAACATGGAATAATGAATTTCTCTCAGGAATTTAGTTTACAGTCAACCTTCAAAATTTGACATCCATTCGATCGGCTACATATGGCAGATATATGTCGGATTTAGGAGCGACTAGATTGTCAAAATTACAATTAAAAGTATTACCCACCTAAAAGCATCGTTATTCTTGTAACTAACCAACAATTATTTTCGTATTAAAAGACGGAAAAATGCTAATTGTAGGAAATAAATTTAATCGACAAGTAGTTACTCGGGAGTTTAATCAGAGATGAAAAGACCGGGCCTAAAATTTCATACGTTCTGGATGTAGTACATTATTTATTAATAAATTCGCATTGAAAGAGTCACACAAGTCATGTTGACTGACAATTATCAACATTGTGGTCATATAACACCCATCAAACAGGTAATTAATCGAGACTAAAATTAAAATTTGAAATATGGCCGATGCTGAATGCAACTTTTACAATTACAATGAATTGTAGAAGATAAGAAACAGGTTCCTGGTGTTTGCCTTACACTTTTCGAATGCAAATAATTTTGGTGAACCCGTGTGCTAGAGCGAGAGACTGGGGAACACTCATGCACTCGATAGTTCTATCATGTCCACAAGTTTTCCCCAGTAGATCTGCTCGGTCCTTGTCGAATACCCCCCACGCCAACTCGTAAGCCAATATAAAATCTCTAATCTATGCATACGAGTTAGCGCACGTCGTAGTGGGGGGCGTCCGACGAGGAACACTTCGTTCTACTGGGGAAAACTCGTGGACATGATAGTTCATACTCCCAAAACTTGTCATTGATCCTTCGTCTGTAAAGGAATTGGCAGAATGAACCTGGAAAAATCTTCGAGCTGCCTAATTGAATTGGACATAAAGATTTGATATCAATTTTTGATTTTTGAGTGGATCAAGTGATTAGGCTTAGAAGATATCATTTTCTTTAAGGATGTATTGTACCAACATTGAAAAATTGCCAATATTGTTGAAATTTGGAGAAACATCTGTTTATGTATCACCAAAAGTCTGTGCAAAAATTGAGAAACTTTGGTCGAGTAGTTTCGCGTATTTATTTTTTAACATTTTACACGGGTTCTTATGAGAAAATTCAAATGTGAGATGTATTCCTCGAATTAATTCATGTACTAAATGTACGATTATCACATGATGATGGGATATTGAACGAACTTTTAACGTAAAATCAGAAAGATAAGTCGATTTTTTTCAGAGTTATTCAAAATAATTCATCCAAAAACGTAATGATTTTATAAATTGCGGAAAATATGCGGCAACGTTGTCACTGACAGGTGGCAGAAGTTTCGCTATTTTTTCAGTTCAAATTTCTCGTACCAAGAACATTATCGAGTTCCTAGTAGGTTTTACACAAGGGTCATACTCAAAGACTTTATACTTTCAAAAAATAACGTCGTTTATTTAAATAATTTATAGTTGAAACTAGCAGATGACAGAAATTACCACCAACCAGCCAAAACCAAAATGCACGCTGTAGCCACGATTCAGCGATTCAGCGATTCAGTTATAGAGCCACTTATTTTGTAAGTTTATCCAGATCCTCTTGCAGGAATTTGAATGATATGATCGGTTTTCACTTACTTTTCATCATTAGCATCTTCGGGATTACTTTAATTTTGAGTAACACTTCATATAAAATATAATTATTTGTTTTTTCACACTGATGTACACTCCAAAAAAAACTCACAGAAACTTTCGATTTTTCGATAAAATTCTCTCGAAATACACGAAAAATTATAAATTCATCTGCGTTATCAACTGACAATATACGACTTGATATTTCAGTGACTTCATTACTGAACAATTCGGATTTATAAGTAATTTCCATATTTGTATACTTTTGACCTTACATACAATACATCCCTAAGTTTCACATGCATTTAAAGCTAGTCTTTTGATTGAAAGACTGGGTTGTTCGTTCATAACAGTTCTCCCAATAATTTTTGTAATGCACTCTAATCATTATCATCTCGACGCCTCGATTCGGTGAGGTCTGGGCGCGATGTACCCCTTGCAACCTCCCGTTGGCGCGAGGGGCATCACAAAGCCGTCATGATCCTTCTTTGAAGGACGGTGAATGCTTTTCTTATTACTCGAACTTAGAAGTTTATTCAAAGTATCGAAAGAAATGCAGAGAGGCGGAATGTAAAAGCAGGCGGTATTTGAATGTAGCGAACGCATTCCAATGAGGGTGACTACCGCTTCAGGAATAGGCGCCGTTCTAGTGTCAGCTAGTGTCGCAGGCATTTGTGGTTTTGCGGGTCCTCACTTATATTTTTTCACATATTTTTCAATAAAGATTTGAAAACATCACTGAAAATTCCACTCTGACTGTTATTTGGATGAATCTCATCGCGACATATGTTTTCTAAATCACGCTCAGTACTAAGTTATACAGTCTAATTTTTGAAAGAAGGAACCGACGTCATCAATTTTAGTGCTATGAACGCCAACGGTGACGTATGTCGCAAATGTTTCATTTGTAGATGACGTCATGGCTAGTTTAGCAAGAATTTGACAGCTAACCTTTTACATTCTCTGAAGTGAAGAGTAATTAAAACACAGAGAAGAGCGTTCAAAAACGCACCGGGGAAGGTGAGAGTGACCCGAAGTCGTTCAGAAATAAAAGTATCCGGAGAACACTCAAGATCAGTTCTTGACACAATCTTACAGTTGGAGGTTGTGCACTAAGAGGTATTTTATCATTCTCATGCATTCTTATGGCAGTTTTGGGAAAACATGATTGTCCATGATGTCTCTTTTCAACATGTACTGCCTCGACAATAACGTAGCGCAAAGCTCGTTATCGAATTCGTGACGTAAGTTCCTTCTCTTAAAAATTGGACTGTACTTACAGATTATTACTGTCTTCGGCTCACAAAAACAAACGAACGGTAATTATTAACCAAGGTAGAGAAGTTTGCTATTATTGCCAAGCGGCAAGTTCAGATATGGGCCACGAGGCAACAATAGCAATCTCTACCGTGGTTAATATACTGTTTTATTCACTACTAGAAGATAAACTCTCTTTTTGGTTTAACATTTTACATGCTCGAGAAGGCGCGCGCCACTGAGTTGACACCGTTGACAGCAAATATTATACGGGGTGTTGAAAAAAAACCGGTACCCTGGAATAACTCCTTTCCACTGCATTGCAGCGGAAAATGCATCGTCTTCAAGAGGAGAATCGTTTTCACACAAAACTTTCTCTCACCCCTCACCCCCTAAGCAGGAGTGAGGGGTAAAATCAAACTTTTGAATGTCAGCCCCCATTTTTTATTGGCTATCGAGTTCCCTGATTGAAAAAAGATATCTTTTTTCTAAAACATTTTTTTGTTCGACCCCATTCTTCGCGAGACATGAAAGGGAAAAACTTGAGATCGAGACTGCAAAACTCACCTATCATCCGCAGATCAACGCTTTTTCTCTGAATTGCACCAGAAAACGTCTGAAGAACCAGTGGTTTGTCCCCAGACATTTTCTGGTGCGATGCAGAGATGAAAAGTTATTCCGGGGTACCGGGGTTTTTTCAACACCTTGTATACCAAGGTAAATAATATCAATTATTCACCCCTTTCTTGACAAGTATTACCACTGTAGAATAAATCAACTTCACTCCTGTCGAATCAGTCAATAATGACGCCTTCTAGAGCTAGTAGTGAATAATAGTACATTATTCACCCAGGTAGAGAAGTTTACCATTATTGCCTCGCGGCAAAAACATATGAGCCGCGAGGCAACAATAGTAATTCTCTACCGTGGTGTATATACTATTTTCTTCCACTACTACCAAAGAAAAACGACTAATTTAGTGATTTTTATTTTTGACATATTATGTCAATAAGGAAAAATTACCGAAAACATAGTGGCTTTTGGTCATATTATTGACCTCCGGTAAATAATAATCCATTATTTACCCGTTTCAGCAGAGGTTGTGAAAATTAACTTCACTACCTGAAAGTCAGTCAAAAATGACGTCTTCTCAAGCTAGTAGTGGCTGCGCCTCAGGCTGCAACTTCTCTCCTCGAGCGCCAATGATACACTTTGCGCCCTAGATACACAAATAACTGTTGTGTATCTACATTTACACATTTACATTTACATCTACATTTTTTCTACAAATACTATGAAATAGTTACCTCGCATTCATTTTCAAAAAAATTATAATTTTTTGAGCAGGCATTGTGAATGATTCATTTCCATGAAGATTTTTTAAAAAAAAATTATTTGCATTTCACGTCCATTTCTCTTCGCCGTTCAAAAATTGTGCCACAAAGCCGTGTATCTTCTTATAATCGCTTGAAATCTGTTAGAGTGGGTGACGAAAGTGACGATAATGGCAATGATCTGCATTTAATTTCAATGACTGTGAAGTTTCCAATTGTACGTTCAATTTTGAAAATAAATGGTTGGTTGAAGAATCAGTTTTCTAGCAAAACACAGACTTTCAGAAAAATCCCATGCCGAATCATCATGCCTTAGGGCGCAAAAATTAACTTTGCGCCCTTGGGCGCGAATCACCTCTTTTGCGCAATAAAAATTGATCGCAAAGTTTGACTTTTCATAGTATTTGTAGAAAAATATTTTTTTGATTTCAACACCTTATAACTTTTGGACTTTTGGACAAAGGTAGTTTTGGGTTAATCGTTCTATTTTGTCCTAAGGCGTACTCGTGTGTGGTAGCGCGTTGTACCGCACCCCGTATGAAATATCTTAGGAAGAGTACAACACTGCATGTGTCACCTTTGTCAGTTATCGTGGCCGTCAGAATTGCTATGCGGCTCTCTGAGCTGCTGAATTTCAATATTGTCGCGCCGATTTCTTGAAAATTGCAGTCCTAAAAAGAAACGTATTCATAATCCACTAATATTATTGTGAAATTCATCTTCACTTGACCATCAATTCAGAAAATATGGATTGCTTATTTATAAGTCTGCTGCTGCTGAAAGAAATGTATTACTATCGGGTGGTCCCGCAAAATCCGGACGTTTATTTTTGTTGATAACTTTTTGGCTTTCCCACCGATTTTCAATTTCTTAATCTGGTTTGTTGCACAATCAAATACACTAACTAACAGACGTTCAAAGTGATAAATTTCGTAATAAAACTAAGGAGCGTAACTTTCCGAAATTTATTTAGAACTAGTTGGAACTTTTTGTTCTCGCGACAAAAAGAAAACTGATAAACAGTCTCTTGGTAACATTTTGTGAGGTCGATCATTCAATTTTGTTAAAATCAAGAAAGTTATCAGATCATATGTGAGACCGTGTTTTCACTTTTTTCGTATCTACGAAAAGTGCATCCAATTTAAAGTTCTTAACTTTGCCATTTTCAATCGATTTAAGACTTCGACCTCTTGTTGGATAGCTTAAGTATTGGTCTATTCATTTTCATGTTACTCGCAATATTTTCGGCAAATTCCAAGATGGGTGACGTGATGGATGACGTTTTACCAATTTTTAAAGGGTCCTCATCTTTTTTTAAAAGCTCCCCAAAACAAAAAGAACTCATATTTAGAAAGTGTGAACTTTTGTGGTTAATCGGTCGATAGCAGAAATCGATAGAAATCTCGTGCAAATGGAAGTCACACGTATTGAGGATGTTTTCTTATCCACTTTTGAACTTGACGTCACTTTGAAATAATTGTTCTAAATTAATTTTCATCCAGACTAATTCGATAATTTTGTGTGTTGGAAAAACTTAATATATCGCGCGAAAGAAACTTTTCCGACAAATTGCTTATACGATTTTTCCGACTTCCACATCGTGCGATAATTAAATCACTAACTAGTTTCAAAATGAGTAACTTTTCTTTTACCTCGATTATTATGAAAAGTGACACTGTTCAATGTGGCCGTCGGAAAAATTAATTGAAACACCCTACAACTAAATCATAGGGTACAACGAGGGCTAAACCACCTAGTTAATGTGGTCCACAGGTCTGAGTTATTGTATTAAAAGAATTCAGTCAATGCCGTTAATGTAGTTAATGTCGGGTTATTGTAGTTAATGTCGATTTAATGCAGTTAATGCTGATTTATTGCAGTTAATGCCAATTTAGCGCCAACATATTGCTGTTTTGATAATGAACGACGTTTCAATCAATAACGAATAATAAAATGAATTAATAATAATTAATAATCGGCTGATGTTGTCATTTTTCTGAATAAATATCATAGGTAGTGGTAGATCGAGGGGTAGATTCATGATAAATAGATATTTTCTAAACATATAAGGTGATGAAATTGCGAATTATGGACTGGACTGGATATCACTTCAATGCTTTTGTACTAAAGCAGAAACATCTTGGCGCATGCGCTTATTGTGTCAATTCCTATAGAACGAAGATTTCTTCAGAAGTGGATTACATTCAATTGCAATTTTGCAGTCGTGCATGGAATTTTTCTCATTTTGGGGTATGGACAAACGGGTCTTATGCGATTGCATATTTTTACATTTTTTACTGCAGTTTTTCCTATACATTTCAATTTTTTGAAATAATGTAGATCACAGCAAGGTTTTTTGAAAGATTATTTCCCGCCATGTAAATAGTACAACGCAGGTGGCGCTTCGCATTGTTCAGCTGACACTTGTTTTTGAGGTTAGTTTTGGTAAATGCACTAGTGAAGTTTAATGGTTTGGAAAAATGGCCCCAAGAAAGATAACTGATGATGGTTTTGAATCAGCGAATTCAAATAATCTCCCCACTGTAACATTGGATATGATCGATCAAACTCGCTCAACACGTGACTAAACATGACCTTGAACAGTTTTGTTTGTTGTGTCAGAGAGAAGAGAGACAAATCCAACAGATCTGGCACTCGATCATAGTTGACACTTGTAGATATTATACGCAAAAGAGCGGGATTGAAGAGTTTCCAATTCGAACACGCCCTCTGAAGCATACGAAAACTGCCAAAAACGTGTAATTATTCTTTAAGGCCTGGTCTTTTCATCTCTGATTAAACTTCCGAGTAACTACTTGTCGATTGTTGGTTAGTTACTCACAATAATAACGATGTTTTCGAGTGGGTAATACTTCTAATTGTAACTTTGACAATCTAGTCGGCCATGTGTAGCCGATCGAATGAATGTCAAATTTTGAAAGTTGAAAGTAAACTTTAAATTCCTGAGAAAAAATTATTGTTTCACGTTATAAATGGAAACACTTCATCCAATAGTAAAAAAAAAACGATCAGAAAACTTCCGCAAGGTAGAAACCCATTTATTAATTGACACTTACTTTCAAATCTACTGTTTTGGAGTGAGAAATCAAAGGTGTTAAATGAACGTTATTTGTCGTATGAGCTCCAGTGTGTGATGAAATTGTTTATTTCGTGAATATAAACCCTGCCAAAAATTCGCTATCCGTTAATTTATTGAATAGATCATAGCTTTTGAGTGTATTTTTTGTCTGTAAGCAACTCGATAATGAGATCCGTCCTGACTCTTGAGGAAGACGGACGTGTTTCTTGACGCTCTTGGCTTGTGTACAAGAAAGTGCTCAAAAATCACGTGATGTGATGTGATGGTATGTGATCCACGATACCGGCGCGAAAGGTGAAACAGGTAGACGAGCAAGCAGGTAGCAGGTACCGACCGAAAAGCGCAAAACCTGAGTACTGAATCACACTCTACACCAACCGGGGACCACCTAACACCAAACATAACCGTAACATTAGTCTAGAGTATGTAGATCAACCGCATGCGATTAATTCCAAATCGAACTCGATACCAGTCTTATACCGATAAAGCGGGACCGTTTACAACACCCATGCACCAAAATCTCTACCCGCTAGCGTAGGGTCTAATCCCTCTAGCGTGCCTCATGCCTGAAAGCACATCGCACTAAGATCATTTCTATCCCTGTCATAAATAAAAATAAACATTCACTTCATAATAGAAAAGTTCGAAGACGACCGAAACACGTGTAAAACATAACTCAAGCGCCGAAGGAGCATTTTCGGATTTTTGAACGAGGCCCAGTTTTTAAACGTGATAAAAAGAACACGCAGGTCAACAATCTGTCACATGTTTAAGCTTTCTAACCCAAAACTCTTATTAGCTATACCATAATAAATCAGACCCACAATACACAAATAAGCAAATATGGAGACAATAAAGATAGGCCAAGACAATGCGACAATCAAGGGAATTCCTGGTGACGAAAAGTGCATCTTCTCTAAAGACGAATCGCCAACATCGCTAGACCATAGAAACAGATACTGTTATGCTTTGTACTGACCTGAGCGTGTTTGCGCGCAGGGAAAATTTGCGTGCAAAATCTCTTTCAGGTTGGCCAAGAACCGACAAGTGACTGATAGCATTCGTACGTGCGCAGACCGTTCGTGCACACAGCACGCGCTCAGGTCAGTACCGACCTTAAGAAGGAAACCAGCATAAACAGGAAACCTCTTCAAACTATCCCGGGAACGAAAATGGAAACAGAGGCACTAGACGAGGAATGGCAAGCCTAACCAATAAGAAGACATTGATAGAAAGCTCGGACCAAACAATAGACGAAAAGACAAAAAAAGTAAACTCAGCTCACAGAAAACTTTCGGAAATTATTCTTCAGCATCGGCAAAAAAAAATCGTCATCGCGAGACAGGTAACCGGGACAGAAGATCTGATACTGAAGGGAAAAATGAACACAAAACCACTAACGAGAACGTCATTTTGCTGAAAGACTTCGCGCACCTGTTTGACCTCGGAGCTCAAAAAACAAAAAACCTAGAGAACGGATAAGCTACTTACTTCTCACAACATGGAAACAGAAAACCACAAACGGAGCTTGTCCCAAATAGATCACATCCTTACCGGAACAAACCAACAGAGGTTACCAAAATCAAAGGAACATGGATCCCAAAAGTTAGTACGGACTATAAAGTACTGGACAGAACAATGAAAACAGAAGAAAAGAGAAAAGCACGAAATCTGGTAGACATAATGAGAAGAGAAATGGAAAACCAACATTCCAAGAACAACCTGGAAAAATAGGCAAATAGCAAAGCAACCCTAAAAAGAGAATCGGGGAGGAAATATGACGCAACAGAAGCGGAGAGCAAACAAGAAGACAAGGGAAGGAAACGAGAAAAGAGGAAAAGAACCAACAAACGATGCACAACACAGTGAATGTGGCTAAATGCAGCGACACAGATGAAGTGCGACAACTATTAATGGCAATGAAATACGGTGATAGTGGAGTGCCATAACACGGAGGTGGAGTGCGGTAGCCACTAGTGACGACAATGAAGTGCGGTGACAATGGAGAGTAGTGACATGAGTGAAGTGTGACAAGTACAGTGACAGTGGAGTGCCGTGACATAGGTGAAGTGCGGCAGCCATTAGTCACAATGGAGTGCGGTGACAGTGGAGTGCGGTGACAGTGAATTTCAGTGAGACGGATGAGGTGTGATAATAACCAGTGACAATTGAGTGCTAAGACAGGGGAGGGCAATGTGCAGTGTCGTGCAAAGTGAAGTTTCCATATTAAATGAAATTATTCGAATAATAACCTGATAACTTCTATTTTTATCTAAAGGCGTTAAGGGCTGAGGCTTGGCGGGCCGAATGAGAAGATCAAAATTTTCCAGTCTTGAACCACATCCAGATCGTTGAAAATATCCATTTCACTAATTTTCCAAGCGAATTTCTGATTAGAATTTCTCAGATTGACACATATATTCACAAAAAAAAACGTGACAATTCTAACATTAACTGGCGATTAACGATTTACTGGGTGCTTGAGGATGTATTGTATGTAAGGTATCAGTCAAAAGTATACAAATATGGAAAATAAATGCGAATTGTTCAGTAATGAAGTCACTAAAATATCAAATATCGTGTATTTTGAGGGAATTTTATTGAAAAATCTAGAGTTTCTGTGAGTCTTTTTTTGACTGTACATCAGTTGTGCAACTGTGAAAAACCAAATAATTATATTTTAAATGAAGTGTTACTCCAAATTAAAGTAATCCCGAAGATGCTAATGATGAAAAGTAAGTTAAAATCGATCATATCATTCAAATTCGTGCAAGAGGTCCTAGATAAACTTACAAAACAAATGGCTCTATAACTGCTATGAATCGTGGCTACACCGCACATTTTGGTTTTGGCTGGTTGGTGATAATTTCTGTCATCTGCTAGTTTGAACTATAAATTATTTTGATAAACGCTGTTATTTTTCGAAAGTATAGAGTCTTTGAGTAGAACCCTTGTGTAGAACCTACTAGGAACTGAAAAAGTAGCGATATTTCGAAACTTCCGCCACCTGTCAGTGACAGCGTTGCCGTATATTTTCCGCTATTTATAAAATCATCACGTTTTTGGATGAATTATTTTGAAAAACTCTGAAAAAAATCAACTAATCTTTCTGATTTCACGTTAAAAGGTCGTTCAATACCCCATCATAATGTGCGTGAAATTTTGTGATAATCGTACATTTAGTACGTGAATTAATTCGAGTAATACATCTCACATTTGAGTTTTCTCATAAGAACCCGTGTAAAATGTTGAAAAATAAATATGCTAAACTACTCGACCAAAGTTTCTCAATTTTTGCACAGACTTTTGGTGATACATAAACAGATGTTTCTCCAAATTTCATCGATATTGGCAATTTCTCAATGTTGGTACAATACATCCTTAAAGTACCCTTTAAGTTTAATTGCCAAATAGGCAGTTTACAGGGCAGTTTAATTTTACTTGTAGGCGAAAAGACAGAAATAATGTCAGGATTATATTCAACCACTACCACTACTTGGTACTTCAATCATCAGGTGAAAAGACCGGGCCTGAGAGGTATTTTATGCAGCTATCTTTATCATTCTCATGCATTCTTATGGAAGTTTTGGGGAGACATGATTGTCCATAATGTCTCTTTTCAACATGTACTGCCTGGACAATAACGTAGCGCGAAACTCGTTATTAAATTCGTGACGTAAGTTCCTTCTGTTAAAAATTGGACTGTATAAAATATCGCGACAATATCGTTATTTCGTCCGCCTCCTCCTGCCCTTCTCTTTCTAATGAGAGACGGAGATATTGGGAGCGTGGTGTTGGGTCCTCACGACGATTGGGAGATATTTTTAGGACGCGCCGACTTCCGAGGCAAACTTCCGAAATAAATACATAAATGTGAACCGCGCCTCCGCGCGCACACCGCGCAGCTTTTTCCGCTGCAAATTAAATGGCTAGGAACTTTCTGCCCGGCCTTAACACGTATTATCTCCAAAAATAATGCCTATACCTTTTTTAAACATCTTTTCACAAATTTTTTGTTTCTACAACCGCAACTTTTTATTGAATGGACGCATCTGACCTTTTTGTATATTTCCAGATTCTACGTTTTTTCTACGTAAGAAAATGCTTTCACCGCTCAAAATTTTTGACTTTTTTTATCTCGCGTGTGATCAGCCATTTTGAAAACGGCTGAAATTTTCGAAAAACGCGCGGACACGTCGCTTTTGTTTTTCAATGCTGGTCATTTGCGGTCAAACCGGAAGTGGTATAGGAATGAGATTTGATGGAAAAGATGCAGACTTAAAGCAACAATGACCAAGAGCGGGACATATTCCGCAGGGTAATCAAGCAATGTTCCCTTTTTCAAGTTCTTTTAGAACAGCAGTGCTTGTGATCCCGAAGTTTTCAGTTACAACGAACCATATTGTTTCTATTCTCTCTTCGCTACCGCTGAAATGTTTGAAATTGTCGCGGTTCATACAAACATACAGTGTATCAATTTAAAAACTTGTCACCCCCAATTTCCACAAAGGATGAACTTCAGCCCAAAACCCCGAGTACCGTCCATTTTTGTTTCGAAGGGGACCAAAAATGACGATAGATAGAACCGCATTCATCCGTGTAGCGGTGGTAGCAACCCTGGGCAGATTTTTATTAGAGAACAAGTGAACACGTCTAAATTAGTATCTATGGCGACCGAAAGAAATTATAAATAGAATAACCCCCCGTCAACTGTGTAGCGGGGGTAGCAACACTCTGCACATTTTGAATAACGCCACGGGTCGAATGGCATAACAATTTGATCCGCATGTGATTCTCTCAACGACTTCAAAATTTGAAAATAATCAAATTCGCGATTGGTATGGATTTATTGGACGATTCACCAAAATTGGATCGGTAGCAAAAAAGAAAAAGTGATGAATGAGGAAGCGCAAATCGAGGTTTTGTCAATCGGCGGAATTGCCGTTTTTGGAGCGGTGCAAACCCTAATCAAATACTGGGTCATACTCAATGGCCACGAAAACTAAATATCTGGTCCCTTTTTAATCGATGAGAATGTAAATGGTATGGCTTACTTGAACACGCTGGAGAACACCATAAAACCTTTGATTACAAGATCTTTGAAGAATCAGATGAATGAACCGAATGAAGACGGTGACTTTTTCTTACATGAGCAATTGTCCCATTTCTAGCACAACGGTGCTCAACTCTTGTTGAACAGTTTTGACACGATTATGATTGTAGGCATTTTTTCCCATTTTCTCTTCGATGCAGTAATCACGTCTATACGTTATAGGGAAAACAAGAGGAACAAGAGCTTTTTTAGTTTTAGAATACTTCTCTTTATAATATGAAGTATTTTTCTTGAAACCTGCCAATTTCTCCAAGTTCTTTCTCGAAAAAAAATATCTTCAAAACTTTCTCCTCGTCCATTGACGAACTGAATTGAAGATCCTCATTCCAATAAATCCACACCAATCGCGACTTTTATTATTTGAAAACATTATTTTCGAATTTCGAAGTTAATGTTGACAGTGAATGCAAAAACGACCCCATGGTTGTTTAGAGAATCACATGCGGATCATGCGGATCAATATTCCACTTATTCCTACTAATTTCTCACTAATTCCCCACTAGTTTCTACTAATGTTCTCATTTCTGAATTATGATTCCCAATTAATTCCTGGAGCTTGTACATCAATTCTCCTACGAGATACCCCTAGCAATTGATTAGCCACGATAATATTAAAAAATTCAAAATCATTGAAAATTTACTCGAATGATGTGTTTCTGATAATCTTGGTTTCACCGGTCACTGGTGACCTCGTGGCGCTACGAACAAATTCAGTGCCGGTCACCGGAGACCCCCAGGACATTCAACGTGTTAAAAAGCTCCAATTTCAAATTTCGAAAGAGTTATTTTGCTAATATCGAAGAAGCTACTCATGAGCATTATCAGATTTGGAAATTTCAAATGTTAACACTAGTAAATAAAAATAGTATGTTGTTCAACTAGCAAGAAAGTTTAGCATTTCCAGGAGGATGACATTGCGACACCAGTCGAAGCTTCGTAAAGCAGTGTAAATGGTAAATTCTCACGAGTTGAACACTACTTTATTCCAATCGTATTAAATAAAATTAATAAAATTGAAAAATACTACCACTATACAGACGAGTCAATTCTCAGAGAAAAGGTCGTACAAAAGATGTGTTGAGAAAGTGAAATGCCGACATTTTCTAAATCAAAAACTGTTGAGAAATGGTCACCTTATTTAATACGATTGGACAATAACCATTTTTAGTAATGTTTGTAGAAAAAAAAATTACACACCTGAGTTTTGAGAAGTTTGTAAAGGTCTGTTTCCATTAAACATTGTACTATGTACACATCCCTCATCTGGTCTATGGTGACAGCTCTCAGTATGTCCCTTATGTCAATTATCTGCAAGAACAAGAACAAAAACCGCATCACTAAAAGAACCAAGTCATCGTTAAACTTTGATCAGCGATTTCGAGCCCCGGAGGCAAGTTTAACGACGGATGAAATACTCAACCGTAATAATGTGAAATCATCAGTTATCAAGTTTGCGATACAGGAGAGAAATTTCGACTCATAAAATTACGAGATATGAAATCTGATAACTGACAGATATTCCATCGTTATTCGTTCCAAACGAATATGGAACAATTTCAGAATGTCGTTATATTCTCTAATAAAAAAGAACTTCCCAGGGTGGACTCTTTGTCCAATGAACGTCTATTAGACGCTCAAGCTCTAAGGTTATCGTAATGGACCTCCATTGGACATCTGCGCATTGTTCTCAATTGTTTATCAGGGGGTTGGGAAGAAAACTCACAGGTGCTTTTCACTTGATTTCTATATTTATACAGGGCAATGAAAAGGAGCCACCCCGAATAAATCAATGTTGAATCTCTTTTGAGAAAAACCCCGAGACAGGTCGATTTTGTCCTCAAGGGACATATTTTAGCAGCAAAATTTCCGAATTCGCTTTACTCAGTTGAAAAGGGTGGCAACCCCTTGGATTTTTTCAATGGGAAACTGGGTCGAGTCACACATCATTGGAAAGCGTTTTGCATTACTTATCCAATGATGTGTAATTTTTTGAAATTTGGATCCGTCTAAAATCGGCATTCTTAACACGGGAGATGATAATCGCAGCAAACATTCCGGCGCAATATCTGCGCCGGCCGAGCGCTCGCTTACCAGCACACAGCGTTGGGCCATCGCTGGCGCGCCAGCAATGGCCCAACGCTGCAATGGCCCGTTGCAGATATGAGACTTTTGCCAGCGCAGATACTGCGCTGGCTAGCCGGCGCTCGGCCAGACCAGTAGCCGGCACTTAACCGGCAGTCGGCCATTGATTCACCGGCATTAAGCCGGCACTCATACTCGAGATTTGAACCACTAACTTTAGCGGGAACTCATTCACCACACCTTACACATCCAACTCACCTACGAACCTTGTTGTAAGAGTAGTGTATTGATCTTTATTTATAGCGTTCGTGAGATTATCCTGACTTATGATCGTTGAAGATACCGAAAACCAGAGAAAAACTCGAGCGGTTGACCACTCCCAAACTCTCCTACGGGCGTTTGATAACAACTCGAGAACGCCAGTTTCTTTAATTGTGATCCGATTTCAAAATCCCTTTAGCAAAAAATGATTAATTTTTCATACGAATAGGCCTCGTTGCTTATTTTTTTCTGTCGACTCCATTTTTTGCATTAGTAAATAAATTTTTTTCGCCATAAAGTACATTTACGTAAATTTAAGTATGTATTTTTCTCTTTACTATGGTATACAAGAAAATATATTTTTTTAAATTTTTATCCAAAAAAACCGCATAAAAAGTCCCGTCAGATTAAAATTTGATAAAAAAAGTTCAAAGCAAACGTAAAAATGCCTTTTATTGTTTAATCTGACCAAATCTAGCCCATTTGTTAATGGGCTTTTGATATCGGATCACAACTAAAAAACTGTGGCGTTCTAGACTCTTGATCAAACAGCCTGTATATAAGAGTAATAAAGTTTCATGGTGCGCAAACTCAAATTCTTTTTGGCATTTTTGTGCAATTTGCGTCACTCCATAATTAAAAATATCATCACACTTCAGTGTTTTCAAATGTACACACAGTTTTCGAGGGAATTGAAAACTTACTTCTGGCTAGGTCAAATCATTACCAAAATTGAGAAAGTAAACAAGTTCTCAGAAATGTGATAAAGACGATTGATTCTTTCAATAGGAAGAATGTACAATTTAAATGATGTACCCTCTATGGGAGAGCCAAGTCTTTTGTCAATACTCCGTACTGGCGGAAGGGATTATATCGGTCTATTATTATGAAATACCGATAGCGAGAACCGGAATTCCCCACCTACATATTTTGTGTTGTGTTTTAGTTCCATGCTCGGTTCCATGCAAAAATCAGCAAATCGTATGTAAAATGCACAAAAGATGCACGAAATATGCACGAAATATGCACGAAATATGCACAAATATGCAAAATGCATATTTTACAGTATCTAGCCCGCGTTTGTATTTAAATGATTCTGTTATAACTAGTACTAACCAATCATGCATTGCTTAAAACTGGTTTTCCCTAAACTTATCAGTAAAAAAGCGAATTCGAACGGAAAACAGTTACGATTCGGGTATTTACAAAGTCAGCATGGTTACTTCGGGTTTTCACTAGTCAAAACCTGGTTTACCAAATGCCCATGGTGATTTCTAGAATTGACTAGTTAATACTAGGTTCCTCAAAGACTACTCGTGAATTCTAGTTCTAACCAGTTAAACCTAGTTTTAACTGATTTCGGCTTTTGACGGTAACATATAACAACGGTGTCCAGAAATTAGCCAGCAATAATTTGCCGGATGATTCCTCAATAAAAACGATGAAAAAAGTTCTAATGAACGTATGTCGAGAATCGCTTCCTAAAGGAGATATAGCCCCTGGAAGGTAGGCCTCCTATGATGATTTATGTTAATTATCTGCAAACCTGTTCAAGATTTAGAAATCATATTTGGTACAATTATTAACCTTTTTATGCTCAACAAAATGGACTAGGAACAAATTCAAAATTTCCACCATGGGCGGGTCATCTAGGAGGGGCAGTGGTAAAAAATCTTCCGAACTTTTTTGTATGATGCTTTTTTCAAATTCGGACAAGATATCATGATATTACAAGGTTTTTTACGAAAAGGTACTCTTGGTAAACATCGATAGGAGGCGCCGCATTCGAAATAAATCGATTTTAACATTAATTTTTTTTTTCTAATTTCTGTTGAACTGTATTTTTTTAAGCAGTATTTTAATCAAGACATCTTGATTAGAAATCTTACATCACTAACCATGTAAAAGATTTGGAAATTAATTATAAAATGCAACATTTAGGATGCAAAACGTCGCCCCAGATTTTACGACGTGACACCCCCGTAAAGAATTTTTTTGAATTTAATGTAAAATGCCGCATTATTTGTTGAATTTTCAAATTTTAGTGATGTCAGATTACTAATCAAGATGTCTTGATTGAAATACTGCTTGAAAAGTTACATTTCAACAGAAATTTAAAAAAAATTAAATGTTCAAATCTAATAAACATGTCGAATATTAAAATGTATATGTGAATGAGATATATAGTTTTATTAAAATGAATTATTAGGGTAAGCAATTCAAGCCTACACACAGATACGCATGGTATCTCGGTAGGGATTGTAAGTAATTACAACTTGTATTATTTTTATACACTTGAATAAATATCATATCATATCATATCATATCATAGCATATCATATCATATCATATCATATCATATCATATCATATCATATCATATCATATATCATATTTATTTCGAATGTGGCGCCTCCTACCAAGAGTACACTAAGCGTCAATGAAATCGGGACACCTCGAGTAGCTGCGCCGATATGTAGGCAACCGATCATACACCAATTTGTGTGCTGGCGTGAACGGACTTTGGCAAAGCCGACTGGATATGTTCTGACAGCTCAAAAATTTGTCAAAATATCAACCTTTTCACTTGACTTTTGTGGAAAAAATCGTTTAAAAATTGTTTATTTCCAATTAATTCATGGATATATTAGCGTGCTTTAGTAATATTTGTGTTGATGAGTGCTTCAACTGTAATTGTATTGTGATTGATGGCAAAAATTAGTGTTATTCAAAAAAGCATTAGGATCCGGCAGCAACCAGATCTGAAGACGCCAATATCTGCAGCCAAAACAGCTTCGGCAACACATATAAGAGCAACCAAAATGTTACCATTATTAAATAAATACTACGAACAAATTTAATATTGAAATAATAACTGCTCTTTATTTTTACAATATGAGGGCATATGAGGGTGAAAAGGTGAGAGTGCCTCTATTCAGGGACCGATAGCATCGGCACTGGTAATTATTCTCTTATCATTTCTTATGAATTGAAAAGATTGTCCTTCGATCTTCAATACATTAGTTTCATTTCAATAATCTGTGAAGAAGAAATTTTTATGTAAGTAAATGATACACGAGTTGCTTAACTATTCTCACACGCTTGCGCAGAAAAGAGGAAGAGGCACCAAAAGAGGCTTAAAAATTTCCAGTATCTTGCAAACATACACACCATAAGTATAGACTTGTGATTGAATCTTTCATATTGTACAGCACTCATCAACACAAAGATCACTAAAATTAACTTGATCTTCCGTAAATTATTTGTAAAGAAACACTTTTTACTCGATTTTTGTCAAAAAACTCAAGTGAATAGTTTGACATTGTGACATATTTTTGAGATATCAGCAAATATCCAGACGCCTGTGGCAGAGCCCGTTCACGCCGGCACTAAAATATTATGTATGTCTGGTTGCCTGCATCCGGCGCAGCTAATCGAGGTGACCCGATTTCATTGACGCTTAGTGTACCTTTTTTTCGTGAAATCCCTCATAATTTCATGAAATGTTGTCCACATTCGAAAAAAGCATCATACAAAAAAGTTAGGAAGATTTTTTACGCCCCCCCCCCCCCCCCCCCTAGATGACCCGCCACTGGTGGAAATTTAGAATTCTTTCCATTTTGTTGAGCATAAAAAGGTTAATAATTGTACCAAATATGATTTCTGAATCTTGAACAGTTTTGGAGATATTTAACATAAATCATCATAGGGGGCCTTCCTTCCAGGACCCTTATTCAAACGGTCTGACTTGGTGAGAAGGAGTTAAGATGGCCGGGGTTTGCACTTGTGCGCACGCGCGTCGGGGAGAATACGCTTCTCCCGGGCGTTTAGGTGGAGAAAAGAGCTATGAAAAGTTTTCATCTGAACTGTCAAGTCGCTTGGGTTGCAAACTCAGTGTTGCCAACATAAGAACACTGGAGTTACTAGATTTTACTAGTAAAGTTTCCACATTTTTCTTATTTTGTTCGCGTGTGAACTTGCAATTGTCAGTTGTCAAAAATTTCAATGTTTACACTTTCTTGATTCCGAGGTTGTCGACTTATTTATGGTGCATAAAGTGGCGATTACAACGAATATTCTCACAAGAATCACTTTTATACATGTGTATTAAAGCCAAAAATCCATTTACGCAAGTATTTATATAAATGTGAAGATTTACATGCCCAACTTTACTATTTTAGGTTCACTTTTACCCGAAGTTAAACATCAACAAACCCAAGATATTACTCCATTCATGGATTCATACTAGCTCATGCACGAGACATTCCCGAATTTGTTCGAAAATAACCAGCTCAATCATCCAAAATCAAGCCCTAAAGCATCTAGACTAGAATCAAGTACATATTGCCAACAAGCTGGCTTCGACAACACGCGTTCCATCTCATGAAATACATGCAACAGGAATAATTGATGTGTGGCACTGTTATTATTACAATTCGACGTAATATTACATCCATTATTGTCAAAGGTTGGTAGATTGACCAAATCTTGAAAGTATGTTCCGAGTGGTTCCGAGATGATTCTTCACTTTATGTTTTAGCGTATCAAACGAAGATTTAACCTCGGTTTATCTACGGACCAATCCTGAGATTCATTTGTAACAGTCCCTGCGGTTCAATCGTATTAAATGTAGCGACAGATTATTATATTCATTTTCAACTTGTAACTCCACTATTAGATTTGTCAATTTGGTGTTGAACTTTATACCATCTGCCCAGAGGTATAGCCTATATTTTTAATATTTTCGTTGAGCATTATGGGCTGCTACAACCCCAACAACGGAGACTTTTCATTATGAATGTCAAGCAAATAACATGTTGAGTAATTGTAACTAGAATTGCAAATTACTATACTCGACTTAACTAATTTTGATTAACACATAAACCCCCAAAAATTACCAAACATTTATCAATGGTTAATGGTTTTTGAATAAATATTAGCCGCGTATGTCACGTGTTAATCAAAATATCTTGAGACACATTGGAATTTTACAATTTGTACAGATATTATGGAAATGTTATACCCAGATTTTCCAATTAATAAATCGATAATTCCAAAACTAAATGTAAATTCGCTTTTATTTCGCTGGGATTCAAAAATCAAACATTTGGAGTGAAGTCAGTGTACTCTTTGGAGCTTAAATTGCTGTTGATTAATTTCTTTTCAATAAAAAAGAAAAAACAGATTTACCACATTTTCTTATACCGTCTATCGCAACTGAATTCAGATCATTTCTAATAAATAAGTTTTCGTGTCACCGCCACAGTTTTATGGCGTATCCACATATTCAGAAGAATCACGAATTATAGGCTTGTAATCTAAATACTACCCCACAATACCACGACGATAATTTAGTTGCCTACTTTTCTCCCATTCTCCTACTGTCTGAATTGGACTTTTCAGACGGTGAGTTGCAAGCGTTGCAAGCCCCGACCAACTCATACTCCTACTCACCAAGTCAGACCGTCTGAATAGGGGTCCAGGACCCTTAACTAAACTAAATTATCGTCGTGGTATTGTGGGGTAGTATTTAGATTACAAGTCTATAATTCGTGATTCTTCTGAATATGTGGATACGCCATAAAACTGTGTCGGTGACACAAAAACTTATTTATTAGAAATGATTTGAATTCAGTTGCGATAGACGGTATAAGAAAATGTGGTAAATCTGTTTTTTCTTTTTTATTGAAAAGAAATTAATCAACAGCAATTTAAGCTCCAAAGAGTACACTGACTTCACTTCAAATGTTTGATTTTTGAATCCGAGCGAAATAAAAGCGAATTTACATTTAGTTTTGGAATTATCGATTTATTAATTGGAAAATCTGGGTATAACATTTCCATAATATCTGTACAAATTGTAAAATTCCAATGTGTCTCAAGATATTTTGATTAACACGTGACATACGCGGCTAATATTATATATTATATATAATTTATAATTCATATAAAAATTAGAGTAATAGTAGGAATCAATATCGATATAGCTGGCGTTTTTTATCTCTGCCAACGGCCAAGCAGCGCACTCGTCCGTAACCATGGAAACATAAAACGCCTCTCGCGCGGGTTTCAAACTTGCTCAGTAGCGGCGGTATCTTAAGTTATTGCATTGAAGCGCGGCTATAGAAATATGAAAAAAATCAATTTAATTAGTTAAATCTAAATGAAGCGATTGTAGGCGTAAGAACGGATGAATTAATAATTAATATCGGGGGCGAAGATGATGAAAATGATGATGATTATGAGGACGATACTAGTGTGCGGATATGTCACGGCTCTCCAAAAACTGAACACATTAATTCGTGTGAAACGGCCGAGCACTGTTCAACAAAATTCTGGAGCATTTCCTAAAAAATCCCAAGACATTCCCAACAACTTGTACACCACATTCCGAAAGTGGTCAACCCCTCGACAGAACTCAAAACATATTAATCAAAAACCGCAATCACAATTATCGTTCTAAATAATATTCAATTACTTACATTCTCGTGTTTGAACCTGGTGAGTATTTTGATTTCTCTAAGAGTCCTCTGGCAATACGTCTGATGTTCAAATGGTGATATTTTCTTTATTGCGACTTTGATATTTGTAACGGTGTCAAGAGCTGAACTGAAACCAAAAAATTAATTATGAATTACCGATCGCTAAGCTGATTAGAATTCATCAATGGAATTCAGTTGAACACCAAATTTCTGAATTGCAAAAGTTGACAATCATTTGCTAAATTTGAGAATAATTTGTCAAACGTGATTATACCGCCATAAATTCACAGTTTTGCGCTCTGTCGTCTTCGAAAAATCATAGGTATTCCAAATGTTATTTGATTTTTTCTAAATGATTCCTCTTGCGTTTTATATCAGCATTTTGCAGTAAACAAACTTCAAAAATTCAAGGCCGCAATTACGTGTAACGTCAAGATCAGATATAGTATTTCCAACATAAACTGGCCCCCAAAGTACCTGTCATTAGTGAATGGTTAGCAATATTTTTCAAATAAATTTTCCTTAGCAACTTAGGCCACGTGTATGGCCAAAATATCGTGGGAAGACCATACGTTCAGATAAAACTTTATTCAAATTGAAACCAATTTCCATCATTTTAATCATTCCAATGGATGGTTTTCAACATGTTGAAATTTAACATCTGTTTTCGTTAACCTTATTTAAAAATTGGTCAAACAGCATTTTCTTGGCGGAGATGGTCCGACATGTATATTACGCGGTCCTCGCTTTTATGCTCAAAATAACACCTCATTGAATTCATATTCCAGGATCTCTAGAAACTCGAGCTGGAGACCGCCGTTTTTTACGTTCTCCAAATAGATATTTATGAAATGTAACGTTTTAAAAATTAAGCCTCGTGGCGGTCCGCGGCCAGAATATGCCTAAAATGTTTCCTGCTTGGGGTATGAGTCCCCTAAATAACTGTTGCCTGTCTAATGTTTGTAACTACTTTGTTTTGGTGCGCTTTTCGTTTCTTCTCTTATCTGTCCTTATCGGCAAGCATTTAAATTCGGGTTCCTGCCTGACGGTAGATTAATTTAATTATTCTTATCTTTCGTCTTTCGCCACCGATCAGTCTCCGATTGGTCAGATTTGTCGCGTCATTGTAAATTTTTTGTGATCTGGCGGGTGCACCATTTCTGGTAACTTGGGTGCCAGTGCTGTGAGGGGAGACTTGCTCATTCCATCTTTCTGTCTCGTAAGGCTGAACCAGGGACTGGGACCGAAACCGAAAAGAACCGGAACCGGAACCACATAATAATTTGTAATCGAAACCGAAACCCATATTTTCATTTTGAAAAAAAAAATTGAAGAACCGAAACCGATTCAGTTTTTACGGTTCTACAGAGCACGGCACTGATTTGAAATTTGACCAGAAACGAACGACCTCCAGTCAACGTCAAAAATATCAAACTGTAGTCACCCAATGTAGCAGGAACCGGAACCGAAACCGGAACCGAAAAAATAACGGTTCTAGAACGAAAATTTTCCGCCTGCGGCGCATTTTTCAAGAACCCATTGAAGAACCGAAACCGAAAAAAAGTTTAGGTTCCCTTGGTAGGGAAGAACCAAAACGGGAATCATATTTAGGCTCCATCTTTCCTGAGAACCGAATTCCATATTTCGAATCGGTCCCAGCCCCTGGGCTGAACACATAGTGGAGCGGAGAGCAAAGCAGCGATCAAAGTAGAGAGCAAAGCGATGAAATCAAACCAATAGCTACCTATAAGGAAACGCATAGTCGAGCGCAGAGCAATGCGCCAGTAGCAAAGTTATAAACGAGCAAAGCGACGCGATCAAGTAGATTTGTTTTCGCCGCTCTCATCACGATTGATTCTGAACTCTTTTAAATGATTTTATTTTTCACTTGACTGTAATTCGCTATTTTTGTCTGTGCTTAGAGATATGTAAACAAGTGCGTAACAACCGGCGGGCTTTTTGGGAGGGCATAAACTTCATGCCCTCCGAAAAAGCCCGCTTATTTAATGAGTAAAAACCGATCTGTCTGATTCATTTTTAATACTAAAGTTTAAGAGTACAGATAAGAAAATACTTGTATCCTGATGCAACAAGACAACGGCCCGTGTATTCTTCCATAAAAAGCTTTACAATATTCTTCTCACTTTTCACGTGACACCGACACTGACACCAACTGACATAAAGAAACCCCTCAACGTCATATTTGCGGTGGATTCGCGGAGGATTTCTGGTATACACCTATGAGGATTTCTGGTAATGTCGGGGATTTCTAAGGGATGTCAGGGGATGTCGAGGATTTCTAGAGAATGCCGGGGATTTCTAGAGTATGTCGGGGATTTCTAGAGGATTTCAGCGCATGCGTCAATCAATGCCAAATGGATGGATTTAAATTACGACATGACCTTTAAAAAAAAATTCTGTTCATATTCCGCTTATAAAATTAATATGGCATAATAGGCGAATGATCCAGTATGATTTGGTGATAACAGTTAATCGGTGAACGTAAAAGTAGAAAAATTCGGAAGCAGACACGTCAAATCTCCGACTGAACTAAGGTATGAACACGTGAGTCAAATGTGAAAAGCAGCGTGATAATAGTAACCAAGGTAATAACACATCTCTTTCAAATTCACAAATGGAGATCCGTTCGGACTCTTGAGGAGGACGGATGTGTTTCTTGAGGGTCTCGGCTTGTACACCCCCTACAAAAAAAGTTAAACCCCACAGTGCTCAGTTTCATGGGATGTGACGTGATGTGAATATTGGTGCGACAGGTGAAACAGGTACAACAGCAAGCAAGTAGCCAGGTGCAGGTACCCACTGAAGAGCTCAAAACCTGGATACCAAGCCACACTCTATATCTACACCAACCGAGGATCATCCAAAGCTGAGTCACACCAAACATAACCGTAACATTACACTAGAATAAGCAGATCAACATAACCGCATGAAAATAATTCCAAATCGAACGCGATACCAGTCTCATACCGATAATGATGGAAGACCATTTACCCATGCACCAAAATCTCTACCTGCTAGCGTTGGGTAGGAACCCTCTAGCTTGCCTCTCGCCTAGAAGCACACCGCACGAAGAACATTTGCACCCCTGTCATAAATAAACGTTCGCTTCATAATAAGAAAGTTCCAAGACGGCCCAAACACGTGCAAAACATAACTCAAACACGCGAAACGGCGGAATAGCATTTTCAAGTTTTTGAACGGACCCTTCCAATTTTTAGCCCTAATGAAATAAACACACAGGTCCAAAACAACACACACATGTAAAGAAATATTTTAGACACCCCGTATGGGTTGAATACTTGAGACACTCTGTGTGTATTTGGCAAAAAGAGAGACAAACCGCAACCATAAATCACTTTTGAATCCTAGACGGAACCGTAGAGAAAGACGGAAAGGGGCAGTCTAGTGGTGGGTGCGAGGCAAGTGACATGTAGTCCGGGTGGTGCAGGTGCTGTGTCTTTAAATTACCGTGTGTGTGTGATTATAGCCATGCGAGCTATTTGTATTCAACCCTTTGATTGGTTATCGCCTTTACGATGCCGAGTATGGTCAATCCCTTCGACCTGGCGGGCGCAACTTTAATGTTTCTTGCCTGCGGGCTTAAGTCCATAATAGCATGATTGTGACGTTTGAGTTGCTTAATATGCTTAGACTCTGATTGGCATGATTGTGACCTGAGGGTTGCTTAAGATGCCCGCACTTCTATGTGTTATTGTAAAACTCTCGTCAGATATATACCTGAGACCGGTGTAGTCTCATGATACTCCCACGACGGTGATGGTTGAGTTGCTCGGGACGATAGACAGTCCCAGGGCCAGAGGGAGGTGTCCCCTTAACTGACTTCTCACGTGCACGGAAAGGTTAACGAGAGTGTAATGCCTGACCCCCATCGTTACGTGACGTACGACAGGACGGATGTCCATGGCTGAGGCAACGCCTTTGTGGAAAGGGTTGTAAGGCGGCTGCGAACAGGCTTAGGTGTTCGAACGGTCCTTCTTCCGGGTTTCACTAATAACACTCTCTTCCAGGAGGTACCCAACGTAATAATAATAGCCTAAACAGTAACCAAGTGACGAATACCATAAAAGGAATACCAAACATCGAGGATAACGCTTGGGGGCAGGAGCCTCCGGGTGAGTCGTTTAACCCTTTCATTGTTTGAACACACAGCGGTCATTATTTCATCTTTCATGTCCATCTAACTCAATGCACTGACGCTAAGACAAGGGGTCCGCTAACCGAAGGGGTGAGTTCGAGGGTAGTACGAATAAGTCTGTTTACACACATAAGCAAATATGGAGACAATCAAGATAGGCCAAGACACTGCGACAATCACGAAATGGCGAACATCGCTGGAACCATCGATACAGATATAGCTGTTAACAGATCTGCGAAGGGAACAAGCATGCACAGGAAAACCCTTCAATCTGCCCTGGAAACGTACATGGAAACGGAGGCCCGAAGAACACCAGACGAGAAGTGGTATAGTCGCCGCAGCCTTCGTTCCCTCATCTGACTTTTAGAGCCGTTCAACCCTCTAATTTCAAATGAATAGAAAAGAGGTAATAAACCAGCAGGAGATCTTGGTCGATTGGAACTTCGACATTTGGGAACGTATTTCTAAGCTATGTCGGAGCATGAGACGGTTTATACCTGCATGTTCTTAATTACACGACATAGAGTACCTCAAAAGTACCTTCCGAAATTTCTCTTCCTACCTGCCTGTAATGACCGCCTATGGATTTATTGCTTGTTTTCTTTTCATACAGTAATAAGAGGGTTGAACGGGTCTAAAAGTCAAATGAGGGAACGAAGGTTGCGGCAACGGACCAACGGAGGGACCCGAATTCCGCAATAGAACACAAGGAATTACCCAGCTCCCAAAACCACCATAAATTCCAGAGACTGGAGGTGTCGGAAAAAACCTATCGAAATCGGAAATAATCCTAAATGCGAGGTTCATGAGGTATGTAGAAGGTTCCTTACCTCTATAGAGGGTGAAAAAGGGTGCACAAACGGCCGAAAAGAAAGTAAATCCACAAAAATTGGGTCTAGTTCCCCGAATCCGAACAGTTACTACGAACCACAGACTAGACCACTACAGACGGTATACTCCCTAGACAAACGTTGGCCATGATCGGTTTAGTTCTGCCGAAATTTTCAGAGGGCGCATTAGTAAGTACGCAGCCGCCTTGACGGGGTCCTTTATAGTTTTGGTTTCCTTTTTTGTGTATTATAAGTTGCCTATAATATGAACACAGTTTTTCTCGCTCATTGCACTTTATTATTTTTTTGTAAATTCTGAGTACTCACGTACCAGTATAAAATAATACATAATAACCAGGGATAAATGTTTCGGTATTTGAGAGAACTGGCGTATTTTGATCCGAAGCGGTTACGGCAAAGTCGAAAAGTGGGGTGAGAAGAGCAGCTTTTTCATCTTATGACCTGAAAAATTACAAACTTTATCGAAAATCATTGGACTTATTGGCTTGTAGAAATAAAGACTCACAATATTCCTATATCTGCCAGCACTTTCCTTCAATATCAACAAATTAAGAACTGAATTTTCTATACTTCTTTGATATTTGCAGAAGAATGACGATGTTTATCTACTAAAATCAGGAATTCTCGAAAGTGGTACAGGATATGGCGCTTGCCCCTCGGCCCTCGTATGACCTGTGAAATTCCAATCAATCTCTATTCCGTCGAACCATCGATTTTTACCCCTGAAAAAAGTATTTGATCAAATTTTCAAATAAAATAACATCGAGATCACACTTGGTAATTTAATACTTACTGCGTCTCATTGTAGGGTTGATTTAATGGAGATCGAGATGAAATCTGGGCCTTTTTTCTCACAAGTTATACCAAAACCGCCAGAACGCGAATAGTTTGACAAATTTTTTTATGTGACAGAAAAATTAAAACCAGCAAAACAAAATGTAACAAAATCGCCGCTGTTGTAATTTGAATTGTACTTACCGCCATCTGACAATTACGTCAAAACTAAAAAATCTACCCCTCTCTACTCCACCTCACCCCCTGACCCGGACAAAAAAATCGGGGATCCTTCAAATCTGTAGTGAGGTTTATCTATGCTACGAACTAACAAACGGGCGAACTAGTTGATTATAATTTAAACTGTGAAATCCCACAAGGGTGGATAATTAATAACCATAGTAAAATCATTCGATTCGTAGAGTACGGTTGCAGTAAAATCAGTGACAAGAGAGTACCACAATCAAAATTGTGTCGAACTTTTTCTGCCGAGATTTCTTGGTGGATGGCGGGAATACCTGTAGTGATAAGGACTGGCGAGAAATATCGTACATACGGTGAGCTGGGTAGGTAACCCAAACAACGTATTCCCAAATAGGGTGATTTTGTAATGCAACAACAGCTGTCAGCAATAAAGAAAAATTTCTCGTGGAGATGGGCTCGATATTTTATTCCTGAATTCATCTCACCTCCACTATGAGTTTGGAAAACCTCTTCGAATGAAAGAGATAATGGGAAGTCTGGAGAAATACATAAGAAGGAAAGAACTGAGGTTGAATGTGGAGAAAACAAAAATGATGCGGTTTAGAACAGGGGGTGGAAGAAGAAAGGAAATAGAGTGGATGTGGAATGGAGAGAGGATCGAAGAGGTGAAAAAATTTAAATATCTGGGGTATGTATTAAAGGGGACGCTCAAAATGTGACGGGTTGCATACTTTTCTACCAGAATCCGTTTCAGATTAGACTTTGAAACTACTGTGTATTATCGTGATATTTTTACATACGCGCACCTATTTTCTTGAGGACTACGATGTAAGCTATTTTATTTTGCGAGAAAAGATCGATTTCCGGTGATGGAAACATACATTTTTTATAAAATTAAATATAAATGTACTCACATTGTAGCTATTCTGAACAAACTGTCCTTGTTATTATAGTTGTGTGCCCTTTTATCCATTCGTTCTCTTTTCTTATCCGAAATACGATTCAAGATGACACTTTTGTCAAAACTCTTAATTTTTCATCAAAATCGATTCCAACACGCTTGGCAAAACAAACCCTTTCTCCCAAAAAGTGCTGTACATTCTGACTCCATAAAAATAGGTATGTGTAGAAGCGCGTAATCATTAATAAAATCTCCATAATACCATTGAATTGGAAGTTATTTCAAAATGTAACCTTAAATAAATTCTTGTCAAAAAATAACCAAGATATGACAATTCAAGCGTCCCCTTAACGCGAATGGAAGAGAGGGGACGCATGTGAGCGAATTAGCGAAGAAAGGAAATAAAGGATTAGGGATAGTATGGAGCAAAGGAGTTGCAAGGGAAACGCCGGGATATATGTATTGTGTTGGCAGAAATGAAGAGAGACAAATAAGGGGGGATCGCCGCTTCCACCTGTATAGAAAAAAAAAATTATTTCTGATTTTATAGAAAAAATTATTCCCGATAAAATCGCCTGCGTGCTCTCAAACCTCTAAAACCCATTTCGTTTTCATTTCAACATGAACAGTAATTATTTTATTGAATTTTATTTGAAAATTTTGGACTGAATGAGTTTTCTGAACTCAGCGTATTCCATTTATTTCCGTTTTTAAATTCTCACATATTTTTGTAAAATTTCTAGTTGTGATTACGGAGGACTATAGTTGTGATGCACCACACGATAGATTATAGAGTTTCACTCTTGACTGTTCGATAAAACCCAAAAATCGCATCCAATTTTTGGGGTAATTTTTCATGGAAAACACATTAGCCTAGCAAAGAGTTAATTTTATTTCTGTTTTGCTAAGAACAAATTACCTGACGAAAAAAGTGATTAAACTTCCTTTTTAGCATTCATTTGTTTTTCTTGAAAAATCACTCCAAAAATTGAAGCGATTTTTGGGTGAAATCGACCTTTCAAGAGTGAATAATTCCAAAACGATGGACCGTAGCGACATCAAACAGGAGATCTTCTATTGAGTAAAATCACCATTCCATTTATTGGAACATCGGTAATTTGAAGGGAGAAAAAGTTAAGACTGTCATTTGGAAATTCTTGTAGCGAATGTGGCTGCCCCTAGGAAATGCAGCAAAACTGAGTCCAGATAAAGATTCCCCGTACCAAAAAACCCTCGTGCGCCAATTTTTAGATTATTATTCCGAAAACTTGACAAGTTATTAAAAAAATGTTAATAAAAATTTTCATTTCAACACCCTGTAACTTTTTTATTATTAACTTTTGAACTAAGGTCATGTTGGTTAAATCGTTCTGTTTTGACCTCAAGAGTATGTGGTAGCGCGTTGTACACGTATTTCAAAGACACCCCGATGACAGCCGGATGAGTCAACCGAGTGTGGTACCACTGGTTTGATGTGTCAGTCCCAAATCAAGCGCCAAATTCAAATATTTCAAATGAGATCTACCAATACTGTATCCGGCCAATCCGGCCTCCTTCGCCGAATATTCGGTTCCGGCCAGATTTTAAATGGGGTCCGGTCGCAGACTTATGTTCAAGAAAGCTAGACGACATGAAAAGGGTTCATTGAAAACACCCCTATCCACCCTCTGCACCACATGATTTTTTGACGACAAGTCTATCATTTCAATTTATAATTAAGGGATGTGGAATGATTTGAAGTGGAACATACAAAGTGGTACAAAGTGGCATACTGGCAACCTAGGGTGGCGGTCGAGAAATTTTTTATCCGGATATCCGTTTAATCCAACATATCCGATTAGGTGGATTATCCGGATATTTATCCACATTTTTATCCATTTATTTATCTGGATTGTTATGCATTTATTTATTCGTATTTTTTTATAATTCTTATCCGGATATTCATCTGTATTTTTATCCAAGTGTTTCAAACAAACACCAAAATACGAGGTTAAAAACAGGCCTCTAGAAGGTACCGCTCAGTTGCACTAAGCTACACGAGCTCAAGGAGTAGGTGTAGCTTTTGGTACACTGAGTGCAGAAAATTGTGCACCGGTGGTAAGGTGGAACATAAATCGCAAACACACCAGTGCAGTTTCACTGTACGTGGAACATACATTTTTTGTCAGTGTTGCACCAGTGTACACTAGTGCAGTACGTGGAAAACGCTATGAGAAAGAAGCATCGATAAGCTCGACTATACATACAGGCTGTTTGATAAAAACTCCAGAACGCCACAGTTTCTTTGGTTGTGATCTGATTTCAAAAACCCATTAACCAAAAATTATTTATTTTTCATGCAGTATGAATAGAGCTTGTTACCAAAGTTTTTCCCTCAACTTCTTTTTTTAACATTGGTAAATTTAAATTTTTAAGAATAAAGTACGATCACTTCTAATTTAAAATTGAAGTATGAATTTTTCTCTTTAGTATGGTATGTAGAAAGTGGTCATTTGTTCAATGTTTATCCAAGAAAACGCAGAAAAAGTTTCCCCCGATTTGAATTAAATTTGGGAGTGCTTTGGATTCCAAAGCAAACGAGAAAATGACGTTTTTTGTTTAAGGACGTTAGTCAGTTGAATGAAAATGTCATAATCTGAGGCCTTTAACATGGGTTCTTATGGCGTTTAGTGAGCAGTTGACCTGAAACTACTGATGGCGAAGGGAAAAATACTAGAATCGTTTTGAAAAATCATACAATTTATAGTGTAGACATTTGTGATTGATTCTTAAAAAAGATCAAGTCATTTCACTGACCTGAATTCCAGGAAAAAATTTGAACAGTTCCGAAAACAGGAACTCGCGTTCGAACATAAAGAAATATGGCAACGTCGCCATTCATTACAAGGGCGCTATATTGAAAACACTCATCTTATTCGAGATGATATCGAATTATAAAATTAAGACTATAGACGCATTGGGTCAATAAAAAAAGGAAATGAAAAGAAATTCAGGTCGATTATTACTGAAATTATAACAATATGTTTCTGATTTGAAAAGACTTTTTAATGTTGAATGCGGCGGAACATGTATTTTTTTCTCTTCTTCCCATTCGCGACTTGAGCCAGCCGCCTATTATATTGTTTTTCGGTGACTATTTTGTACTTCCACCTTTACTTACTTCGTTTTTCGCCTTTTTTTCCCTTTAAAACGAATTATAAAAAAATATCCAGTCGTTTTCACATTGACATGGAACTGAACTGACAATTGACAGCTCCCAACAATAATAACAAAATCCTGAGCTCCGTTCATAAACTACACTGGATCACCTAATTATATGCAAGTCTGAGTGAAACAGACTTATACGCTTATTATAGAATAACATGAGAGCACGCATTAGACCAGTCCGTGGCCGAAATAATGCTATTATCCGGCGACTGCTGCCAACCTAAATTCTTTTCACCAGATAATGCGCTGTTTAACGATCTACGCGTTATTATTTTATGCTCTAAAAACAGATTTATACCAGGATAAATAATAATTCCATGAGATATTTGTAATCAGGACGATAAATTGAGTGATTAGTAATCAATCATAGTCCTTTAGAACCGATAAATATGAATTTATAAAAGAAAAATAACAGTTGGTAGTGGTCATACGGTCCTATGATACGGTCCACCTCACCCCGTAAAGATACTATCTAACGTCCTTAAATCTGACCAAATCTGGCGAATCACTTTTTAGTTTTTCTTATGATTATTAAGAAAAATCAACTTTTTTATTGACCGATGGTATAGAAAAAAATATCTACTTGAATTGAAAATAATCGCGTTTTATTATTAAAAAAGTTAAATTTATCAATGTTAAAAAAAGAAGTTGAGGGAAAAAAAATTGGCAACAAGGCCTATTCGTAGAGCATGAAAAATAAATCATTTTTTGTGGATGGGTTTTTGGAATCAGATCACAACCAAAGAAACTGTGGCGTTCTGGAGTTTTTATCAAACAGTCTGTATGTAGAGCTGTCCCAAATTATCTGTGCGCCAAGGTCAGATGCGCATTCGTACAAAACGCTAATAAATGAAACCAAATTTTGGTCTCAATATGGAGAATGTCAGTAGCGCCGATAGTAAACTTCCCCTTTGGGTTGAAATTACATACAGGAAATAATAATTCGATTATTTCGATGGTATTTGAATGTCTAATGGATAATTGAATATTTTCTGTCAATTATTGATTATTTATCCATCTAATATCAACATTATTTGTGAATTAATAAATAATATCTTGATTTCGGCCCCAACCCCAACTTGGTTACGCCACTGTCAACGCAGTTTCTATCTCCCATTTCCGAACTTGCCCGAAATTTCGTTCGGAACCTGCGCGAGCGGAGGCACCGAGAATTTGGGACAACTCTATACGATAGAGATAAAACTCCATCCAGGGCGATGCCCAGTCTATTTTCATGAACACGCCCCCATAAGTGATCAGAACGATATTTACGAACAAAGCGTTCCGTCTTCGGTAGTCTCTCTAAACTTACGTTGGCGTTTTGATGATGATTTCAGGATTTACACCAATCATAAAGACTCTTAGTAATTAACGCTTCAACTTCATTCGTAAGAGACGATGTTGAGATCATCAAATTTATTTATAAGAGCTAATCCGAATCATAATTATTATGATCTGAATATAAATTATATGTATCTATCAGCATTTTGTATTTGGCGCTTCCGCGGTGCTTGAGCGCTTGCCAAATTTCCAGGTAATACCCATGTAATACCCAAGCAGCGAGCGCGCTCTCTCGTGTTTGGAATTAGAAACATGAAATTTTTAGTTCCCAATACCCGACTATACAGGGTGTCCCGTAATTCGTTGGCAATATTTCAATGACGTATTCCTTGATGAAAATGATGACGAAAACTTCCTATGGACCGATGTCCGATTTCTTATGATGACGGAGTTACAGGCCGTTAAAGATGAGGCATCGACAACAGTTTTTCCGAAATAACTTTGAAACCATTATCTTTTCTGAGACGAGTCCTGAGGATATCAATGATGGTATAAGCATGCATAATTACCCTTAAATAGACAAAGCTACCTTGAAGGGAAACTGGTAATTGGAGGTCCTCCAGATGTTAAAGTGATTAATTTTTTATTTTCCTTTCCAGGAATGTTTTTTTTTCTTAGCGGAATACAAACCGTCATCATTTCTTAACAAATTATGTATCTTGTAATTTTTCGATTGGACACTCAGTTTAACAGGAAAATGCTAAAAACTGAGGGAGTGCAAACCAAAAGCAAGGGTCGTAAACCGCCAGAAATTTTCTTGTCGCTTAGCATTCGATTTTCAGTACCAGTCAGTACATCATTGTTCAGTTGCTTGATAGACAAAGTGACTTTCGGCAAGTGTAATGACTGGTTCTGAAAATCGAATGCTAAGCAACGTAGACATTTCTGACGGTTTACGAAAGTCACTTTGTCTCACAAGCAACTGAACAATGATGTACTGACTGGTACTGAAAATCGAATGCTAAGCGACAAGAAAATTTCTGGCGGTTTACGACCCTTGCTTTTGGTTTGCACTCCCTCAGTTTTTAGCATTTTCCTGTTAAACTGAGTGTCCAATCGAAAAATTACAAGATACCTAATTTGTTAAGAAATGATGAGGGTTTGTATTCCGCTAAGAAAAATGAACATTCCTGGAGAGGAAAATAAAAAATTCATCACTTCAACATCTGGATGACCTCCAATTACCAGTTTCCCTTCAAGGTAGCTTTGTCAATTTAAGGGTAATTATGCATGCTTATACCATCATTGATATCCTCAGGACTCGTCTCAGAAAAGATAATGGTTTAAAAGTTATTTCGGAAAAACTGTTGTCGATACCTCATCTTTAACGGCCTGTAACTCCGTCATCATAAGAAATCGGACATCGGTCCATAGGAAGTTTTCGTCATCATTTTCATCAAGGAATACGTCATTGAAATATTGCCAACGAATTACGGGACACCCTGTAGATGCATTTAAGGGGGCCATCTATAACACGGTATTTTCAACCCGTCACAAACTTTAACACGCCGCGATTTGTGTCTCTTATTCCTCTATGACGTGACCTAAGTTGCTTAGCAAAATTTAAATGAAAAACATTGATAACCATTGACTATTGACAGGTATTTGTCAGGTACTTTGGGGTCACGTGATGTTCAGTTTATCTTGAATAGACTATATATAATTATTATTATATACAGGGTTGTCCAATTAAGATGTCCGCTCGAATTTTCTGCCAAACTACCAACACGAGAAAAAAATTAATCGCAAGGAAATGTAGCCTAAAGTCTTAGCTTCAAAATGAGCTCTAACTGAACTTTCTACGTCTTTTAGTTTTTTAATTACAGCGAATTAATTGGAGCAAAACATAGTCGATTGAAAATTTTTGATAAAATCGCCTGCTTGCTCTCACACCTCAAAAACCCATTTCTTTTTCATTTCAACATGAACGGTTATTTTTTTATTGAATTTTATTTGAAAATTTTGGACTTATTTTGGAATTTTTTCATCCAAAATTTGATAGAAGTACCAGTGAGCAAAACCATGGTGCGAAACCTTGTAACAGTCACTGCCAGAGTCAGAGTGATTGTTTGAATACGAGATTTGGATTTGATTTTTTTTCTCATTTTATTTTATATTTTCATGTTATCTTGGACAATAAGTAAGGCGCAGTCACACCGTGATTGGTATCGATTTAACATCGCATGAATCATCTTCGCTATCAGTATTTTCTCCATTTGTCAAAGTTCTGACATTCTGCTGGTGCTGGTGCTGGTGCATGGTGCTACGCTATGGTTTCGCTTACTGGTACTTCTATTAATTTTGGATGAAAATATTTTTAAGTCCAAAATCTTCAAATAAATTTCGATAAAAAAATAACTGTACATGTTGAAATGAAAACGGTTCTAGAGGTTTGACTGCAAGCAGGCGATTTTATCAAGAATAATTTTTTCTGTAAAATCAGAAATAAAAAATTGTTTCCTCTTTCAAGCCCCATCCGTGGACATACTGTAGGTGAAAATACCGCTCTAATATTTTGAACTAGGTGTTCGTGAGGTCTTAGGTCATGTATAGGAACGGCAGGCGCTAAGCCTACATGAAAATCCGGGCGTGACCCCCAAAGTACCCGACAAATACCTGTCATTAGTCAATGGTTATCAATGCTTTTCAATTAAATTTTGCTTAGCAACTTAGGTCACGTTATGTTCAGTTTGTCCTGGAAAGAGTATACAGTTTTCTAATTTTTGCATGAGACTCAAAACACAACACAAAATACACAGTATGTCTCCGGACGGGGTTACAAAGAGGAAAAACTTTTTTATTTTTGATTTTACAGAAAAAAATATTCTTGACAAAATCGCCTGCATCCTCTCAAACCGCTAAAAACTATTTCGTTTTTATTTTATCGGGAACATTTATTTTTTTATTCAATTTAATAAATTTTGGGATACAACTGACCTTCAAGAAATCTGTGTAATGTGTGATATTATACAGGGTGATTCAAAATTGTTGGACTAACGCTTCAGGGCAGATTCCTCTCGTCAAAATAGTGATAAAAGTTCCTATAAAGAGGGGTCCGCAAGTGGTCAATAAGGGAGTTATTAGGCCTCAAAGTCTGCTGGTGGCCAATTTATTTTCGCTTATAACTCGCTTAATTTATGGTTGAGAACTTTCAGATTTGGTATATGAGGAAAACAATTGAAAAACTAAACGTTGAATCCTTTGGTGATCCATGAATACCGTGGTAAGTGATTAAACGAACCAAAAAAGAGGTCATCGGCTAATAAAAATCAGAATTATTCTGTGACGGAAAGCATTTTGACTGTTTTTAGTGATTTTTCAGCATCAGTGTACTTTTTGAATTTTAAAAATGTAGGGGTACCTCAGTGCAAATGTGAGTAGTTTTCGAGATATTCGTTATTTTATCAACTTCTGCATGTAGGGTGTCGGTAGCCGGAGCGGCCGACAAGAATGAGACCAACAATCATTTCTAAATAAACAGAAATATTAAAAATTTTGCACATTCGTCGTCAAAAAAAAAATTGCTTTTGATTTCGGAAAGTTCGAAAATAACAGAGGGCCTTCCATGTAATCAGTATTTGTTTTGATGTAAAAACTCAACCTGAACCTAATTTTCAAATTTAAAATTACTTTTTACGATGAGTGTACAAAAATTTAATTAAGGTTTGTTTATTTAGAAACGATTGTTGGTCTCATTCTTGTCGGCCGCTCCGGCTACCGACACCCTACATGCAGAGGTTGATAAAATAACGAATATCTCGAAAACTACTCACATTTGCACTGAGGTACCCCTACATTTTTAAAATTCAAAAAGTACACTGATGCTGGAAAATCACTAAAAACAGTCAAAATACTTACCGCCACAAAATAATCGTGATTTTCATCTGCCAATGACCTCTTTTTTGGATCGTTTAATCACTTTCCACGGTATTCATGGATCACCAAAGGATTCAACCGGATTTAACGTTCAGTTTTCCAATTGTTTTCCTCATATACCAAATCTGAAAGTTCTAAACCATAAATTAAGCGAGTTATAAGCAAAAATAAATTGGCCACCAGCAGACTTTGAGGCCTAATAACTCCCTTATTGACCACTTGCGGATCCCCCCTTTATGGGAACTTTCATCACTATTTTGACGAGAGGAATCTGCTCTGAAGCGTTGGTCCAACAATTTTGAATCAGGCTGTATATCATATCGTTATCATATCGTTCTAGCTGCAATTTTATACGCTTACCATAAAAAATATACACGGTGTCCAGAAATTATCCTGCAATAATTTGCCTGATGATTCCTCTATAAAAACGATGAAAAAAAGTTCTAATGAACGTATGTCGAGAATCGCTTCCTAAGGGAGATATACCCCCTGAAAGGTAGCACCCTATGATGGTTTATGTTAAATATCTCCAAAACTGTTCAAGATTAAGAAATCATATTTGGTACAATTATCAACCTTTTTATGCTCAACAAAATGGACTAGGAAAGAATTAAAAATTTCCACCAGGGGCGGGTCATCTAGGGGGGGCTGTGGTAAAAAATCTTCCTAACTTTTTTGTGTGATGTTTTTTTCGTGTTTGAACACCATATTATGAAATTATGAGGTTTTTTACGAAAAAAAGGTACTCTTGGTAAACATCGATAGGAGGCGCCACATTCGAAAAAAATCGATTTTAACATTAATTTTTTTTCTAATTTCTGTTGAAATGTTACATTTCAAGCAGTATTTTAGTCAAGACAGCTTGAATAGCAATCTGACTGTTATTTAACCCCCAGACTTCAATTGTTTTAGGCTTTGAGGTTATGCGTGCACGCTCCCTATTGAAAGAATCAACTAGGAATCGACCGATACATGTTTTTTGCCGATATCGATAATCGGCATATCGGCCTATCTAAAACGCCGATAATGCCGATATATCGGCGCGCATGTGCATGACGTTATTTCATACATGTGGTCCTGCAGCTCGACCTGTAAGAACCTGTAGACTCGCATACGCGCACGTGTGATTGTTTATTTTCGCTCTCTGTGAGTACTTTTCTTGTCATGGCCTCAAGACCCAATAAAAATAAAAGTGCTTTTTGGACATTTTTTACGAAAAATGATGAGATTGATGGAACTGCGAGCGCGACGTGCTCCCTCTGTAAAACAAATGTTTCTCTGGGGGGCGTAAGGCGAAAGTCGAATACGTCTAATTTAAAACACCACCTATCACGACACCATCCGGAAAAACATGAGCTAATCGTAAGAAAATCTGAAGGTAATATATTTTTATTTTTATATATAAAACTCGCTGGACCCGTGGGTTTCTTACGGTTGAATTTTACCTTTTTATTTTTGAAGGGACGGCTGCATCCACAAGCGAAGACCTCCCCAATTCCAATCAACACTCGTTACGCTCATCAAGATCCGTATTCCCACATAATAAAGCACAATCTACATCGGTTCAGCCTACTATTCAAGAAGCATTCAAAGGAATCAACAAATGGGACATAAATTCTCAATCCTCCAAACTCGTCCATTATAAAATAGGAGAATTGATTGCTGTAGATAACCAGCCCTTCAACATTGTAAACGATACCGGTTTCAGACGCCTTCTGCAACATTGCATGCCGAAATACGAGATTCCATCGGACAAATATTTTAGAGAAAATATAGTGCCTGTTATGTACCGCAGATGCAAAACGATCATAAAAGAAAAGCTTTACGAATCCTTGGGAACGGTTGGGAAATTATCAATTACATCGGATATTTGGACGTGTACGCACAACAATTATGCTTTCATATCTTTCACGGGGCATTGGCTACAACCGAACAGCGAAAGAAGTTCATTCGTTTTAGGCTGTCAACATTTTCCCGGTAGTCATTCTGGTGAAGAAATCTGTAGGGTACTACGAAATATGCTTGTCGAAAACTGGAACTTGAAAGTAGAACAAGTTCACGTATTAGTTGCCGACAATGCAGCCAATATGAAAAAAGGAATTCAAGATGCTGAAATTGATTATCACCCTTGCTGTGTTCATACTTTGCAACTCGTGATTGAAAATTCTATTAAAAGTCAACGTGCAGTTATCGATGTTATTGCTAAATCAAGAAAAATAGTGACTCATTTCAACCACTCTCCGGCTGCATGTACCAGACTAACTAAAATTCAAGAGCAATTGCAAATGATTCCAAAGAAATTGATACAAGATGTGCCCACACGGTGGAATTCCCAATATTATATGCTTGAAAGATTACTAGACCAGAAAAAAGCTATCAACTTATACATTGTGGAAAATGGAGACATAACAGACCTTTCGTACAATCAATGGGAATTGGTGAAAAGCATTTTGAACTTGCTAAAACCGTTTGAGGAAATAACGAAAATTTTGAGTTATGCAGATAATTGTATATCCGAGATAATTCCCTTTGTTACTACATTAAACCATCACTTAAACAACAATGATGGCCATTTCTTTGGAGTAGGTTTAATGAAAGAGGAATTGAGAATGAATTTAAATACCCGTTTCCAAGACTTAATGACTAAAGACAATTTAAGGTTCAGTACATTCTTAGATCCCCGCTTTTTTTGATGAAATGGAAACGAAGACCGTAATCTTGAATTTAACAAAGAAATCTACGGAACTTCAGAATGGGGATGTTACTGTTGCAGTTGCAGAACCCAATGCCGAAACTGAAGCAATTTCTTCAGATAGGAGCGACAGTGATGATAGCGAAGATCTTCCCCTATCAAGTTTCGCGGCGACCTCCTCGGCAAAAAAGAAAAAACTCGATGAAAATGACGCTCATGACTTGTTTTGGACATCGTATAACCAAATGGTTAATAAAACATCGACAGGACCAACGAAAGATCAATTTGACCAAGAAGTCACCTCATATATGGCATTTCCAATAATTGATAAGACACATAGCCCTTTTGAATGGTGGGCCCGCAATAAAGGAACACTTCCGAAATTGTACTCTCTAGCTCAAATTTATTTATACGCACCGGCGGGAAGTGTGGCTAGTGAACAGATGTTTTCGGAAGCAGGAAAAATTTACGAATCTACCCGCAGTCGTTTGAATCCTGACAGGGCTGAAAGTCTAGTTTTTCTTCACCATAACCTGAAGTATTTAAATTTTGAGTATTGAGTGTTCAATGAAATCACCCAATTACAATTTAACTTGTTTCAATTTATGTTATTAATCTTAGCAGAGAGAAAATTTGTTAATTTTTAAATTTTTATTATTTTCAACTTGAATAACTGTTTTGTTACAGTCAGAGAAATATTTATTTAATTTATTGTTTGTTATTATTAATTCTTTAATAAAGTATTTGATGAAAATCCTAATCAAATTATTTAAATGTGAAATTCATGGTATCGGCGCATGTATCGGCATTTATGGACCTCGGTCACGCCGATATGAAATATCGGCGGAAGGTGCCGATATCGCCGATATACCGATATGAATATCGGTATCGGTCGATCTTTAGAATCAACCGTCATTATCACATTTCTGAGAAATCATCAACATTCTCAATTTTTGTAATGCTTTGACCTAACCATGAAGTAAGTTTTCAATTCATTCGAATACTGAGCGCTCATGTGAAAACACAGAACTGAAGTTGGATGATATTTTTGAATATGAAGTGACTCAAATTGCACAAAAATGGCGAAAATACGCGAACATAAGTGTTCAAGAAAAGTTATCCCTCTGTCTCTGTTTTTCAAATGCTTATAATATGAGACAGAGAGATGGTCACGGCTAACTCGACAGTAATAGGGTAGTACACACTGTATTTTTACTTTTTGTGCATATTTTGGTAATTTTCGCAGTATTTCGTGCATATTTTGGCCTTTTTTCGTGCATATTTTCGTATTTTTCATGCATATTTTGGTACTTTTTCGTGCATATTTTCCAGTCTCTAATTTATGAAATATTCGGACTCATTCAAGGTAATTTCCGAGGTAATTTCAAGCAATCAAATTCAACTTGATGAGCGTGCGTTTTCTTACAATCGCACCACAAGAGAAGAAACATCGATATCGGCGCGCTCACTTCGATGGCTTCACTTTTTAGACCGAATGCTCCGTATGCAGCATGTCCACGGATGGGGTCTAAAAGAGGAATTTTTTGACGTGTATACGTCTTATAAATCGGTAGACAGGGGATGGCTCAGTATAGAGGTGCATTTGTTGAAACCTTCGGCCGTGCCGCGTCACGAAACGCGTGATCTGGCGCGGCGCGGCAGCACACCGCGTCTACAATCGACAAGCGGCCGGCGCATGGGTTGTTAGAGTGTGTGTTAATGGACTACCACCAGTATTAGAGGGATTTTAAATACGCTACCATCGGCAAGCGAGTTTAGTAACCGACGTCTGTACAGGGTGTCCCATCGATTATGGCCAATTTTTTCCTGAAAAAACTACCAGAGCTTATGTTTCCAGAAAAGCAGGCTGCCCCAAGCCCCAAGCCATCACTTATTTATTTGACGTCCGATTCAAAAAAGTTAAGAAAGAAAAACAAATTGCTCGATGAGTACTACAAACTGACCCCAATTTGAAAAAATTTTACCATGGACCTCGATGTCAATCAATGGTCAACTTGAAATTTTCGCTAGGTAATTTATACTTTTCTCAACATAAATGAGCAGGATTATTTTTTCTAGATTGAGTAATGTGTATTTTTCTCCACTTTGAGTCCTCTTTACCAGCAAAAATTATTGAAAGAAGTTTATTTAAATCACATAAAAAATTGGAGAGAGTGCCGTGTACAACAATCACAGAACTGGATTTGACAGCGACAATAAACTCAACACGCTGAAAGTTGATTGTTGCCCACCGCCGACTGTACAATTTGGTTTGGAAAAGCCAATTTGATGCCGATAAACATTTCATTATTTCACCAGTAAATGTTCTTCAAAATTAAAAATATTGTTCATCAGAACTCAGAAAAGAATACCCTATACATTTGTTTTGGAGCAAAATTACATTTCTACTTGAAAACTTGAAGTTGACCGTTAATTGACAATGAAGATCCTTTTGAAAAAAAATCAAATCAAGGTCAGTTTGTAGTACTCATTGAGCAATTTATTTTTGCTCTTTAAGTTTTTTGAATCAGACGTCAAATGAAGAAGTTATGGCTTGGGGCGTTTTTTAAAAGACAGCCTGTATACACGTCGAAACCTTGCGGTTCAGTCCCTTGATCTGAACCTAGTTTTTTTTATTTCTGATTTTACAGAAAAATTATTCTTGATAAAATCGCCTGCTTGCTCTCAAACCTCTAAAACCCATTTCGTTTTCATTTCAACATGGGTAGTTATTTTTTTATTGAACTAGACAATCTAAGCGCGCTACGCGCGCGTTAACTCAGAATTATTGTTGCCTCGATTGTTGCTGTTTGAATTTAACAGATACGGATTGCTTATTTTTATTTATAAGTCTTCTGCAACAGTTTTCTGAATTTGAGAGAGAGGTGTTACTATCAGAGATAATGTAACATATTATCAAACTGTTTTTCACATGTGAATCACCCAAGATCATACCTTGCTTTACTCGGTTTAGTCCGAGATTTGACGTGTCTGCTTCCGAATTTTCCTATTTTCACGATCACCGATTATCAACTATTACCAAATTATACTGGATCATTCGCCTATCATGCCATCTGATTTTACAGGCAGAAAATGAAAAGAATTTCATTTAAAGGTTATGTCGTAATTTATACAAACATGTACAGGGTGTTTAAAAATTGGCGAATTTCGTGGTCGGTGCGATGTCTGTTAGCTCGCCGAGAGCTCTCTAGGACCAATTTCAGGTGACACAATGCGGCAATGCTGTTGATTTCAATAATTAATTAGGATAATTAGTTATATTTTCACCTGATACTTATGTACTATAAAAGTCTAAAATAATCGCAGCTTTTTAAACTGGCGTTTGCGTGTCCGTGGTACTGCAGGCATCCGACATCAGCTCCACATACTAGCGGATAGCGGTACTCGGCACAGTAAACTGTATATCTTTCGGTAAGTATGAAGCTTGGCTAAATATTTTGCTTCTGATCATTCGAATATGCCATGAGACAGCTTTACCTGGCTTGACGTACTGAGCCAGGTAGATTCCTCCCGCGGAGAGGGTTTAGCTCGCGGCCAAAGTTCTAGACACGTCTTTCCCTATTTCGACTTTCGAACAGACAACGCTTGGTCCGACTAAAATGATGACATATCTGAACTGGATCACTGATATCATTATATGAATAATAATAATAATGATGGTAATAGACTACGCCAATACTTTTTCGATTTGTTTTTGGTGAATAATAACTCTGAAGTAATCAAATTTCCTTCCGCTGAAAAATTGAAAATTTTAATCCAACTCGAATTAAGAAAAGCATCACTTATCAGTATAGTAGATTTCGTATTCGTATTCTACAATTGTAGTTGTATTCCATGATTATTTAATTTGAATAGTAAAATCTGTTCATGATAAATAACCATGTTTGATTGACACTGATACAGTATACACCGGTGATGAGATTTCTTGCCACAAAATTAATGATTATTTATTGTTTTGAGTGTTTTCTGAACTTCGTTCTCCTATTAATTTCCTTCAATGGATTGAACGCAACTAAGGTAGGAATACAATACAACGTTCAATTCATAATTTGCCCAAAAGTATTTCAAGATCTTGGTATAAAATCGTCGATTTTTGGCGAAGCGGCCGCGAAAACGTATTTCGCGGTTTCCCAAGCGGCCGCAAAATCGCATTTCTCGGATGCTTCAATAAACCATAGCAACGGACGTAAAATCCTATCTTTTTAAATAATGAATTCTCGGACAAGGTAAGCAAATCCCTATTATATCCTTAACCAACAAAGGAACTTTTTGGGCAATTTATGAAAACTGATTGTGGATAAAAAGTTGCATCGTATTCCTGTTCAGTCCAAATGTCCATAAAATTTGGTAGCCGACAGACTTTGCGTAATGAAGAAATAGTTGATTGCTTCATCACAAATAATGTCTCGCAGAAAATCCCGCAACATATGCTATAGAATTGGCCGATTATCAATTGCCTATACAGGGTGATTCAAAATTGTTGGACCAACGCTTCAGGGCAAATTCCTCTCGTCAAAATAGTAATAAAAGTTCTTATAAAAGGGAGTCCGCAAGTGGTCAATAAGGGAGTTATTAGGCCTCAAAGTCTGCTGGTGGCCACTTTATTTTCGCTTATAACTCGCTTAATTTATGGTTTAGAATTTTCAGATTTGGTATATGAGGAAAACAATTGGAAAACTAAACGTTGAATACTTTGGTGATCCATGAGTACCGTGATAAGTGATTAAACGAACCAAAAAAGAGGTCATCGGCCAATAAAAATCAGGATTATTTTGTGGCAGAAAGTATTTTGACTGTTTTTAGTGATTTTCCAGCATCAGTGTACTTTTTGAATTTTAAAAATGTAGGGGTACCTCAGTGCAAATGTGAGTAGTTTTCGAGATATTCGTTATTTTATCAACTTCTGCATGTAGGGTGTCGGTAGCCGGAGCGGCCGACAAGAATGAGACCAACAATAAACAGAAATATTAAAAATTTTGTACATTCGTCGTCAAAAAAAAAATTGCTTTTGATTTCGGAAAGTTCGAAAATAACAGAGGGCCTCCATGTAATCAGTATTTGTTTTGATGTAAAAACTCAACCTGAACCTAATTTTCAAATTTAAAATTACCTCCGATTTTCGGTTCTGTGGCATTTTTCTTCGAGCGGTCGTTTAATAATTTGAACTTTTTACGATGAATATACAAAACTTTAAATAAGGTACCGGCTACCGACACCCTTCCTGCAGAAGTTGATAAAATAACGAATATCTCGAAAACTACTCACATTTGCACTGAGGTACCCCTACATTTTTAAAATTGAAAAAGTACACTAAAGCTGAAAAATCACTAGAAACAGTCCAAATACTTACCGCCACAAAATAATCGTGATTATTATCTGCCGATGACCTCTTTTTTGGTTCGTTCAATCACTTACCACGGTATTCATGGGTCACCAAAGGATTCAACGTTTAGTTTTTCAATTGTTTTCCTCATATTCCAAACCTGAAAGTTCTAAAACATAAATTAAGCGAGTTATAAGCGAAAATAAATTGGCCACCAGCAGACTTTGAGGCCTGATAACTCCCTTATTGACCACTTGCGGACCCCCCTTTATAGGAACTTTTATCACTATTTTGACGAGAGGAACCTGCCCTGAAGCGTTGGTCCAACAATTTTGAATTACCCTGTATACACTGTGTAATATGAAAAGTTTCCAGAGCTGTAACTTTTTTATTTGTTGACCGATTTCAAAAAATGAAATAGTGGCTTCATTACTTTCATTGTTCTTATTAAATTACTAAAACTCTAGCCCAAAAATCCACAAGTGCTACATACTATACAGACTGTATCCTAATTGCTGTCGAGAATTTCAGGGGGTGATTCTTCGTCGAAAAATATGAAAAAAAGTTCATATGGGCATAGGTCCTAAAATGCTTCCCTGCGGAACCAGCGGTCCTCAAAGTTGGTCCTGAAAAAACTTTTTTTCCGAATATCTCCAAAACCAATCACAGTAGAAAAACTGAACTCGGCAGACAGTTACACAATATTATCTCATGCATCTGACGAATTTGGGAGAATCTATTAGCGTACAATTTGGGGTGGTCGTAAGTTTGAATTTCTCACAACTTTTTATTGGGTGACATTTTTGAAAGTTTTACTGCAGCATGAGATGGGTTGGTCAAAAACATGAAAAAAAGGTGCTCATGAGTCATAGCGCTAGGATCGACCGTTTCCGAGAAAAATAGATTTTTCCGTTTGCGCACGTGTATGAGCATTCTGTAACTCTCATCATAGTCGACTAGGATTCACGTGTAAAATTCAATCAGAAATTCAAGAATCATTATTTCAGGATTCACAAAATCAGAAACATTCAGTTCCAGAGAACAATAACTTGTTCTGCACAAAAAAACACTGGATCAAAAATGACAAATTTATGTAAAACGAAAAATTCATGGAAGATTAGGTAATGATTGTAAATGCTTATGTTCGAAATTACCATAATTCATCATGAAATAATGATTCTTGAATTTCTGATGGGATTTTACTCGTGATTCCTAGTCGACTATGATGAGAGTTGCTGAATGCTAATACACGTGCGCAAACGGAGAAATCGATTTTTCTCGGAAACGGTCGATCCTAGCGCTATGACTCATGAGCACCTTTTTTGCATGTTTTTGATCAACGAGTCTCATGCTGCAGTAAAACTTTCAAAAATGTCACCCAATAAAAAGTTGTGAGAAATTCAAACTTACGACCACTCCAAATTATACGCTAATGGATTCTCCCAAATCCGTTGAATGCATGAGATGATGCAAGATAATATTGTGTAACTCTCTGCCAAATTCAGTTTTTCTACTGGGATTGGTTTTGGAGATATTCGAAAAAAATGTTTTTTTAGGGCCAACTTTGAGGACCGCTGGTTCCGCAGGGAAGCATTTTAGGACCTATGACCACATGAACTTTTTTTCATATTTTTCGACGAAGAATCACCCCCTGAAATTCTCGACAGCAATTGAGATACAGCCTGTATTGTAACGAGTTGAATTTGTAGTTAAATGTTTGTTCGATAGACAGAAGCTCAATTCTGTCACAAACATGATTTTCCTAAAACAAAGCACGTTAAAAATACCACGCAACCGCTTAACTAACCTTTGCAACCAAATTTTCACTAACCTTTCGGAAAAATCAACTCGTTTTAATCCATTAATCAATCAAAAATCGATGAGAAGTCTCGATAGCCAGAACATAACCTCAAAAAAAAACTCCCGAGTGACAGAAACGGAAAGCAGAGACGCGCACCACTAGTACTACCAAACCAAAAGCGGTAGTTCGACAAAAATCCAACCGAGGGCGCCACCGATTTCAAGTTGTTCGCGCCAATCGTTCACCCTAGAATATAAGGGGTAAGTCGGCCCACGCTCGCCAGTCGATCTGTTCGACCGTGTTGTGCCTCGATAAGTGCCAGACGCTTGAGATACGACTACCCTTCACCTTCCCTTTGCTTGACAATCGGTAAGTGTTATTCTCATACGGGGTCTGTCCCCTAGGAGGTCTGACCTCTGGCAAGGTTTATCCTGCTTCAACCAGGTTTGACCTGTGTTTCAATGTTACGAGCCTAGTTTTCATTTTCAAAACGCGAGTCAATTTGTAAGGTTAGGTCGGTCACGTGGTGACGCACACCACCGCCATTAGCTTTGTTTTGTTCGAAATTTAAATTTAGAGGTTAGGTTTCATTTTCAGGTCAATTTGACACGATTCATGCATGCTCTGTCACTTTGACAGTTTCACCCAAATTAATTTAATTTTTTGCCAACACCCGGTACACTTGCACTAGCTTATACACTAACACGGGGTACGAATGGTACCCTCCGGGAGGGTCAACCCATAGAACGAGTCAGAACTTTGAGGATATTTAGCCCTGTACTGATAGGTCAGTTTGAATAAACTTGTTTTAGAATTAAAAATCCCTGAAATTCACGACTATAGAGTAAACCCGATAGGCATAGTTTTTCTTTGTTTTTTTATAAAAACAAAGTGGCGCCCGAGATCCGGCAGTGCCCGGGCCTGAAACACGACCCCATCCGACCCTGAATGGATATTGGATCCATGATAACATCAAAATAATTAGTTTTGGGTGTCAGCTCGACTATTCATATGTATACGATAGAGATAAAACTCCATCCAAGGCGATGCCCTGTCTATTTTCATGAACACGCCCCCGTTAGTGATCGGAACGATATTTACGAACAAAGCGTTCCGTCTTTGGTCCGCGCTGTTAATGTTGGTAGTCTCTCTAAACTTACGTTGGCGTTTTGATGATGATTTCAGGATTTGCACCAATCATAAAGACTTAGTCATTAACGCTCCAACTTCATTTGTAAAAGACGATGTTGAGATCATCAACTTTATTTATAAGGGCTAATCCGAATCATAATTATTATGTTCTGAATATAAATTATATGTATCTATCAGCATTTTGTATTTGGCGCTTCCGCTGTGCTTGAGCGCTTGCCAAATTTCCAGGTAATACCCATGTAATACCCAAGCAGCGAACGCGCTCTCTCGTGTTTGAAATTAGAAACATGAAATTTTTAGTTCCCAATACCCGACTATACAGTATGTCCACGGATGGGGTTTAAAAGAGGAAAAAAATTTTTATTTCTGATTTTACAAAAAAAAGTATTCTTGATAAAATCGCCTGCTTGCTCTCAAACCTCTAAAACCCATTTCGTTTTCATTTCAACATGAACAGCTATTTTTTTATTGAATTTTATTTGAAAATTTTGGACTTAGAAATATTTTCATCCAAAATTAATAGAAGTACCAGTAAAGCGAAACCATGGTGCGAAACCTTGTAACAGTAACTGTCAGAGTGTCAGCATTGTTTGAATATGAGATTTGGAGAGGCGTTCATCTATGGATTTAAATTTTTTCTTATTTTATTTTATATTTTCATGTAATCTTGGATAATAAGTAGGGCGCAGGGTCACACCGTATAATTGGTACCGATTTAAGACCGCCACCGCCGAAGAGGGGATAGACACAAATTTAGATCTGTTTAGAAAAAATGTAATAGAGGGCGTTAGCAGGACCATTTCATTATTCTGAATTCTGAGACGGGAGCAAACTTCCTCTTTTACTCAAGCGAGCGCTCGAGCGCCGAGTTTTTCCCCCTCCTACGTGCATTTGGCATGCTCGGGATACACGCGTGGTGCGCAGACCGCAAGTAAACCGAGAAAACTCCTTCGTGGTCTCCGTTTGTGTCGTTTTATGAGTTTTTTACATAAAACGCCAAACTGGCCATAGTGCTACACGTGGTTGCTACAGTATTGTGCTTTTTCTGAAGTGTTCTTAGAGTGTTTGTGATTAAACTTCATTTTCCAGAACGTTTCTTTGAAAGTGTGTGTAGTTCGCAAAGGTATATGTATAGCAATAATTATCAAGAAGTAGTAACAGAGTACGTGCATTTAGGATTTGACCCAGACCCCCAACCAGAACCAATTAGTAACCAGCTGTTTTTTGCGAAAATGTCTTCCCCTGTCCGGGAAATGCCGAAGAATCCGTCCGGTATCACCATGAAGATTCAAGTTTATCGCGATTTACTTTGAAATTGCACAAGACCAATCAATAATAGACGATTTCAAGACGCATCTTCTGATACCCGTACCCCCCTGCGTCGCTACTATGAGGTGCACTAACATTTTTGGCAGGTATCAAAACAATACTTCGAGGAAATGGAAATACACGGTCATTTTGATTGATGATTTCTTGATGTGTTATTGAAATTTTTTCCCGGTATTTGGTTTTCGATTTATTTGACAAAAACAAAATGGGAACCTCTTTTTCGGAAGATTCTCTTCTAAATAAAGGCGAAAAGACGTGACGTGAAAAACGAGTTATACTACATCGATTTCTACAATAACATAAATAACAGAAATAATTTTTAGTGGAATTGGAATTATGTGATTGAAACATTTCTGATTTTATTCATCCGATACCTAAATAATTCCTGGTATGATCTAACGTAATTTCGCAACTATAGGGGTATCAAAAGATGCACCTTGTGAAATTTTCATAACATTTGTACTTTTGGAGTGAATCGATCGCGATAAACTTCAAATTTCAAGATGACGGATGGATTTTCCGGCATTTCCCGGCTAGGGAGAGGGCAGAATGAGTATGTTAGAAAAAAAACCTTGAAGGAAGACATTTTCGCAAAAACGAGCTTATTCGGTGTTTTCGTTTTGGTAATTTTTACCTACATGCATCGTACTTCAATATATTTCTACCAGTACACAAGAAACGTTTCAGTGTGGGTATACGTACCCTTTCTTCATTACAATGAGTTACAAAAGAGGAACGAACACTGAAATGTTTCAATCGCTAAAACGTACCAAATGAAGTCTATCTGCGAAAATATTATGTGATTGTTATCCTGTACTAGTGTATGCACACTAGTGTGTCTTGAAACGATCATGATTGGTCGAAAATTAATTTTGAATTTGGTCCAGTCAAAATCAGTTTAGGTTGCACTATAGTGCAGAATACCAGTCACACCTACAGTAAATACACAAAGTTCTAAAATATCTGTTACCTTTTAGCACAAAATGGGTAGAAGTATTGCAAAACGTTCGAAAAATAACAAAAAAGCGAAAAGTATGAAACGGGTATGGAAACGCAAAATGGTAAATATTTATTCATATTCTCATTCTCATTTTTCTCATGCACACATGCTTGTGCCATTATCACCCGTTAATGAAATGATAATAATAATATATTCTTTGGAAATGATGTTTAGCCCAAGACTTTTCGATGATTTGTTATCATCAGATGATGAAAAGACATCACCTGCCTCGACGCCCGCTTTATGTGCATAAGGAAAAAAGAAGAGACAAAGGGTTTGTCAGCACCATAGTTTTCAAATGTACCATGTGTACAAATATCTATGAATATGATACCGAAAATCCAAAGAAAATAACATCCGATATAAATTATGGCGCCGTTTGGGGAACTCTAGCAACTGGCAGTAGTTTCAGTCACATGGAGGAGTCGGTGAGTTGCATGGATATTCCTTGTATGACGGATAATATGTTTTACCGCATTGAGAACGACATAGGCCAAGTGAGTTATTTCTATTAGATTAATACTTTTTGAGTTATTTTAATTTCTTCATTTTTCAGGAATGGAGAACGTCGCTTTGGAAGTCCATGGAGAAAGCCGGTGTCAGGGAAAGAGATCATGTCATTCAAGCAGGACAGATATGCCCTGATGGAGTTATTGTTTGTTGGAGTCCGAAACAAATTTTGTGCGATTTGCACTCGCGCTGAAAACAAAAACCAAGACATCACTGCAAGAGACCATATCTGTTACAAAAACTGGTCCAATTCTGCTCCAGCTATGGAATCAGATATGGCGGTCGAGGGTTCCGCAATGAGTGAAACCATGCACAAAATTCGTTATATCCAGTTTATTGCGGATGGAGATGCAAGTGTGTTTGCGAAGATACGAGAACGAGTACCATATGGAGAATTTGTGCGGAAAATTGAGTGTACAAACCATGCACTCAAAAACTACGGCAAAAATTTGAGAAAAGTGAAGAGCGACACTCACGTCAATCTGAAAGGAAGAAAGCTGCTGTCTTTGCAGAAAATTCAGTTACTCACAAAAAGGGCAAAATGTTCTATTTATGAGCACTCTAAAGGTCGGATTCCTATGCTGCGATTTTGGGCCGCACGGCTGAAAATCGCAGCAGATCAGCCGCACCGGGTGACTGGTTTACATTATTTCAAATGGACCGCATTCCTATGCAGCGGCTGAGGCCGCACGGCTAAACAGCTCTGCTCATGATCAGAATCGCAGTGCGCGCGTCGTACGAGTCGCAGCCGTCGTAGTTTACATGGATTCAGTGGAACTGTGCTGCGGCCCAGCTTTCATGAGTCGGGCCGCATCAGCCGCAACGACTGACTAAACATTTTGAATTATTTTGTATAATCAATATAATACCTACAAGAAACTCGATATGCAAAGTATTCATTAAGAACATACAATTACAAATTTTGTCATACCATGCAATCACAACATAATTAATTGAATAATGGTATTCTAGTTCAGAATTATTAATTGGCTGTGTATGATGATAATGATTGCCATCCACTATTTCGAAGTTTTATAGGAAAGACGATCTCATTAATTAGTTGGAGTGAATTTTCAGTTATGCTCGCACAGAACAAATTAGAGTTGAGCAGCAGGTGACTATTCCCCTCCACATATGCAAATAATCGCGGTAATTGCATAAGTGTAAAATCGATAATTACTTATTTCATTTCTATATTCTAGAAAAAAACGAGTCGTTTTGTTAATAATTTATTGTTTATTCTTCCGACTGATCGCCAACTTTCGTTTGCGTACAGAAATACAACACTGAGTGAAATGTATTTTATCTAATTTCAGTAGGTAATGTTAAAATTACGATCTTAAAAATAGTATCGTTAGGACCTCTATTACCCAACTAGTTAGGTTGTGAAATTGAACGAAAATGTTCAAGAAATGTATTTGTTATAAAATTCAAAAACCCATTTTTTTGTCGGAATTAATGTGGAGAGAGCTCCATCCGCTGCAGCTTCAATATTCGATGACAGACTTTTTTCAGATTCATTCATTTTCACAAACTTTCAGCACAACTTTTTGCTTATGAAACTACGGTAACAACAAAAATCTCAATCAAAACTCTACGCAACCTATAATTTTGGAGATGCTTGATGTAGAATAGTAATTATTAACTAAGGTAGAGAAGTTTGCTATTATTGCCGCGAGGCAAGTGGTATTTTACGCCCTAGGGCGCTAGAAGTACGCATCGTGTATTCTTGAACAAAATAGCTTTAAGTATTCTATCTTTTTAATAACTAATGATTTATTTTGCGTGATTATAGGTACATCTCAAAATTACAATTGGGACAATTATTTACATTATGATGATGACTTTTTCTTGTTCGATTTTTCCAGAAAAAAGATCCGGAGAACTTCTTTCCTTATAGTAACATCATCTAGTTGAACTTGCTCCATTTATTGAAGACCACTTATTCTTTTTCACATAAAATTTCTGATTCCACTGGTAATAATTCTGTAGCTTCGGCAGCGTCCGTAATTTCTGCTGGGAAATCGGTAATTTCTTTATCATTCGCCGTAAAAATCTTCTCCAAAACCGCCACTCATTTTCACTTTTGGAATTTTTTTCAATATGGCTACCTTTATTTATGTTGTTGTTAATCGCTACTTTCAATTTATTTGTATTATTTCAATTTTTAATCAAAATCGAATACCTTTGCGTCACTTTGACAATTTGATTTCCGGACAGCGTCAAATTTTGTAAAAATACGGGATGTGTTTCAGAGGAGATCGTTCATAAAATGTTGTATGCACCTCAGGCGTAAGAAAGCGTTTAGGGCCCTTGTCGTGTTAAAGCCTTCGGCTGCGCCTCCGGCTTTAATTTCACGCACTTGATATATAAATAACTATTAATTTCAAATTGAGAGAAATCGTACTTTATTATTGAAAAACATTAATTTATCAATTTAAAAAAATGTGGTCGAGGCATAGAGGTCGAGGGAAAAAAATTCACAATAATTAAGGCCTAATAAATAATTTTCTGTTAAGGCGGGGTTTAACTTCTCGCGGATCGCCGAATCGGCCATATGAAAGCCGTATAAAACTTCAAAAACGTGCCGTTCCCATTTAAAAAAACCACGACTTCATTTATCAAGAGATTCGCATGATTTTTTCAAGATCTTTTCAGAAAGAATGTATGATCCCTCGAACATCTTTTGAATTTCGATAAAGTTCTCACTTTTTTAGATATGACTAACTGCAATTTTCGTGATTTTTTTATAGACTTTTGGAAAAGAATTTTGAAAAACGGAAAATATTCCAGTGATCGCACATCATTTGTTAATACATTCAATTTTTTTCATCGAAAAATTTCCGAAAATGGCAGCCCTCTGAAAAGGGTAAAATTGCCGAGGTAAAGCTTCGCTTTAATGAGTTTTTTAAAATCGGATCACAACCAAAGAAACCGGGGCGATCTGAACTTTTTGTCAAACAGCCTGTAGATGTTCGCTGAAAATTTTTCAAATTAATTAGGGTAAAACATGGTCGATCGAAAATTTTTGATCGATAATCGTAAAAGCCTTCAAATAAGAGTCATAGAGGGACACGAGAACTCCAACATTATTGGACTTTGTGCTTTAGTTTCCGACATATCGTTCAAGAATATTGGGCACAACAATTTAACATAATAGTTTGCTCAAGTATTTACAAAAATAGAGAAAGTTCACGAGTTCTGAGAAATGTGATAATGATGAGGGTGCATTCTGAAATGTAAAATCTGAGGAATATTGGAAGGTCATTAGCATTGTTGTACCGACGAAAAGGATTAACTTTATGTACTGATCGTTTATCGGAACCCTCATAAATACCATCGGAGACCCCTTGTTGAGAACGGGTGTAGGTAGGTATAGTTTTTTCTCTATTTTAGTTGAATTTGATGCTTAAATCAGAAAAGGGAATAGATATACACGAAACATGCAAAATATTTCCTTCAAAATATAAAGAGTACGCAGGAAGTCCTTGACCACAATTATCCTATACTGGATAGAAGTCAAAAAACAGACAAGAAGAAGAAGATGAAGAGTACGCAAATGCATTTTGAAAAGAAGATCCGAATATAAAGAACTAGAAACCTATACGTAGACCTCCCGGTAGCAGTCGAAAGGTGCAGAATTCCCTTATTTGTGGTGGACAAATCCGAAAGTATGAGCATTTCCATTGTTGAATGTCAAATGACAGAAAAAATTCAGAGTGTCAAAATAAAATGACAGGAACAAACCGCTCATCTTGGAACGTTTTTCAGCCCGAATTAACCGCTTTTATCCTGTTATCTATACAGCATTTGCAACATCTTATTTGTCCGCTTTTCATGCGGTTTTCTGTATTTTTCATGCCTGTTTTTATACACCCAATTTCTGTTTGAATTCTAATTCGGTGAGATTGATTGATGTCCGGAGTACGATTTCGCACTATCTGCTTTCGATCTGATGATGCGTTTTTTACGTCGAAATTGACAATTTCATGCATTTTCACTTGAAATTAAACGAATTTGTGGGAACGCATTTCGAAATGTGACGTTTCGCGATTTAATTTTCTATTTTTGTGCACGTGGTGGCCAAGGTGTTGATGATCACCTGATTGGCTGGATCCTCTTTTCCGCTTATTTGTTGTCTTTACAGTCATCACGTCAGGAAAAAAATACCGTATTTTCGTCATTTTTGAGCAGAAACTTGTCAACCTATGTATAATAACCGTAGACATAAAACTTCGTTAAAAATGTGACATTGCTGTTACCCTAAAACGTCATAATTTTATTTTCCATGAATGGAATGAATGCATTTTTGACAGTTATATCAACGGTCTTGTCAAAACATGGCTAGTTTTATCTCTATAGGTATAGTGTCAAACACTTTTTTGAGCGATTTGAACGTCACTATTTCGCAATCCTCGTGAAAGAGTTCGATGTTTAATTCATGACGGATCTCGATTTCCGGTAGTTTTTGACAATTTTGGGCCCGACATTCGAGATCAAAAGAGTCGGTTCGCGCGTATCAGCTTTTATTATAGTTAATAGTTCATAAATATGCAAAATGCGATTTTTCCAGTGTCTAATTATTACATTCGCGACAGTCGTTATATTATTTCTCCTCTTCGAGTCGATATAATAAGCGTTCACTGAGTCATTGAGTTTTTGAGGTTGGTGATGGAATTGTGTCGAAATACCAATATTACAATCAAATCCATTTTAAATTCATGGATTTCAATAACCAAAGCCAATCCTAAAAACAGGAATAAACGAAGACACAGTACGTATTTCGCCAGAAAAAATTTACATCCAGTCGTATCCCGCATGTCAACTTAAAGAGAAATGGAAGAGAAAACCGCAAAATTTAGTCATTTCGGACAGCCGAAAATCCATTATTAAAACTTTCTCAATTAGTGGGGTGATGAACAATTACTCTCAAACAGAAAAGCCACTAGGAATGATTATAAAACGACGTTTTACAGGGGTGTAGATAGAAAGGAATCTAACTGAATAAAAACATCTTTGTAATGTGTAATGACATATGCATTATGTAGAGGAACAAAACCAAAATCTGCAGGCATCTGTCACGCTTATTATTTTTTAATAAAATTTCAAAATTCGAATCGGAAATTGATAATTCTCTCCGAGGGTGCCAAAAATTTTCCAGAGGGTGCCGAGCTACACAAAGCAATGGGTGTATTATTATGGAGTAATCATCCCAGATCCAGCCGAGGCCGATATTACAGAATATTTTCTTAATTTTGTCGGTTTCTACCTGTGCACTTTCTCTTACTCTTGGCAACTAATGACCAGATTATGTATATGAAGAGGCAAAATATTTGAAATTCTGAGAATAGAACTGCAAGGGATTAGAGGGTTGAATGATGGGCTGTAAAATCATTCTCCTTCCATGTCCACATAGATGTCTATTACTTGTTTGGAAGAAACAGAGAATTATCTCAGTCAACTCATAACATTTGAGTAGTGCACGATGAGTGACGAGGCGCTTTGCGAGATTGTTGGAAGACACCCGTGCCTATACAATGCGGGACACGAAGACTACAAAAATTTGAAAGTACGATTACTTCTAATTTAAAATTGAAGTATGTATTTTTCTCTTTACTATGTATGTAGAAAGTGGTAGTTTTTTCAATGTTTATCCAAGAAAACGCTTAAAAAGTTTCGCCCGATTTGATTTAAATTTAAAAAAATGTCAGTTTCAGGTGCTTTGGATTCCAGAGCAAACGTGAAAATGACATTTTTCGTTTAATCTGGCCAAATCTGGCGAATCATTTTTTGTGTTTCTTAGATGATTATGAAGAAAAATCATCTTTTTTATTGACCGATGGTATAGAAAAAAATATCTACTTCAACTTTGAATTGGAAATAATCGCGTTTTATTATTACGAAAGTTGAATTTATGGAAATACCTAATTGAGTTTTATTATTAAAAAAGTTAAATTTACCAATTTTGAAAAAAGAAGATGAGGGAAAAAAGGCAAAAAGGCCTACTCGTAGAGCATGAAAAATAAATCATTTTTTGTTGATGAGTTTTTGGAATCGGATCACAACCAAAAAAACTGTGGCGTTCTGGAGTTTTTATCAAAAAGCCTGTATTTATTATGAATTATGATCGTTAAATATGGCATGATTTAATTGAATTTCATGTAATATTTCGTGGATCGAAGGAAACGGTGATAGCAGATCAATTTATTTGATTTGATTGACGGAAATAAAAAAAAAACAGTAGTGCGGCTCGAAATCGCACCTGCGGCTGGTACCGAGCGTCGGTGCGACTCAAAGCCGGTGCGACTGCGAGCCGGTGCGGCCCAAAATCGCAGCATAGGAATCCGACCTACGTGAGATACGAAAAGTGGAACAATTTAGGACGGACTTAAAGAACAGCGTGCATCATGTATTTGGGGATCATTCCGAATGTAGAGAAGAAATATGCAATACCCCTGGAGATGTGACCGAAAGCAAAGTGCCCGAACTCAAATCCACACGTACAGGCTGTTTGATAAAAACTCCAGGACGCCACAGTTTCTTTGGTTGTGATCCGATTTCAAAAACCCATTATCAAAAAATTATTTATTTTTCATGCACTACGAATAGAGCTTTTTACCAAATTTTTTCCATCAACTTCTTTTTTTAACATTGATGAATTTAATTTTCTAACAGTAAAGTACGATTACTTCTAATTTAAAATTGAAGTATGTATTTTTCTCTTCACTATGGTAGGTAGAAAGTGGTCATTTTTTCAATGTTTATCCAAGAAAACGCATAAAAAGTTTCGCCCGAATTGATTTAAATTATAAAAAAATGTCAGTTTCAGGAGTGCTTTGGATTTCAAAGCAAACGTGAAAATGACGTTTTTTGTTTATTCCAGAGATGGGAAAAAACCCGGGTGCAATCGTTTTCGCACCATTGTTCCGGGTGCATGGGTTTTATTGCACCTGCACCCATTTTGGGTGCATGGTGCATTCATTGCACCGGGTGCATTCAGGTGCATTCAAAATTGACCTTGGAAAATATTTCATTACTCAAAACTACTAAACAAGATGTTCTTGTCAAAAACTTATAAAGTATTGAATGAAAATCACTCAGGAAAGATGAAAGAGAAACGGAAAAAATTAGAGAACGGTAAATTATTTCATATTTTACTTTTTATTATTATTTTTATTTTCTTCCGTGCACTTGGGGCATTTGGATATGTGATGTTTCAATTTAGACTCATTACCGAAGTAAATTTGGCTATAAAACTTACATTTTGCCATGTTCCTCTCTTTATACTCTTCTGTTGAAATTAGGAAATTTTCCCAAATTTTGTCTTTCATTCTCGGCATTTTTTGGACTTTTACACGACGAACTCGAGGACGAATTATACTTTATTTTTCGGTTTACACTTTACTTGTTGATATCTACTTGTAAAACGTGGGGAAATTCTGGTTATAATGCGCACGCGTGCCGGGAAATTTTGAAAATTGATTGCACCCGGGGTGCAAACCTATTTTATGAACCCGGGAACAAAGGGTTCAAATCGAGTTTTCGTTCCCGGGTGCATACGGCTGTCCCATCTCTGGTTTATTCCGACCAAATCTGGCGAATAATTTTTTGCGTTTTTCTGATGATTATCAAGAGAAATTCACTTTTTTATTAACCGATGGTATAGAAAAAAATATCTACTTCAACTTTGAATTGAAAATAATCGCGTTTTATTATTAAAAAAGTTAAATTGATCAATATTGAAAAAAGAAGTTGAGGGAAAAAATTTGGTAACAAGTCCTATTCGTAGAGCATGAAAAATAAATCATTTTTTGTTAATGGGTTTTTGAAATCGGATGACAACCAAAGAAACTGTGGCGTTCTGGAGTTTTTATCAAACATTTATATGGTGAGTAATTATTATAGCTCGGACTAAAAATCAAAAAAATGCTACCATTTATTATGGAAATTATGTACGTCTGACGTCCCAGTCCTTCATTTTTCGAGAGAAAAAAATTGTTAATTTTTTCACACATAGCCCTGCATGGTTATACCAGACTGGTTCCCAATTTTTCGAAACGATAAATTTGAGCGTTCAGGCAGAAAAAATTATGCCATAAGTGATGGTATACCCTGTATTTTCTTTTTTGAATACGTTTTTATCACGTTCTACGTATAATAAATTATAAATAAAACCTGTTTTTTAGGAGCTCTCAAACTATTATTGAAAAAGGCACATCTGATCATAGAAAATGAAAACAACAACGCCTCTGAACGCTTGATGAACATTGTGGCTAGGTTCAATATGGGCAAACGACTCAACGTCATACAACGCGGTTCATATGAGAGACGTGTTTATCTCTCCGGACTGAGGTACAACAAATCTTTCAAGTGGCATCTTAGTCCGTGGAAAAATCGTGTTGGACGTAGCCCTGGATCAAATTTTAAGAAGTTTATCCATAAATCCATGTCCAAGTCCGAAGCACCCTGCCGGAAGAAATTGTTTTCCAAAAAAACAAAAACTAAGACTACTAATACTAAAATCCAAAACACGGACTACGGCGCAAATGCCGAAGAGCCGGAGGATCAGGAAGACTTGAACTTCATTACAATGGAGGCACAATTGCTCATAAAACAATTACAGGTAGATTATAAGGAAAAGATCGTTATCAATTCGTTATAACTTGTTTCCTTTATGTAGGTTAATAAAGAGGAACGAGATCTAATTCAAGTACAGTCAATAGGACAATTTGGAAATCCAATTTTTGAGGCTGAACGGAAAAAAAGACTTACCGCTTCACAATTTGGACGTATTATCAAACGCAGGTCCAACACACCCTGCCATAATATGGTGAAGGCATGCTTGCAGCCAACTGTGTTCTCTTCTGATGCTACAGATTATGGAATAAGCAAAGAACCAGTTGCTATAAAGTTATTCGAGGAGGTTACACACAAAACCGTTCAGCCTTCCGGAATATGGATTGATGAAGAGTTCGGATTTTTGGGAGCCTCGCCTGATGGTATGTGTTGGTTTTGTTTTTGAAAAACGCATTTCAACGGTAATATCATTCCAGGACTTATAGGGGAAGATGCGCTTGTCGAAGTAAAGTGCATATATGCTCCAAATAAAGAGTTTTCTAATTTAGAAGAACTTGTGAAGCTGTTGAAAAACAAAACGTTCCTAAAAATAGTGGATGGAGAGATAAAACTCAATCGAACTCATTGCTACTATTACCAAGTAGGTGAAATTTAATTACTATAGGAGCTTACTGTGTTAGTAAGCTATGTAATATTATAATACTTGCTTTTGTTTCAGATACAAGGACAACTAAATATTACTGGTAGAAAAGAATGCTATCTCGTAGTATACGTGAATGATAGAGTTCCAATATTCATTGAGAAAATTGTCCGTGATTCAACATTCTGGAAGTATAAAATGCTGCCCGTATTGCGAAAGTTCTACGAAGAATGTATTGCTCCCGAAATAATTCGTGGAAATTTGAAAAAAAATCTAAAGTGTCTTGACCCGCCGTTCATTTTGGCGGCCATTAAAAAAATAGAAGATCAGAAAAAGAATAAAAATAAAGCTTGACATTCGCTGCATTTTTTTGTTTATTTTTCATTCAGATCTACAGTATCATATTATGTCTCCGGTTTGACTAATTTATCAAGAATATATTTTTGTATGGGTAGTCTCTTTTTCAATAGAGTTAGCTGTGTTTTAGACAGAAAATAATTGGCCAATAGATAAAAAAGTTAGCTATTATTATGCTCACAATTTTCAAAGTTCATTTTGAATTTCGAGTAGGTACTCCTAATCAAATTAATTAATGAGCGCTGAGTATAATGAAAATGCTCTTCTCTGATTGCCCACATCCAATAATCCCACAGCTTAGGCGAGGTTTATCAATGCTCAGGTAACGTTTAACTGAAGGTTAAATTCCTAGGTTACCTTTGTTATAACAATCAAAATCAACAAGTTTAACTGTTAGCAAAAAGATAACTGAGCATTGATAAACCGGCCGTTAGTCGTGTGAATTATGTATCTACTCGGTACTTTACCAAGAAAACTATTCAGAATAGTACGTATTTCTTTGCGCGTTTTTGCAGCTTGCAAACTTATTGGATAGTCACCAAGAAGTAGTCGGTTCTCACTCATCCAAATAACCTCCCCGATTTGTTGTTATCATGTGGCGACATCTGTGCCATAACCTTCAAACTAAAAGTTCCGAAATAAATTTAGCTATGTCTGGAACCACCAAAAATTTCCGGAAAAGCATGAAAAAAAACATTATTACGCAACCATTTTTATTTAAATTTTGCAGGCTCATCTAGGACTCACATATTGAAGTAAAGCTATAAGTTGGGATCATTTTATTGATATTTTTTTCGTGAAATGCTTCCTCTTGTAATACTTAATTGTATTTTTTTTAATTGGTATCGTTCACGCCTACAAAGTTAGATAAACCCAAACCAGGGCCTCGTAGCTCCCTTGATTTTTTTGTCCAGGGGAAAAGTTGTGTTTGCCGATCTTGTTAGATGGCGTGAGTAGTATCACGAAACTTCTGTTAAATATGGTCAGATGTCGGTAGTAGTAATTTTCGAATTTTCGCGATGGCGGCGACGTTCGAATATTATTTTTTGATTATTATTCGAATAATAAAATTTCAGACGCCAAAAACACCTAAACTTGAAAATCCAACAAAATCACCGTGTTATTTTTGTGGCGAAAAAGTGAGAGGCTGCAGTGACGGGGTTGCATCACCTTCCAGGAAATGAATGTGAGTAAGTAGTGTTCCTTATGTTTTTTTGGTTATTTTAACAATTAATATCATTCTTCCCTCTTTGCGCGTTTTTTCTTCATCCCCATTTTATAAAAAAATCGTTCCGCACTTGTAATTGCCACATCTTACACAACAAAATGATGCCAAAACAGTAAAGTATGAAAAAGCGGCATAATTTGTGACTCGATCGCTTTTTCAGAATTTATTTCTTTTCATTTGTGTAAAATTGGACCAATAAGATATCGAAAACAATAATGTATAATCTTTTTTGTACATTGAGGCCCAGTATTTCCACCTATGGTTAACCCCTAGATTAGCTAACTGTAACTTTGAATGTGAGCCTTTATTATTCATTTTAACCGGAATTGTTACAGTCTAAGGTTCCAGTTAGCTAACTGGAGGTTAACCATAGGTGGAAATACTGGGCCTTATACTTCAGGGTGTGACTCCAAGTACCTACTTCCCGTGTTCTTAATGAAAAAACTTCAGAAGAGATGGATGAAATCGATTTTTAAAGGATTAGAAGACTTAAAAGAAAAGAAATCGCTCTGTCCATCGCTAAGTTATGATATCGTTACTCGTTTCTGGTAATAAAATAATCTTTATCATTTAGAAAAATGTTGACAATTTTGAAAATAAAAGGTCACAGTAAAATGTTGTTGAATTTATGCAATCCAATAATTAATAAAATGAATAAGACCACCCCGTCAAGGCGACAGGTTTTGATTATGAGCGCCATCTAACTTCATCGGCAAACGCGGACAATTTTTTCCCTGATTAGTTGGCGGTCTTGAGTGAAGGTTGTCTATGACCCAAACCATAGATAAACCTCACTACAGATTTGAAGGATCCCCGATTTTTTTGTTCGGGTCGGGGGGTGAGGTGGAGTAGAGAGGGGTAGATTTTTTAGTTCTGCAGTAATTTTCAGATGGCGATAAGTACAATTCAAATTACAGCGGCGGCGGTTTTGTTACATTTTGTTTTGCTGGTTTTAATTTTTCTGTCACATAAAAAAATTTGTCAAACTATTCGCGTTCTGGCGGTTTTGCTATAACTTGTGAGAAAAACGGCCCAGAAATCATATCGATCGCCATTAAATCAACCCTACAATGAGACGCAGTAAGTATTAAATAACCAAGTGTGATCTCGATGTTATTTTAATTGAAAATTTGATCAAATACTTTTTTCAGGGGTAAAAATCGATGGTTCGACGGAATAGAGATTGATTGGAATTGGAGTTTCAGGTGCTTTGGATTCCAGAGCAAACGTGAAAATGACATTTTTCGTTTAATCTGGCCAAATCTGGCGAATCATTTTTTGTGTTTCTTAGATGATTATGAAGAAAAATCATCTTTTTTATTGACCGATGGTATAGAAAAAAATATCTACTTCAACTTTGAATTGGAAATAATCGCGTTTTATTATTACGAAAGTTGAATTTATGGAAATACCTAATTGAGTTTTATTATTAAAAAAGTTAAATTTACCAATTTTGAAAAAAGAAGATGAGGGAAAAAAGGCAAAAAGGCCTACTCGTAGAGCATGAAAAATAAATCATTTTTTGTTGATGAGTTTTTGGAATCGGATCACAACCAAAAAAACTGTGGCGTTCTGGAGTTTTTATCAAAAAGCCTGTATTTATTATGAATTATGATCGTTAAATATGGCATGATTTAATTGAATTTCATGTAATATTTCGTGGATCGAAGGAAACGGTGATAGCAGATCAATTTATTTGATTTGATTGACGGAAATAAAAAAAAAACAGTAGTGCGGCTCGAAATCGCACCTGCGGCTGGTACCGAGCGTCGGTGCGACTCAAAGCCGGTGCGACTGCGAGCCGGTGCGGCCCAAAATCGCAGCATAGGAATCCGACCTACGTGAGATACGAAAAGTGGAACAATTTAGGACGGACTTAAAGAACAGCGTGCATCATGTATTTGGGGATCATTCCGAATGTAGAGAAGAAATATGCAATACCCCTGGAGATGTGACCGAAAGCAAAGTGCCCGAACTCAAATCCACACGTACAGGCTGTTTGATAAAAACTCCAGGACGCCACAGTTTCTTTGGTTGTGATCCGATTTCAAAAACCCATTATCAAAAAATTATTTATTTTTCATGCACTACGAATAGAGCTTTTTACCAAATTTTTTCCATCAACTTCTTTTTTTAACATTGATGAATTTAATTTTCTAACAGTAAAGTACGATTACTTCTAATTTAAAATTGAAGTATGTATTTTTCTCTTCACTATGGTAGGTAGAAAGTGGTCATTTTTTCAATGTTTATCCAAGAAAACGCATAAAAAGTTTCGCCCGAATTGATTTAAATTATAAAAAAATGTCAGTTTCAGGAGTGCTTTGGATTTCAAAGCAAACGTGAAAATGACGTTTTTTGTTTATTCCAGAGATGGGAAAAAACCCGGGTGCAATCGTTTTCGCACCATTGTTCCGGGTGCATGGGTTTTATTGCACCTGCACCCATTTTGGGTGCATGGTGCATTCATTGCACCGGGTGCATTCAGGTGCATTCAAAATTGACCTTGGAAAATATTTCATTACTCAAAACTACTAAACAAGATGTTCTTGTCAAAAACTTATAAAGTATTGAATGAAAATCACTCAGGAAAGATGAAAGAGAAACGGAAAAAATTAGAGAACGGTAAATTATTTCATATTTTACTTTTTATTATTATTTTTATTTTCTTCCGTGCACTTGGGGCATTTGGATATGTGATGTTTCAATTTAGACTCATTACCGAAGTAAATTTGGCTATAAAACTTACATTTTGCCATGTTCCTCTCTTTATACTCTTCTGTTGAAATTAGGAAATTTTCCCAAATTTTGTCTTTCATTCTCGGCATTTTTTGGACTTTTACACGACGAACTCGAGGACGAATTATACTTTATTTTTCGGTTTACACTTTACTTGTTGATATCTACTTGTAAAACGTGGGGAAATTCTGGTTATAATGCGCACGCGTGCCGGGAAATTTTGAAAATTGATTGCACCCGGGGTGCAAACCTATTTTATGAACCCGGGAACAAAGGGTTCAAATCGAGTTTTCGTTCCCGGGTGCATACGGCTGTCCCATCTCTGGTTTATTCCGACCAAATCTGGCGAATAATTTTTTGCGTTTTTCTGATGATTATCAAGAGAAATTCACTTTTTTATTAACCGATGGTATAGAAAAAAATATCTACTTCAACTTTGAATTGAAAATAATCGCGTTTTATTATTAAAAAAGTTAAATTGATCAATATTGAAAAAAGAAGTTGAGGGAAAAAATTTGGTAACAAGTCCTATTCGTAGAGCATGAAAAATAAATCATTTTTTGTTAATGGGTTTTTGAAATCGGATGACAACCAAAGAAACTGTGGCGTTCTGGAGTTTTTATCAAACATTTATATGGTGAGTAATTATTATAGCTCGGACTAAAAATCAAAAAAATGCTACCATTTATTATGGAAATTATGTACGTCTGACGTCCCAGTCCTTCATTTTTCGAGAGAAAAAAATTGTTAATTTTTTCACACATAGCCCTGCATGGTTATACCAGACTGGTTCCCAATTTTTCGAAACGATAAATTTGAGCGTTCAGGCAGAAAAAATTATGCCATAAGTGATGGTATACCCTGTATTTTCTTTTTTGAATACGTTTTTATCACGTTCTACGTATAATAAATTATAAATAAAACCTGTTTTTTAGGAGCTCTCAAACTATTATTGAAAAAGGCACATCTGATCATAGAAAATGAAAACAACAACGCCTCTGAACGCTTGATGAACATTGTGGCTAGGTTCAATATGGGCAAACGACTCAACGTCATACAACGCGGTTCATATGAGAGACGTGTTTATCTCTCCGGACTGAGGTACAACAAATCTTTCAAGTGGCATCTTAGTCCGTGGAAAAATCGTGTTGGACGTAGCCCTGGATCAAATTTTAAGAAGTTTATCCATAAATCCATGTCCAAGTCCGAAGCACCCTGCCGGAAGAAATTGTTTTCCAAAAAAACAAAAACTAAGACTACTAATACTAAAATCCAAAACACGGACTACGGCGCAAATGCCGAAGAGCCGGAGGATCAGGAAGACTTGAACTTCATTACAATGGAGGCACAATTGCTCATAAAACAATTACAGGTAGATTATAAGGAAAAGATCGTTATCAATTCGTTATAACTTGTTTCCTTTATGTAGGTTAATAAAGAGGAACGAGATCTAATTCAAGTACAGTCAATAGGACAATTTGGAAATCCAATTTTTGAGGCTGAACGGAAAAAAAGACTTACCGCTTCACAATTTGGACGTATTATCAAACGCAGGTCCAACACACCCTGCCATAATATGGTGAAGGCATGCTTGCAGCCAACTGTGTTCTCTTCTGATGCTACAGATTATGGAATAAGCAAAGAACCAGTTGCTATAAAGTTATTCGAGGAGGTTACACACAAAACCGTTCAGCCTTCCGGAATATGGATTGATGAAGAGTTCGGATTTTTGGGAGCCTCGCCTGATGGTATGTGTTGGTTTTGTTTTTGAAAAACGCATTTCAACGGTAATATCATTCCAGGACTTATAGGGGAAGATGCGCTTGTCGAAGTAAAGTGCATATATGCTCCAAATAAAGAGTTTTCTAATTTAGAAGAACTTGTGAAGCTGTTGAAAAACAAAACGTTCCTAAAAATAGTGGATGGAGAGATAAAACTCAATCGAACTCATTGCTACTATTACCAAGTAGGTGAAATTTAATTACTATAGGAGCTTACTGTGTTAGTAAGCTATGTAATATTATAATACTTGCTTTTGTTTCAGATACAAGGACAACTAAATATTACTGGTAGAAAAGAATGCTATCTCGTAGTATACGTGAATGATAGAGTTCCAATATTCATTGAGAAAATTGTCCGTGATTCAACATTCTGGAAGTATAAAATGCTGCCCGTATTGCGAAAGTTCTACGAAGAATGTATTGCTCCCGAAATAATTCGTGGAAATTTGAAAAAAAATCTAAAGTGTCTTGACCCGCCGTTCATTTTGGCGGCCATTAAAAAAATAGAAGATCAGAAAAAGAATAAAAATAAAGCTTGACATTCGCTGCATTTTTTTGTTTATTTTTCATTCAGATCTACAGTATCATATTATGTCTCCGGTTTGACTAATTTATCAAGAATATATTTTTGTATGGGTAGTCTCTTTTTCAATAGAGTTAGCTGTGTTTTAGACAGAAAATAATTGGCCAATAGATAAAAAAGTTAGCTATTATTATGCTCACAATTTTCAAAGTTCATTTTGAATTTCGAGTAGGTACTCCTAATCAAATTAATTAATGAGCGCTGAGTATAATGAAAATGCTCTTCTCTGATTGCCCACATCCAATAATCCCACAGCTTAGGCGAGGTTTATCAATGCTCAGGTAACGTTTAACTGAAGGTTAAATTCCTAGGTTACCTTTGTTATAACAATCAAAATCAACAAGTTTAACTGTTAGCAAAAAGATAACTGAGCATTGATAAACCGGCCGTTAGTCGTGTGAATTATGTATCTACTCGGTACTTTACCAAGAAAACTATTCAGAATAGTACGTATTTCTTTGCGCGTTTTTGCAGCTTGCAAACTTATTGGATAGTCACCAAGAAGTAGTCGGTTCTCACTCATCCAAATAACCTCCCCGATTTGTTGTTATCATGTGGCGACATCTGTGCCATAACCTTCAAACTAAAAGTTCCGAAATAAATTTAGCTATGTCTGGAACCACCAAAAATTTCCGGAAAAGCATGAAAAAAAACATTATTACGCAACCATTTTTATTTAAATTTTGCAGGCTCATCTAGGACTCACATATTGAAGTAAAGCTATAAGTTGGGATCATTTTATTGATATTTTTTTCGTGAAATGCTTCCTCTTGTAATACTTAATTGTATTTTTTTTAATTGGTATCGTTCACGCCTACAAAGTTAGATAAACCCAAACCAGGGCCTCGTAGCTCCCTTGATTTTTTTGTCCAGGGGAAAAGTTGTGTTTGCCGATCTTGTTAGATGGCGTGAGTAGTATCACGAAACTTCTGTTAAATATGGTCAGATGTCGGTAGTAGTAATTTTCGAATTTTCGCGATGGCGGCGACGTTCGAATATTATTTTTTGATTATTATTCGAATAATAAAATTTCAGACGCCAAAAACACCTAAACTTGAAAATCCAACAAAATCACCGTGTTATTTTTGTGGCGAAAAAGTGAGAGGCTGCAGTGACGGGGTTGCATCACCTTCCAGGAAATGAATGTGAGTAAGTAGTGTTCCTTATGTTTTTTTGGTTATTTTAACAATTAATATCATTCTTCCCTCTTTGCGCGTTTTTTCTTCATCCCCATTTTATAAAAAAATCGTTCCGCACTTGTAATTGCCACATCTTACACAACAAAATGATGCCAAAACAGTAAAGTATGAAAAAGCGGCATAATTTGTGACTCGATCGCTTTTTCAGAATTTATTTCTTTTCATTTGTGTAAAATTGGACCAATAAGATATCGAAAACAATAATGTATAATCTTTTTTGTACATTGAGGCCCAGTATTTCCACCTATGGTTAACCCCTAGATTAGCTAACTGTAACTTTGAATGTGAGCCTTTATTATTCATTTTAACCGGAATTGTTACAGTCTAAGGTTCCAGTTAGCTAACTGGAGGTTAACCATAGGTGGAAATACTGGGCCTTATACTTCAGGGTGTGACTCCAAGTACCTACTTCCCGTGTTCTTAATGAAAAAACTTCAGAAGAGATGGATGAAATCGATTTTTAAAGGATTAGAAGACTTAAAAGAAAAGAAATCGCTCTGTCCATCGCTAAGTTATGATATCGTTACTCGTTTCTGGTAATAAAATAATCTTTATCATTTAGAAAAATGTTGACAATTTTGAAAATAAAAGGTCACAGTAAAATGTTGTTGAATTTATGCAATCCAATAATTAATAAAATGAATAAGACCACCCCGTCAAGGCGACAGGTTTTGATTATGAGCGCCATCTAACTTCATCGGCAAACGCGGACAATTTTTTCCCTGATTAGTTGGCGGTCTTGAGTGAAGGTTGTCTATGACCCAAACCATAGATAAACCTCACTACAGATTTGAAGGATCCCCGATTTTTTTGTTCGGGTCGGGGGGTGAGGTGGAGTAGAGAGGGGTAGATTTTTTAGTTCTGCAGTAATTTTCAGATGGCGATAAGTACAATTCAAATTACAGCGGCGGCGGTTTTGTTACATTTTGTTTTGCTGGTTTTAATTTTTCTGTCACATAAAAAAATTTGTCAAACTATTCGCGTTCTGGCGGTTTTGCTATAACTTGTGAGAAAAACGGCCCAGAAATCATATCGATCGCCATTAAATCAACCCTACAATGAGACGCAGTAAGTATTAAATAACCAAGTGTGATCTCGATGTTATTTTAATTGAAAATTTGATCAAATACTTTTTTCAGGGGTAAAAATCGATGGTTCGACGGAATAGAGATTGATTGGAATTTCACAGGTCATACGAGGGCCGAGGGGCAAGCGCCATATCCTGTACCACTTTCGAGAATTCCTGATTTTAGTAGATAAACATCGTCATTCTTCTGCGAATATCAAAGAAGTATAGAAAATTCAGTTCTTAATTTGTTGATATTGAAGGAAAGTGCTGGCAGAAATAAAAAGATTGTGAGTCTTTATTTCTACAAGCCAATAAGTCCAATGATTTTCAACAAAGTTTGTAATTTTTCAGGTCATCAAGATAGAGAATTTCCCAAAAATAACCTTTTCAAGAGAAGATCGGATTCTACTCTTGATAAATGAAAATGTATGGACTATGAAGATTGCGGAATATTGAAAATAAGTTGAAAAAGCTGCTCTTCTCACCCCACTTTTCGACTTTGCCGTAACCGCTTCGGATCAAAATACGCCAGCTCTCTCAAATACCGAACCATTTATCCCTGGTTATTATGTATTATTTTATACTGGTACGTGAGTACTCAGAATTTACAAAAAAATAATAAAGCGCAATGAGCGAGAAAAACTGTGTTCATATTATAGGCAACTTATAATACACAAAAAAAGAAACCAAAACTATAAAGAATCCCGTCAAGGCGGCTGCGTACTTACTAATGCGCCCTCTGAAAATTTCGGCAGAACTAAACCGATCATGGCCAACGTTTGTCTAGGGAGTATACCGTCTGTAGTGGTCTAGTTTGTGCCCAAACTAATAATCAAACTTTCATTTGCCTCATTACAGGATAATCAATTTTTTGAGAAAACTACGTTTTCCACGGTCAAAATAAGGCAATGTTTTCTATGGTGCGGCCATCTAGCGGACATAAGTGCAGCGGTGGCCGTCTTAATATCGATTTAGCATCGCATGAATTATCTTCGCTATCAGTATTTTCTCCATTTGTCAAAATTCTGACATTCTGACGGGTGCTTAGCTGGTGATGACTGACTGTTGTCAACTTCTGCGCTATGGTTTGAGTAACACCCATACTCGCGAAAAGACATAGTTGCGAAAACCCATACTTGCGAAAAGCCGTAGTCGCGAAACCCCATACTCGCGAAAAGACATAGTCACGAATTCCCACAATCACGAATGGCCATAGTTTCGAATCGGCTGACGTAGGGACCGATTACGACATCCTATATGATAAGCGGGGCCTCGAGTCGAGCGTTCGCCAGGCGCGCTGCTGGCGCACTGGGACCTTATTCTCGAGTTGGGCGGAACGCGTTTCGTGCGGAAGTTTCATCACTTGCGTACGAAACGCCACTTTTGGTATTCTCGAGTTCCGCACCGAACGAAATTCAGGCGGAGCGGAACTTTTCGTGCGGATCTAACATCGCATGGTACTTTTCGGGCGGATCTCGAGTTCCGCCCGAAATCAGAATCATATTTTATTGTTTTTGTATTAATAGACGGTTTATTTCAATTTTTCATTGACACATTTATATTATCTGAACTTTTAAGCATAATAAAAGGCCAATTAAAGCTAAATAAAAATAATTGAGCTATAATTAATCTTATAATGATTAACGAATTATTTTGTGAGTAGAAGAGACTTTAGTAATTTATTTGGATAGGTTGATGGTGAATGGAAACGAAGGCGAATTGTTCATTTATTGGGACGTTGCGAGTTGGCAATAAGAGTCGCTGTTTCGTAATTTTTTTTGGTAAATTCCTAGCACACAAATGGTATGTTATAAATTGAAAAAACCGGGAAATGTGTTTTTCTATTTGCGTATCATAATGAGCTCATATCGATACGCGTTCGCGTATCGAAATGAGACCGATTATAGTTGGGGATTTTTTTTGTTCTATGGTTGGCAGCAAGAAACGTCAAATAAATATGTCATCTGTCAGATTTCTTAACATTCATTTTAATAAATTCAGGTTAATTATTAATAGAATTAATAGAACGAACATCAAAAGTCTGGCGGCATCAGTTCAACAATCTTCAGAATCTTTCGCTATTGTGCAATTGTTATAAACATTTACAACAACTGAACAAGTATCTTGAGCATTAATACTAATTCCAGGTAAATTAGTTGTCGTAAATTTCTGATTCAGCGAATTATTACTTACTACAGGTACTGTTTCCTGTTCAAGTGGAAGAACAGCATCATTTTGATGGTTTGTCGGAATATTTGTAGGTTCTGATGGAACCGAGGATCGATCCGAGGATAACAAATTTGCGACGTCAAGTTTTATTTTTTTGGAAGAATCGATGTAACCCTCCGCCACGGCTGAAGACTTCCATCCATTCTTTTTCATACGACACATGCGATTTTTGTGGGAGTAAATTTTGTAGAGTATTTTCAGCCCGTTCGCGTATTTCTGGCGGTGTGCACCTCAACTCACTGTCCATATTTCAAGTTTGAAATACCACAAAATATAATTTTTCAAATTTGACAGGTGATAAACAATTTGAATAAACAAAAGAGGAACATTTTGAATTTGCTGGCACAACGCTGCCAATCTTAGATAAAAATCCCTAAATTGTCCATAATTTTCAAAATTGAGAAAAATGAATGAAAATTCGTGCAAATAGAAAAAATAGTATAAAGCACTATTGGCGGAAGATATTTCTGCACTCGCCCTTTACAGAACTCCCCGCTGCGCGGCTCGTTCTGTAATTTTGAACTCGTGCGAGAAAACAGTGTCTTCCGCCATTTGTACTTTAATATACTATAAACATTATTAAAAAAATAGCCAAAACTATAGTGCGGAGGTCTCAATTCCAATTCATGGAACGACCCTATTTTCCACCTGTCGTTGATTGTTTTTATGGACCAAATTTTATTATCTTACCTACTTGTAACGAAATAGACTATGATACGCGTTTTAAAATCGTATTTATACATTACCTATTGATATGAGAAAAATACATATTATTTGGGAATTCTTTAATGGATATGCGAGTATATGAAAATGACAATAATAAAACAATTAAAATCGTGAGGAATCATGCGGATGAATAAATTCCAAATCAACCGCCGTCGGGCGCCTTTTTCATTGGTTCTAGAAAGATTTTAAGCTACGCCATACGTTTTTCAGGCGGATCTTGAACGAAACCGCATCCGCACGAAACCGAGATCCGCCCGGGCGGATCGAAACTCGAGAATACCGAATTTCGTTCGGCCGTCGTTTCGGGCGGATCTCGGTTTCGTGCGGATGCGGTTTCGATCGAGATCCGCCCAACTCGAGAATAAGGTCCCTGCTGGCGTGTTTACCGTCAGAATTTTACAGGAAAAATCGCAAAATTGGTCATTTAAAAAACACAAAAGGCCACAGACTAACCCCCACAGATAAACCTCACTACAGATTTGAAGGATCCCCGATTTTTTTGTTCGGGTCGGGGGGTGAGGTGGAGTAGAGAGGGGTAGATTTTTTAGTTCTGCAGTAATTTTCAGATGGCGATAAGTACAATTCAAATTACAGCGGCGGCGGTTTTGTTACATTTTGTTTTGCTGGTTTTAATTTTTCTGTCACATAAAAAAATTTGTCAAACTATTCGCGTTCTGGCGGTTTTGCTATAACTTGTGAGAAAAACGGCCCAGAAATCATATCGATCGCCATTAAATCAACCCTACAATGAGACGCAGTAAGTATTAAATAACCAAGTGTGATCTCGATGTTATTTTAATTGAAAATTTGATCAAATACTTTTTTCAGGGGTAAAAATCGATGGTTCGACGGAATAGAGATTGATTGGAATTTCACAGGTCATACGAGGGCCGAGGGGCAAGCGCCATATCCTGTACCACTTTCGAGAATTCCTGATTTTAGTAGATAAACATCGTCATTCTTCTGCGAATATCAAAGAAGTATAGAAAATTCAGTTCTTAATTTGTTGATATTGAAGGAAAGTGCTGGCAGAAATAAAAAGATTGTGAGTCTTTATTTCTACAAGCCAATAAGTCCAATGATTTTCAACAAAGTTTGTAATTTTTCAGGTCATCAAGATAGAGAATTTCCCAAAAATAACCTTTTCAAGAGAAGATCGGATTCTACTCTTGATAAATGAAAATGTATGGACTATGAAGATTGCGGAATATTGAAAATAAGTTGAAAAAGCTGCTCTTCTCACCCCACTTTTCGACTTTGCCGTAACCGCTTCGGATCAAAATACGCCAGCTCTCTCAAATACCGAACCATTTATCCCTGGTTATTATGTATTATTTTATACTGGTACGTGAGTACTCAGAATTTACAAAAAAATAATAAAGCGCAATGAGCGAGAAAAACTGTGTTCATATTATAGGCAACTTATAATACACAAAAAAAGAAACCAAAACTATAAAGAATCCCGTCAAGGCGGCTGCGTACTTACTAATGCGCCCTCTGAAAATTTCGGCAGAACTAAACCGATCATGGCCAACGTTTGTCTAGGGAGTATACCGTCTGTAGTGGTCTAGTTTGTGCCCAAACTAATAATCAAACTTTCATTTGCCTCATTACAGGATAATCAATTTTTTGAGAAAACTACGTTTTCCACGGTCAAAATAAGGCAATGTTTTCTATGGTGCGGCCATCTAGCGGACATAAGTGCAGCGGTGGCCGTCTTAATATCGATTTAGCATCGCATGAATTATCTTCGCTATCAGTATTTTCTCCATTTGTCAAAATTCTGACATTCTGACGGGTGCTTAGCTGGTGATGACTGACTGTTGTCAACTTCTGCGCTATGGTTTGAGTAACACCCATACTCGCGAAAAGACATAGTTGCGAAAACCCATACTTGCGAAAAGCCGTAGTCGCGAAACCCCATACTCGCGAAAAGACATAGTCACGAATTCCCACAATCACGAATGGCCATAGTTTCGAATCGGCTGACGTAGGGACCGATTACGACATCCTATATGATAAGCGGGGCCTCGAGTCGAGCGTTCGCCAGGCGCGCTGCTGGCGCACTGGGACCTTATTCTCGAGTTGGGCGGAACGCGTTTCGTGCGGAAGTTTCATCACTTGCGTACGAAACGCCACTTTTGGTATTCTCGAGTTCCGCACCGAACGAAATTCAGGCGGAGCGGAACTTTTCGTGCGGATCTAACATCGCATGGTACTTTTCGGGCGGATCTCGAGTTCCGCCCGAAATCAGAATCATATTTTATTGTTTTTGTATTAATAGACGGTTTATTTCAATTTTTCATTGACACATTTATATTATCTGAACTTTTAAGCATAATAAAAGGCCAATTAAAGCTAAATAAAAATAATTGAGCTATAATTAATCTTATAATGATTAACGAATTATTTTGTGAGTAGAAGAGACTTTAGTAATTTATTTGGATAGGTTGATGGTGAATGGAAACGAAGGCGAATTGTTCATTTATTGGGACGTTGCGAGTTGGCAATAAGAGTCGCTGTTTCGTAATTTTTTTTGGTAAATTCCTAGCACACAAATGGTATGTTATAAATTGAAAAAACCGGGAAATGTGTTTTTCTATTTGCGTATCATAATGAGCTCATATCGATACGCGTTCGCGTATCGAAATGAGACCGATTATAGTTGGGGATTTTTTTTGTTCTATGGTTGGCAGCAAGAAACGTCAAATAAATATGTCATCTGTCAGATTTCTTAACATTCATTTTAATAAATTCAGGTTAATTATTAATAGAATTAATAGAACGAACATCAAAAGTCTGGCGGCATCAGTTCAACAATCTTCAGAATCTTTCGCTATTGTGCAATTGTTATAAACATTTACAACAACTGAACAAGTATCTTGAGCATTAATACTAATTCCAGGTAAATTAGTTGTCGTAAATTTCTGATTCAGCGAATTATTACTTACTACAGGTACTGTTTCCTGTTCAAGTGGAAGAACAGCATCATTTTGATGGTTTGTCGGAATATTTGTAGGTTCTGATGGAACCGAGGATCGATCCGAGGATAACAAATTTGCGACGTCAAGTTTTATTTTTTTGGAAGAATCGATGTAACCCTCCGCCACGGCTGAAGACTTCCATCCATTCTTTTTCATACGACACATGCGATTTTTGTGGGAGTAAATTTTGTAGAGTATTTTCAGCCCGTTCGCGTATTTCTGGCGGTGTGCACCTCAACTCACTGTCCATATTTCAAGTTTGAAATACCACAAAATATAATTTTTCAAATTTGACAGGTGATAAACAATTTGAATAAACAAAAGAGGAACATTTTGAATTTGCTGGCACAACGCTGCCAATCTTAGATAAAAATCCCTAAATTGTCCATAATTTTCAAAATTGAGAAAAATGAATGAAAATTCGTGCAAATAGAAAAAATAGTATAAAGCACTATTGGCGGAAGATATTTCTGCACTCGCCCTTTACAGAACTCCCCGCTGCGCGGCTCGTTCTGTAATTTTGAACTCGTGCGAGAAAACAGTGTCTTCCGCCATTTGTACTTTAATATACTATAAACATTATTAAAAAAATAGCCAAAACTATAGTGCGGAGGTCTCAATTCCAATTCATGGAACGACCCTATTTTCCACCTGTCGTTGATTGTTTTTATGGACCAAATTTTATTATCTTACCTACTTGTAACGAAATAGACTATGATACGCGTTTTAAAATCGTATTTATACATTACCTATTGATATGAGAAAAATACATATTATTTGGGAATTCTTTAATGGATATGCGAGTATATGAAAATGACAATAATAAAACAATTAAAATCGTGAGGAATCATGCGGATGAATAAATTCCAAATCAACCGCCGTCGGGCGCCTTTTTCATTGGTTCTAGAAAGATTTTAAGCTACGCCATACGTTTTTCAGGCGGATCTTGAACGAAACCGCATCCGCACGAAACCGAGATCCGCCCGGGCGGATCGAAACTCGAGAATACCGAATTTCGTTCGGCCGTCGTTTCGGGCGGATCTCGGTTTCGTGCGGATGCGGTTTCGATCGAGATCCGCCCAACTCGAGAATAAGGTCCCTGCTGGCGTGTTTACCGTCAGAATTTTACAGGAAAAATCGCAAAATTGGTCATTTAAAAAACACAAAAGGCCACAGACTAACCCCACAGGATTTTCCGCGAGTTTTTCACGAATTTTCCGACACAAACTAAGCCTTTTTCGGTGGTTTAAAAATTAGAAAATTGAGAACGAGGAGATTGAAAAACTTCCGTTGCACTCCAACCAAAAAGGGGTCGGAAAATTTACAAAAATCACAAATTTGGAAGTCTTTTGGGAATAGAAAATGAGTAATTTTCGAGAGAAATTGACTGAAATATATCCGACGATGATCGTGGCAATCTTAGGATGCAGATAAAAATGCGTAAATTGCGTCGGAAAATCGACAAAAAAACATCAAAGTGTCACATGGCGGGCCTTTGTGCATTTAAAATGACGGAAATTTTCTCTTTCGAACACCATAATGTGGTCGATATACGTCAAGGCAGATTTTCTAACTTTTAAACCATCGAAAAAAGCTTAATTGGTGTCGGAAAATTCGTGGAAAACTGGCGGAAAAGCCTGTGAGGTTGTTCTATGGCCTTTCGTGCTTGTTCAATGGAGAAATTTGCGATTTTTAAACACCAATGTGGTCGATATACGTCGCGGAAGATTTTCTAGCCCTTGAACCACCGAAAAAGGCTTAATTTGTGTCGGAAAATCCTTGGAAAACTCGCAGAAAACACTGTGGGGTTAGTCTGCGGCCTTTTGTGTTTTTTAAATGACCAATTTTGCGATTTTTCCCGAGAAATTCTGACGGTAAACACGCCAGTAGTGCGCCAGCAGCGCGCCTGGCGAACGCTCGGCTCGAGGCCCCGCTTATCATATAGGATGTCGTAATCGGTCCCTACGTCAGCCGATTCGAAACTATAAGGGATTTTTCGCGAGGGATAAACTCATACACGGGTATGTGGTGTATGTGATAATTCTACGTTTTCACGCAAAAATGTATGTGAGGGGAAGTGTGATGACGTAGAGGAGACGTCACGAATCGCCTGTCAAACGACATACACCACATACCCAGATGCCGACCAGGGTATGTGGTGTATCTTGTGGGTTTATGTTAGATAACTTTAGGTTAGGTAGAAAAAGAACTGAGTAAATTAAAGATTCTGTAGCGGTTGTATTAGACTGGCGCATGTGAATTATGACAAATTTTGACTATTTCGTGGATGGTTTTTGGTTTTTTTTTCAAAAATAGGGCTGAAAATTTAAAACGACATACATCGTTCATTTTCGCGAGAAGAACGCGCCAAAATAATTGATGGAGTAGTGGGGACATACATAGGTTAACATACACGTGTATGTGGGTTATGTCGCGAAAAATCCCTTTATGTCCATTCGTGATTGTGGGAATTCGTGACTATGTCTTTTCGCGAGTATGGGGTTTCGCGACTACGGCTTTTCGCAAGTATGGGTTTTCGCAACTATGTCTTTTCGCGAGTATGGGTGTTACTCTATGGTTTCCCTTACTGGTACTTCTATTAATCTTGGATGAAAATATTTCTAAGTCCAAAATTTTCAAATAGAATTCAAAAAAAAAAAATAGCTGTTCATGTTGAAATGAAAACGAAATGGGTTTTAGAGGTTTGAGAGCAAGCAGGCGATTTTATCAAGAATAATTTTTGCTGGAAAATCAGAAATAAAATTTTTTTTCCTCTTTTAAACTTCATCCGTGGATCTTCTGTAGATGGATTTAAGTGGGCCATCTATAATACGGTATTTTTAACCCGTCACAAACTTTAACACGCCGTGATTTCTCTGTCTCTTATTCCTCTATGGCAAAAGTCATTGTGCGCTATATGCGAATATGTATCAGTCATAAAATTTTAATTTTATCTCCCGTGAAAATACCTCATTAGGTGATCCAGTGTAGTTTATGAACGGAGCTCAGGATTTTGTTATTATTGTTGGGAGCTGTCAATTGTCAGTTCGGTTCCATGTCAATGTGAAAACGACTGGATATTTTTTTACAATTCGTTTAAAATGGAAAAAAAGGCGAAAAACGAAGGTGGAAGTACAAAATAGTCACCGAAAAACAATATAATAGGCGGCTGGCTCAAGTCGCGAATGGGAAGAAGAGAAAAAAATACATGTTCCGCCGCATTCAACATTAAAAAGTCTTTTCAAATCAGAAACATATTTTTATAATTTCAGTAATAATCGACCTGAATTTCTTTTCATTCCCTTTTTTTATTGACCCAATGCGTCTATAGTCTTAATTTTATAATTCGAATCTCGAATAAGATGAGTGTTTTCAATATAGCGCCCTTGTAATAAATGGCGACGTTGCCATATTTCTTTATGTTCGAACGCGAGTTCCTGTTTTCGGAACTGTTTAAATTTTTTCCGCATACTAGATGGAAATATGCAAATTGTTGGTGAAAAAATCGTTTAGAAATGGGGTCTATTCCTGCATAGCGACTCATTCCTGCATAGCAACTCATTACTGTATGATTTTTATTTATTCACTATATTTATTGGTACATGATGTTATGTAACAGGACCAAAGCGTGGATGACTTCCAATTAAATGTTTCAGGCTGGTAAGGAGAAGAAAAATGGTAAAATATCGGTAGAAACAGACATATTTTGAACCAACCTTTTCATAGGTATACACCCTGCGTAGCATTTTTCGTATTTTTCTCTTGACTTGGACGGTAATAGAGGCGACAAAGCTGCTTTTAGAATCTCTTTTCTCGAGATTTTTCGAGAGATTTTCTCCAATTTCAACCAATTTCCACTGTATTTTTCTGACTGATTACAATTTTGAAAAGCGTAACCACGCGGTGGCGACTTCCCCGAAAAATCAATCCGGACATAGTAGGCCGATGGCTATTAGTTCTGAGTTGGTGTCGCTAGATGGCATACACATAGACGGAAACGTTGCCAAGTAATTTAATTACAAATTTCAAATTTATGACAAGTTATACCATCAAGATACCATATAATAAGGGATTTTCCGCGACATAACCCACATACGCGTGTATGTTAACCTATGTATGTCCCCACTACACCACCAATTATTTGGCGCGTTCTTCTCGCGAAAATGAACGATGTATGTCGGTTTAAATTTTCAGCCCTATTCTTTGAAAAAAAATCAAAAACTCTCCACGAAATAGTAAAATTTGTCATAATTCACATGCGCCAGTCTAAAATAACCGCTACAGAATCTTTAATTTATTTTGTTATTCAGTTCCTTTTCTACCTAACCTAATTTATCTAACATACACTCACAAGATACACCACATACCCAGGTGCCGACCAGGGTATGTGGTGTATGTCGTTTGACAGGCCACTCGTGACGTCTCATCTACGTCATCACACTTCCCCTCACATACATTTTTGCGCGAAAACGTAGAATTATCACATACGCCACATACCCGTGTATGAGTTTATCCCTCGCGAAAAATCCCTTAATATTTTAGACGCGAAACGTCACTTAAAATTTTTTCTTCGTTATCATTGCTGTTATTCGACTTTTTCAAAGAATTTATATTGTGGTTTTGCCGTAAAATGCCTTAAAAAGTGTGCATCGTGTGCGGTTGACGCCCGGCTGATGGAATTCTGCATTATTTTCCCCAAAATTAGTCAAGGTAAGATTGTCATTGGACATCAATCTATATTTCGAGGATTTTATTTTAAATAAATTGGTATATCCTATCCTTTAATAAACTGAAACTATTGTTTTTTAGATGTAGAGACAGTGGCTGCATGCGATGAAGCACTTTGATATGGCTGGTTCTGCAACAGCTCGTATTTTTGCCGAGAAGCTCTACGCTTTAGCCGAGTGATGTCCGAATAAAGGGTACATAATACCTTCATGGTGGTGAAGGAATACAGTATGTCCCCGGATGGGGTTACAAAGAGGAAAAACTTTTTTATTTTTGATTTTACAGAAAAAATCATTCCTGACAAAATCGCCTGCATGCTCTCAAACCGTTAAAAACTATTTCGATTTCATTTTAACGAGAACAGTTAATTTTTTATTCAATTTTATTTGAAAATTTTGGACTTAGAAATATTTTCATCCGAAATTAATAGAAGTACCAGTAACCGAAACCATGGCAGAGGACTTTGCAACAGTCACTGTAATCACTAGCATAAGCACCCGTCAGCACGTCATAACATTGACAAATGGAGAAAATATTCATAGCAAAAATAATTCGCGCGATGTTAAATCGATATTGATCGATATCAACTACGGTGCAACCCTGCGCCCTATTTATTGTCCGAGATTACAGGAAAATATAAAATAATAAAAGAAAAATCGAAATATCATATTTAAACAATGCTGTCGGTGACTGTTACAAAGTTTCGCACCATGGTTTCGGTTACTGGTACTTTTATTAATTTCGGATGAAAATATTTCTAAGTCCAAAATTTTCAAATTAAATTGAATAAAAAATTAACTGTTCCCGTTAAAATGAAATCGAAATAGTTTTTAGCGGTTTCAGAGCATGCAGGCGATTTTGTCAAGAATAATATTTTCTGTAAAATCAAAAATAAAAAAGTTTTTCCTCTTTGTAACCCCATCCGGGGACATACTGTATATTAATGAAAACCAATTATTCCATTTTCAGGAAAATTTACACGTTTTGAAAGAATGCGGTAGACAAATTGAAGGCACGCCAATCTCTTCATTTAGTCTGGGCAAGAATTTATGAATTAATTGAAGTGCATCACCACTACTTCAGGAATTAGAAAAAGTTTTCACCAGGTTTTCACTGAACATCAAAACAACACGAAGAAACGGCGGGGCGAATTTTACTTGCAGTCTTGCTCTTGCACTACCCCAATCCAATAGTGAAATCAGAAAGATGTTCTATTGTCGCCTAAACTGCAACACCTTGTATCTGATTTTTCATATATTAGTTGTTTTCCATTGGAGAGTAGCCCTAACTGATTTTTAAATGTCTCAATTGGTCATCAATGAGCTTTTACCGATTATCAACATTCAAAGTAATCTTATTTAGACGTTACTTTTCCTTTTGAAAGGACATAAATGTGCGAAATACAAAAAAATATGTGTATGAGGTTTAATTAGCAGTTTGGGCGACGATATTATAATTATGATGTTATTGATTGAATTATTTAATTTTATAAGTTGATATAAATATAGTAATATGACTTCAAAATAATTATTTTATAAATTTTTTAAATGAAATTATGCGAAAATGTTTCAGTGATAACATTTTTGTATTTTTTTCATTTTCAAAATGTAGTGGAGAACGTGGAGAAAATAAAAAATCAAAGGTTGCGAAGGCTGCGAGCAGGTACGACCTTTCCGGTTCTTTAAACGATTGCTTAGCAACATTTCAGCATTTCCGGTTCCGAAATGCCATCTAGCGACACCAACTCGGAACTAAGCTTCCCCCACCACGGACAAAAATTCCCCTTTTCTTTCCCCTCTGGGTATACAAAAATCTGACCTACTCTTTGGTAACCATAGATATGTAGGTAGTTTTGTTCAAAGCTTGCTATTCATTTTATTTTTGACGAAAATGCTTTAACGTGATTTTTATTCAAATTGGCCCATTTTCCCTCAGTACGCGGAAAAAAGTTGTGTGCAACACGTAAGGAAACTGCATTTTTCCGTTCTCGGCGACACATTTTAAACTCGGCTGCGCCTCGTTTAAAAAACGTGCGCCTCAACGGAAAAATGCCTTATTCCTTAACTTGTTGCACAAATAACTATTTCCTGGAATTCAAGTTAGTGAAATGGCTTGATCTTTTTTAAGAATCAATCACAAATGTCTATACCTACTATAAATTGTATGATTTTAATATTTTCCCCTTCGCCATCAGTAGTTTCAGGTCAACTGCTCACTAAACGCCATAAGATCCCATGTTAAAGGCCTCAGATTATGACTTTTTTTTTCTCGAAAACGCCGCAGATGAAAATTCTGATAAAAATACCAGTGACTAACACTACTTTTGGCAGTGTGTAAAAAAATTTTTAGCCTTTTCTCATCATTTTTCATTCAACTGACTAACGTCCTTAAAAACATCGAAAATAACCTCGAAAATAACCAGAACGGACCCATGGACTGAATGAGTTTCAGCTCCATCAAGAAAAGGGGTCCCCGGAAGTTAGGGACATTTATTTAGCAGCGAGAAAATTGTAAAAAGGCCCTGTACAACCTAAATAACAGGAATTTGGGAGGCACGTGTTAATCAAAATGATTAAGCATTAAGTTGAGACCAGTGTAATAAGCGCATCGAATTCTTTTCATTTAGTAATGTGGTGGAAAACATCGAATTGACTTTTAATACCTAAGCCCAGCCACTGTCTATCTAAAGTCTGATCTCTGTTAGTTTCCTTGGTGTAAATAAAAGAAGGAAACAAGGAATAAAATAAAACAGCGATGTGAACATAACCTCAACTTGCAATACATACACGAATTAGAATAGAAACAAAATTTCAATATTTGCAGTCGTTTCCTATAACTTCAAGGGCATAACTTGTTTTTCAAGTGTATTTTGGTCAAAAAGTGATCTTAATGACTACGTTGAGTTTTATCTATGTGAGAAATGTAAGAGGAAATGTGGTACTTACACGACCATTCCATAAGCGCCCTCTCCTATGTATGCCAAGTTGGTATAACGGGGCCCCACTTCGAATATTTGACCTCTCACAGTCTCAGCATTTGGATTTGTACTTGATACACCTGTAGCTTCCGCCATTTTTTCGCGAACCCACTTGGCACTTGTCAATGTGACTGACTACCGCTCTCAACAAGAACTCGCACTCGCACAACCTATAACTGGACTGGGCGACTGAGCCGCGCCCACGGACCGCAGCATAGAAAATTACCAGTAATACCACTCTCTCCTGAAAGATAAGGTTTCTATAGTTGGTTGACGCACGAGCCGCAGCCATTTTCCGGGGTGACTGGGTACCCCAGGGCCTAGAGTAGGTCAGCTTTTAATATTTATACAGAGATTTAGTATGCTTTGCATTATTTGTTGGTGTTTGCTTTGAGTGTCACAGTAATCTGCAGATAAACTCTGAAGGTGTGAATGTTGGTGCTTCATACTTCATACCTACTTCATACAAGAATATGTCAGTGACGATCCAAGGCCGCCGAACTCCTCTGATGAACCAAAAAACGATCCCCTTCCCACCACTTCTACACCTTTTCAGCGTGTAATTTTGAAATGGTGATTCCATTTTGATGTATGTACTTACGAACGTTCCATTGCAGATTCCTCCCGTCAAAATAGTGAGAAAAGTTCCACTAAAGGGGCGATCGATCAATGAGGGAGATTGGGTCTTAAAGTCTGCTTAGTGGCCAATTTATTTTTACTGAAGTATAACTCTCTGATATTATGATTTACAACTTTCAGGTTTGGTATTGGGGTCGAGAATTACCGATGGTGGCGCTGCAGACCCCTGCCGAAAGTCGTAATTTTTTTGGCATTTTTGGCAAATATAACTGAAACAGTCCTCGTTTCTCATTGTAATTAATTGAGATGATGATAGTAACACTATTTTTCAAAATTAACCCAACTGTATTTTTATTTCTCATGTTTTAGATTGATCCAATATGTTTACGATTAGGTGTAATTTGCCAATAATCTAAACGCAACTCCAAAATAGCCTATCCACATCAGCTTCCACAATCCGCATCTTGTTAGTGCGTAACTTTTCCACTCCCCGGAGGTGGAAAATGGTGAAAATGTAAAGATGGATCAGCGCTTGATCAGCGCCCTTTCGTTAGGTGCAACCACATATACGCAACAATGGGGACTTTCACGACTTTTTTTAAAGCATTTTCTGCAAGTTCGCTGTTCATTTAGTCGCACCGTATTTTTTTCATTTTTTTTAAGGCTCCTGGCGCCCTTGAGACCCTGAATTCGAAATTTCTGACGTCACAAGTATTTTTTAATATCGTCATTATTTCCGCTAATGAATGATGAAATTCTCAACGAAATTCGTTCATGTGATCAATGAGAGTCCTACTCTAAGACCCCATATAGTTAGTTTCGCTGTGAACGACCACATTCGAAATTTAACGTTCGCTGCCCCCGACGCACTAGTGCATGCGTCCAGGTTTGGGTGTAGCGTGACCTACTCTGTGGTTTAGCGTAAGGCCAACGACGCACTAGCGCGTCCAATTTTCGAGGTACTTTTAGACTAATATGATTTTTCTATAAACTCTCTAATCATTATCACATTCGATATCCCTGTATAATGGACAATTCATGTCAGGTGCTAAATGGTGCCAAAATTCTGGAATCTGGACGCACTAGCGCGTCGTTGGCCTCAGACTTGAGCCGATATTTTCAAACTTCCGGGCCAGAAGACGCGCTAGCGCGTCCATCATGCATATAAATGATATAGCGTGTACTGGCACATACAGTGTGTCCCCAAATCACCGGGTGTCCGAGCAGTGGTAGATTCCTTAGCTCATTTCTGAGAGGAAATCTTAATACATTCTTGTCGAGGTGTCAAAAATATAAAAAACAAATGCGAGTGCTGAAAAATTGTTAAAAATGCAGTTTGAGTGCAAAAAAGTGGGACGTTATTGCATCAACTTCGATTACCTAGTTAGAGAAGTTTATTCTGCTTCTACGGCTCGAATCTTAATTTCGCAGGATAAAAATCTAGATTGAAGGAAATTTTTGCTAGATTTCAATAGCGGGTCATTTGCTAACCGTTGGTGCCTTGTAAAAATTGTATAGTAAAGCTTTCGTCTCCAAATGAGCTCTGGAATCCACCATTCCCTGGGCATTCGGTGATTCTAAGACACCCGGTATAATTTCAGAATTTGAATCATTTAATTGCATAATTGATTTTTGGAGTTTTTGTAATGTTTTCGTCACATTATAAACAGAAAATGCAAAATGGTACCAAGTTCTTCGTTTTTTGAGGAAGAAAAAATCGTCGATTTTTTCAGATACAGCCCTTTTGATAAACCAGCAGCTCTCCAAATTCTTAAAACTAAAATTTTAAGCGTTTGATGAGGAAAAATTATGCCTGTTTAAAAATTGAACCGTCAACGTTTCAGACAAATTCCTCTCGTCAAAATAGAAAAGAAGTTCGCATAAAGTAGGACCCGAAACTGGCCAATTTATTCTCGCTTATTAGTTCATCTTGAACGAAAAATATGGTTCAGTTCAGGGGTCAACATCACAATAACTAGCCTCCCTCCCATCAGACAAGGTACTCAGCGACTAATGGTTTTTGAATTCCCTGACTTTTCCATAACTTTTCCCTGACTTTCCAAAATCGTGTTACTGATTCTACAATGTAGCGTACCTAATGGTAAATGTTGCGCACATGAATCAAATGAACGGGTGTCTTCACAATTTCATTGTAGGAATCAGGAACACAGGTCCGAAACAGAAAAAGTAGCGCCGTAGGCGAAAATTTTTTTGGAGAAAAATGGGGGAGCTGGAGGTTTTTTGGAATAATTATTCATAAAAACGCAAAGTTCCCCGACTTTTCCATATTTTTTTTAAATTCCCTCACTTTTCCCTGACTTTTTCGACCTATCCGCGATTCCCTGACTTTTCCAGGTTTTCCAGGTCGCTGAGCACCCTGTCAGAGTATAATAACATTATCATAGTTGAGTTTCAACAATTATATCATTTTTGGCCCCAAGAAGGGCTGAAAAACAACTGAGTTGAAACAAAATTGAAAATGTTGAATTCTTGCGAAAATAAAAAGAGCACGACAAAATTGTTTGTTTTATTTAATGTGTCACGTTCCTTATCCTTATAAATAAAGTTGATGATCTCAACATCGTCTCTTACGAATGAAGTTGGAGCGTTAGATGCTAAGAGCCGTTTTGATTGGTGTAAATCGTAAAATCGCCATCAAAACGCCAACGTAAGTGAACAGAGCGGACCGAAGATGAACGCTTTGTTCGTAAATATCGTTCCGATCGCTTTACGAGAGCGTGTTCATAAAAATATACCGGGCGTCGCCATGGAAGTCTGTGCCCTGGATGAAGTGTTATCTCTATCGCACGTATTTGAGCTCACCGATTCTTCTTTCTCACACTCACCACGGAGTGATTACCTGAGACTATTTATTTTGATGTTATTATGGTTCAACTAGAAAGGACACCGCGCTGTTGCGCGGCGTCCATAGTTTCTTAGTTGTTGTGCATATCTATATTCTATATATTTCTATGAAACTATAAACTGATAATGACAACAGCCAGGGTCTACTAACAGCTGATTGACGCGGAACCGTGAAATTCCGCAACGCCGAAACCTCAAGCGGTGGAATGGAACTTTCGGTTTGGAATGTACGGAGGTGAAAAGGGATAATGTCACAAATGAGTGCAAGTGAGATATCGTGCAACTCGATAGTGTATCTGATCATCAGCGACCAGCGTAAAGTGGGGGGACTTCCTTCGTGCGCTCATCAATCAGAATACGTTTTAGGACCTTACGCGGCTAATTTCATGGAGTTACGGTTTACGAGTTACAGACATCAACTTTATTAAAATGGAATATCCATTTTAAACGTGATCTATTGTAATATACAGGGTGATTCAAAATTGTTGGACCAACGCTTCAGGGCAGATTCCTCTCGTCAAAATAATGATAAAAGTTCCTATAAAGGGGGGTCCGCAAGTGGTCAATAAGGGAGTTATTAGGCCTCAAAGTCTGCTGGTGGCCAATTTATTCTCGCTTTTAACTCGCTTAATTCATGGTTTAGAACTTTCAGATTTGGTATATGAGGAAAACAATTGAAAAACTAAACGATGAATCCTTTGGTGATCCATGAATACCGTGGTAAGTGATTAAACGAACCAAAAAAGAGGTCATCGGCTAATAAAAATCAGGATTATTTTGTGACGGAAAGTATTTTGTCTGTTTTTACTGATTTTTCAGCGTTAGTGTACTTTTTGAATTTTAAAAATGTAGGGGTACCTTAGTGCAAATGTGAGTAGTTTTCGAGATATTCGTTATTTTATGAGCTTTTGCATGTAGGGTGTCGGTAGCCGGAGCGGCCGACAAGAATGAGACCAACAATCGTTTCTAAATAAACAGAAATTATAAAAATTTTGTACATTCGTCGTCAAAAAAAAATTACTTTTGATTTCGGAAAGTTCGAAAATAACAGAGGGCCTTCCATGTAATCAGTATTTGTTTTGATGTAAAAACTCAACGTGGACCTAATTTTCAAATTTAAAATTACCTCCGATTTTCGGTTCTGTGGCATTTTTCTCCGAGCGGTCGTTAATTAATTTGAACTTTTTACGATGAATGTACAAAAATTTAAATAAGGTTTGTTTATTTAGAAACGATTGTTGGTCTCATTCTTGTCGACCGCTCCGGCTATCGACACCCTTCCTGCAGAAGTTGATAAAATAATGAATATCTCGAAAACTACTCACATTTGCACTAAGGTACCCCTACATTTTTAAAATTCAAAAAGTACACTAACACTGAAAAATCAGTAAAAACAGACAAAATACTTTCCGTCACAAAATAATCCTGATTTTTATTAGCCGATGACCTCTTTTTTGGTTCGTTTAATCACTTACCACGGTATTCATGGATCACCAAAGGATTCATCGTCTAGTTTTTCAATTGTTTTCCTCATATACCAAATCTGAAAGTTCTAAACCATAAATTAAGCGAGTTATAAACAAAAATAAATTGGCCACCAGCAGACTTTGAGGCCTAATAACTCCCTTATTGACCACTTGCGGACCCCCCTTTATAGGAACTTTTATCATTATTTTGACGAGAGGAATCTGCCCTGAAGCGTTGGTCCAACAATTTTGAATCACCCTGTATAATTGAGAATAATTACATTTGTTATCGATTTGTACAATAATCAAGAAATGACGGACAACGCGCGGTAGCGTGGTGTCCTCTCTAGTCCTTATGAATAAAGTTGATGATCTCAACATCGTCTCTTACGAATGAAGTTGGAGCGTTAAATGCTAAGAGCCGTTTTGATTGGTGTAAATCGTGAAACGCCATCAAAACGCCAACGTAAGTGAACAGAGCGGAACAGAGGAGTGGACCGAAGATGAACGCATTGTTCGTAAATATCGTTCCGATCGCTTTACGAGAGCGTGTTCATAAAAATATACCGGGCGTCGCCCTGGATAAAGTGTTATCTCTATCGCAAATATTTGAGCTTACCGATCATAGCCATCACCGATGCTTCTTTCTCACACTCACCACAGATTGATACCCGAGACTATTTATTTTGATGTTATTATGGTTCAAATATCCATTTTAAACGTGATGATCTATTGTAAATATAATTGAGAATAATTACATACAGGCTGTCTTATAAAAAACGCCCGAAGCCATAACTTCTTTATTTGACGTCCGATTCAAAAAAGTTGAGAAGGAAAAATAAATTGCTCGATGAGTACTACAAACTGACCCTAATTTGAATTTTTTATACCATGGACCTCTATGTCAATCAATGGTCAACTTGAAATTTTCGCTGGGTAATGTATACTTTTCTCAATATAAATGAGCAGGATTATTTTTTCTAGATTGAGTAATGTGTATTTTTTTCCATTTTGAGTCCTTTTTACCAGCAAAAAATATTAAAACAAGTTTATTTAAATCACAAAAAAAATTGGAGAGGGTGCCGTGTACAACAATCACAGAACTGGATGTGACAGCGACAATAAACTCAACACGTTTAAAGTTGATTGTTGCCCACCGCCGACTGTACAATTTGGTTTGTAAAAGCCAATTTGATGCCGATAAACATTTCATTATTTCACCAGTAAATGTTCTTCAAAATTCAAAATATTGTACATCATTGAACTCAGAAAAGAATATCCTATACATTTGTTTTGAAGCAAAATTGCATTTCTACTTGAAAACTTGAAGTTGACCGTTAATTGACAATGAAAACTCTTTTGAAAAAAATTCAAATCAAGGTCAGTTTGTAGTACTCATCGAGCAATTTATTTTTGCTCTTTAAGTTTTTTGAATCGGACGTCAAATAAAGAAGTTATGGCTTGGGGCGTTTTTTATAAGACAGCCTGTATGTTATAGATTTGTATAATAATCAAGAAATGACGGACAACGCACGGCAGCGCGGTGTCTCCTCTACCTCTAGTATTTTAATATTAAAGCACATAATTGTACGCCAATTTTCGTGATTTCTCCGTAAAATGCGAAAGTGACTTAAAACTTCATAAAAAAAACTCTATTCAACATATCAATAAAGTCTTTGTTCCTTTCCGTCTTACATCATGGGCACAATAACAACCATTAATTTGCACAGTAAATTTCCAAAATAAATAAATTCAAACTGAAATAAGTACATATTGTTTGATAATACTCATACCTACTAAACAATAATTATCATTAAGACAAGAAATGAAGAAAATAAATTCACAATCTCTCCTAGAATAATCAAAGCAAGGGAGTAATATTGAGATCACAATTTACATAAACAGAATAGCAAGGGAATGAAGGCGCCAATTGCAATGAATACAGGTAGCATTATGGATGAATCATCCAGAGAGTATGGATCAGGTTGTTTTGGGCCACTTGGTCTCAAATTTTTAGGTACAACTTCTGGTTCTTCTTTATAATCTTCAATCGGTTCTGGTTCTATTGGAATCGGAGGAAGCTTTGGAACATCATCCAGTTTACCTCTCATTACATAAATTGCGTTAATTTTTGGGTTATCTTTGTAACCTTTTATAAACTCTACTCGAATTTTTGCGCTTCGAATATCAGATTCTTCGGATCCATATAGTAGTCTCCCTAAAAATCAACAATTATTTCAATTCCAATTATTATTAATAACAGAAATTATTTTCATCTAGGTTCCACTAACCTTTTGATACTTGAAAAGGGATATACTCATCATGGGCAACACCTCTACCAACTCTTTCAAAAATATCCAAATCAGAAACTACGGTGTGATCTCCATTGAGAACAACATCAAAAACTTTCTGATTAGGCGAATTGAAGTAAACCTCAGAAAATTTCAAAACTAAGACATAGTCGCCATCAAGGTTCACAGGAATATCATATCCGAATGTATTGGTATGATATCTCTCCGTCTGGTAAAGAATATGATCGTTCGGAGGCACTCTTCCAATTAGTAATCGTTTACCATAATCAGAGTCGATGCCAATCTTGCCATGAAGTGGATCCCTTTCATATCTCACACCATGAGAATCCGTGTGGGCTTCGCCTCCACAATTGACAGCGTATATTATTTGCCCTATACATGATACTTTCGGTAGGAAAATCGAAATGCTCAACATAAAACATAACCACAATTGCATGTTATTTTTATAAGCTTCACTTCTCACTCTATAAATTCTCAAAACTATTGCATATGATCAGATGTGATGGATCTCGGATCATCGGCACATTTGTTATATTTATACTGTATTCTTTCTTAGACTACGTACTAATAAGCTGTAATTATCGATTTAAGGTTAGAAATAAATTATTTAAATTAATAAACCAATATGTCAAACCTGTTTCAAACAAAGAGAGTGACATGGTTGCGGTCGAAAATGGATGCGGTCGACTTGTTTGCCGTCGAAAAGACGTGAGGTCGAAAAACGTGGGAAATTTGAAATTTTAACAGCAATGCCAACCTACTGCAGTCGATGTAATTTAACAAATGAGGGAGTATGGAGATGAGAACTGAGATTTATTCATTCCTTCATGTCTAACTCATAGTCTAACTATAATATTATTAACCATGAACCAAGAATTTTTCTTTGGGGTTCATCTATGGATCTCATACACGGATCTCTCAAATAAACATGGATAGCTATTCCCATGCAAACAGGATACTAACTGCAATCTGCATGGAGGCTGACATACTAAGGGCCGATCTTTTCACCTCTGGTTAAGTTTAACTGGCGGTTAAATACCTGGGTTACTATTGTTGCAACAATGAAAATCAACAAATTTAACTGCCGGATAAACTTAACTGGGAGATGAAAAGATCGGGCCTAAGTCAATCAACTATTGAACAGAACTGCACTAATAGCAGGGAGGGCGGTACTTTTGAAATTTGAATTTATCGGCCGCGGACAAGACTTTTGTGGGGTGGAGGCGTTTGTCAGGCGTGACGTTTGACCGGCGCGGGATCAGTACATTCGACGGAATACCCATTGGGCGGAATGGACGTTGGGCGGAATACCCATATTACCATTCCCCCGTTCGGCGGAATTTTAAGTGGTACCCAAACAGTGGAAATAATCTGATAGGTGACGTAAAAGCCCTATTTCAAACCAATATTTGAACGGAAAGTAACTCTTTAATCTTGAATGAAGGTAGTATGTATGAGAAACATGTAAACTCGGACGAACCGAAATCTGGATTGAAGAATTGTAGCACACCAGGACCGGAACGTAAATGTAGTCAGGAAAGGACCAAATCCGTAAAATTTCAAACGTGTACTCCAAAACAAAGAGATATGTTGACTTATTGAAAAACAGATAGAGGCCATATGAGTCTTAGCTCTAGTAAAATACCTTATTAACATAGATCTGATAGAATCTAATAGAAACTTGATCGGTCGTCCAATGAGTCTATAATATTTGGTGTTTATAAAGACTTTCCGCAAAATTTACAATTTTTAGTCGGCGATAAAATCACCCATAACTCGTGAACGGTTCATCTTAGCGGCTCATTTGTTTTTCATGAAAAATTACTCCAAAAAATAGTGCGACTTTTGGGTAGAATTGATCTTTCAAGAAGTAATAAGTAGTTCCAGAACGGTGAATCATAGCGACCTCAAACATGAAATTCTCAGGCAATCGATTAGGGCTGGGAGTTTTCGAAACTTCTGTATTCGAATATTCGTTCAGGAATATATTCGAATATTCAAATGATTCATATATTCGAATTATTCGAATACTGAATATTCAAATATTGATTGTTTGAATATTCGAATATTCAATATTTGAATACAGATTGAAATATTCGACTATTTTGAAGTATATTAAATATTAAAAATCAAACGGAAAATTAATCATTGGTTGATTTGCAGTAAACGCTCATTGTCATATTTCATTATTTTTAAAATTTCCAACACTGAAAACTTGCATCAACTATCAGAAAAGAGAAAGTTTGGGAGTTTTCCAAATTTCTGTATTCGATTACTCATTCAAGAATATATTTGAATATTCAAAAATACCAATATTTATACAAATATTTGAATATTCATAATATTTGAATATTCATAAATATTCGAATATTCGAATAAGTCCGTTTGAAAATTATTCAATTTTCAGCCTTACTGAATCGATTACATTTATTGGAACTTTGGTGTACCTATAACATGCAGGGGTAACAAGTTGAGCTGTTATTTGCAGATTTCTTGTAGCGTATGTGAGCGCCCTCTAGGAAATACAGTAAAATTGGGCCCGTTAAGTGACGACAGTTTTTGTCTGAATAACGGTCTGAATTACGACAGAAATCTGATTGAAACTTCTTTCAACTAACGCATGCACTCCATATGCTTCATCGTTATTTTTTAGGGCCAGTTGTCGAACTCAAGTTCAATGCCTAGATATAATATAATTGTGACAAAATGGTATCTAGAGTTTGAGCTGGAGTTAAACCGGGGTAAAATTATCTTTACAGGCACAAAAGACATCATATCCCTGTTTTGGAGTTCAAGTTTGTAATTTAATTTCACCGATTTCGTTCTTGGTTGATCAAATTACGTTTCTTATACGTTCAGGTTCTGGTGTGGCGTGCTTCAATTTGGATCCGAGTTTGCATTTATCACGTACTGTTTTCTCAAGATTGAAATTTGAGGTGTTACCTTCTGTTCAAATAGTGGTTTGGACTTGAACGATTTATGTGATTGTTTCGGTACCACTGGAAGTTCCACCCAACGTACATTCCGCTCAATGGGTGTTCCGCCCAACATCTATTCCGCTCAATGGGTATTCCGCCCAACGGGGGTCACCCCTAGACACGCGGGTCGGGTCTAGGGGTGTGCAAAAATATTGATATATCAATAAAAATATCAAAGTATCAATATATCATGATATGATATGGGATTGAAAAAATATTGATATATCATTTTTTGATAATTATCAAAATATCAAATCATGATAGTTATCGAAATATCAAATCATGATAATTATCGAAATATCAAATCATTATAATTATCAAAATATCAGATCATGATAATTATCAAAATATCAAATCATGATAATTATCCAAATATCAAATGATGATAATTATCAAAATATTAAATCATGATAATTATCAAAATATCAAATTAAGTATTATCAGAATTATTCGAAAATGATGCCATTCATGATAATCATCCAAATATTAAATTGGTGATCTTTTCACGATAGGAGAACTAACAATTCATGTTGGTCGGTACTCGGTAGTTGTCAGTGTAACTAGTCGTGGTGTAACTAAATAAAAAATCAAATCTATTGTCATTTCAGTCATCAAAATGGGAGACGAATCAGCTGAGATAAATTTAGTGATACAGATACTGCATTAGATGTAATTAGAAAAAATTTATTTCATAAATGTGGAAAATACAAAAACGAAGATAAAGATAGAAAGTAGTACTTCCACAAAAACAAAGAATTATAGAAAATAACAGCTTATTTCAAGCAAATTTATTAATGTACTCTTTATTTGAAGCCAAAAAAATTAGTTGTTCCGCATGCTCGCCAGATAGAGAAGACCTTTGGTCAGACACCACTCTCCCAGCTCTACTGAAAACTCTTTCTGATGGCACACTTGTGCCCGTACAACATAAATATTTTCGTGCCAAAATACTGAGTTTGGGAAACATGTTCTCGTTCAGATTCCACCAACAAAGTGGGTCTTCATCCACTCCAATTATATTCCCACTCAAATATTGATCCACTTCATTTACGGATACTTGGTTACTGCAGTTGCCACTGCCAGTTTTGAAAATGGCATCTAGACCAGGCGAACACTTCTTCTTCTTCACAGATTGAACATTTTGACCACAAACTTCAGGAAGTACATGAACTTCTGAGTTGATTTCTTCGATTATTTCATTACGTTCTTCTTCTTTAATATATTCCAGTTTGAATCGTGGATCGATGAAGCAACATTTTTTCAAAAATTTATTAGTTTCATTTTTATGAATGTATCTACGAGACATATAACTCAATATTTCGGTCAAAAAAAGATTTTTCATTGAATTGAGAGTTTCATCAATACATGTTTCATCTGTATCAATTACACCGTTGAGTATTTCTTCTAGTTTGAAGTATAAGGGAAGAATACAAGATGCTGTCACAAAATCTTCCTCAGACATATTTTCAGATACTGCTTCTATCGGTCTCAGAACAGCAATGATGGATTTTAAAACGTCCAATTCAGTTTGACTCACAATCAAATAACGATACTTGCCCTTCTGGTACTCCTGGAGCAGTGAAATTAGAGCGACGTGTTGTTCTACGACAGCATTTATCAAGCGCAGGAGAGACCACCATCTGGTTTTTGAATACGACGGGATTTTACGTTTAGGCAAGTTGTAGTGTCCCTGTAATTTCCCGAGTTCACGGCAAACTATGTAGCTATGGGCACATAACTTCTGGATACCTTTGACTTTATCCAATATCGTTTTAATATCCGCAATTTCGAATGCTCGAGATACAGCATTGTTCATAGTGTGGCCGAAACATGTGATGTGGTTTATACTTATGTCCATCTCAACCTCAACCGCATTCACTATATTTGAACCGCAATCAGTTGTCATTGATATGCGCTTATCAACTGGTATTTCCCATTCGTCCATTAATTGCATCAACACTTCTGCAATATTCACCGCTGTATGATCGTCCGACATTTCCACGCAATTTAGGCAAGCTTTGTTCATTTTCCAGTTCTCAATAAAATGGATGGTAAGGGACAGATAGGATTCGTTGGCTACTGAAGTCCACGCATCACTAGTGAAAGATGCATAGGTGCATTTACCGATCACTGATCTAACTCTCTCTTTCGTTTCCAAATACATCTGAGGAATTAATGATTCCGTAACTTTTTTGCGAGATGGTATCTTATATCCGGGTTTCAAAATTTGCATTAAGTTTCGGAAACCAGCTCGGTCGACCGTGCTATATGGCATACTGTCGACAGCAATCAAAAAGCATACAGCCCTGTCAATTTTTTTGGAAAATTTACAGTCTACAAGATCAAGTTTTGACTGATATGTTTTTCTATAATTAAACAGTGAAATGGATTGACTTGAACTTGAAGCCGAAGAGTTCTGCGAGATATTTTGTAAATTTTCTCGGCTTGCAGAACTACGTCCATCGGGGGTTGATTGACTTTCAACCACTTCTACCTCCATGGTTTCAAACAAGTCGGGAGATGTGACATTTGCCTCAGCGGAGGAGTTCCTGTTTCGTATAAATTATTTTATTAGTGATGTAATACCTATTTATGTAAGTAGTACTACCGAGTGCAAAAGTTTTCCCCATCTTCTCGCTCTAGCGCGCGGGTTCCCTCGTTGTGCGAGAGCGAGAAGATGGGGAGAAGGACTGCACTCGATAGTCCATCACATAATGAGAGACTATAGACTTTGTTATAGTCAATTCACCGAAAAATTCATTAGGCACTTATTATTTTTAAGTTGTATAATTATTGGATTTACCCTTCTTGACCCTCCTCGTCGTTGGTTTCATCATTCTCTTTCTGTTGGAATCTAGTTTTTTCCATTTCAGTGAATTGTATAGGATGTCGCGTCTTCAAATGGGCCATTAAATTTGACGTATTTTTTCCCGGAACTTTTTTACTACAGTTTTTACATACTGCACTTCCGTTTTTATCCTGTTTGAAATAAGCCCAAACAGCACTTCGTCGTTGAGCTTGAGACATCCTGGAAGATTTTGGAAGCAGACATAGAGGGTTCACTTCACTACCACTACTAGGTTGCGTTGTTGGGTAGTACTTACTTGTCGTTGTTGCCTTTCGTCAATATCAACTTTTGGATTTTTCGCTGGATCAGAATAAATAGAAGCGATATTGCTACTTTTCTCTATGTGTAGGTTGGTTCCGCACAGCAAAACCCCCCGTTAAATAAGGCGCCCAGGCGCCTCGAGGTCGCGTCTCACTTCCAGTCACGTAGTCTTTTATGCCGTAAAATGAGGAAGAGGGAAGAAACCAACATATCCCATTTCGCATTAAATAACATCTAACTAAAGAAACTATTAATGTTTATAGCATAATCCATGTTTTAATTCATTTCGTACCTACATAATTTAGTGTCGAAATCATTACTCATAAGTCATAATTTTTAAACCATTATACCACTATACTTATCATTTTCTGGATATTTTGATATTCTGATATTCTGATATTTTGATATTTTGATATTTCGATATTTTGATATTTTGATATTTCGATATTTTGATATTTCGATATTTTGATATTTTGATATTTTGATATTTCGGTGTTTTGATAATTTGATATTTCGATAATTTGATAATATGATATTTTGATATTTCGATATTTTAATACTTTGATAATTATCAAATTTTGATATATCGATAAATATTGATATGGATTGGTTATCAAACTTTGATACCCATTTACTAATATCGCCCACCCCTAGTCGGGTCCACTACTGCGACTGCCCAGTGCGGCGAAATGACAGTGATTGTAGTTTGATTGCCTACTCAGCGGACACGTTTTGTAAGAAATAAATTAAAATTTAATAAATAGGCTATTGGGGAATATTTACGCCGATAATAGGGGCCCAGTAAGTACAATTTCAATTTATTTTTTACAAAACATGTTTCTTCAGTAGGCAACCAATAATACAATCCAGAATAATTCTTGGGTCTAGAGACATTTCTAGAAATTACGGATGTTAGCAATACCTTGCATTTTGAGTATTATGTCGCGTGTCTGGCAAGACGTTTTTCGGGCGTGACGTGGTCTGGTATGACGAGTGACAGGCGCGCCTCTCACTCGACAATCTGACCTTCGGTCACCGTTGACACTTCTTAACATTATGCGCAGTCGCAGGAAACGAGCGGGAATGAGATTTCAAAACACCTTGGGATATTACTCACATAATTTCTCATTTTCGAACCGCTGTAAAAAATTTTAAACAGATTTTTCTCGAAATTCCAGAAAACGATTTTTGAAACTAACACTATTCAACTGGAAAACCGTAAAAAAAAAACGAAATTCATTCGTTATGAGAAGACGCCATTCGTTGAACGAAAACCAATCCAAAATGTATTCATATAAATTGGTTACAGAGAAGATTGCTTTCACGAGCGAAAAAAAAAAGGACCCAGAAAATAGTTATGCGGTAGTTGAAATTTCGAGCATTAACTTATCCCTATGATTTTCATCTGCAATGGGGCGGAGAACTTTCCACGTGATTTTTTCAATTTATTCCTCTACGATTCCGTTAAAATATTTAACTAAGGCGCGGTATTTTCACCTCTGGTTAAACCTCCGGTTAGCTAACTGGAACCTTGAATGTGACAGTCTTAAGGTTCCAGTTAACATGCAGAGTTAACATGCCGGTCTTTTTACCAGAGGTAAAAAGACCGGCCCTAAAGTAGTAAATGGGTACGTGATTGAATCCTTCATATACTACAGCACACAAAGATTACTATATAAAATATTACATATAAGATAATACGTATAAAAAAAATCGATTTTTTCTATAATAAAACAATGCCGACTGTGACTATTGCAACGTTCTGAGCCATGGTTTCGCTTACTGGTTGTTTATTGGTATGTCCAAATTTTTAAATAACATTGAATACAAAAATAACTGTTTATTTGAAAAAACGTGGTTAAAACCGAGCAAAGTAGATGTTTTTTGTTCTGTAAAATAAAAAATAAAAAAAACATCTTTGTAACCCTATCTGCCGTGGACATACTGTATGTATTACCTATACATAGGTACAGAAATTTTATTTATTTACATGTGTTAAATTTTTTTAATTGTTCATAGCTGAATTGATGTTGTAAATTTTCCAATTCCATCGCTCTGGATTTTTTCATCTTTAGAAGAATGAAAAGAAATATTGAACCCCACGAATAAATGTTTGTAATAATCGAATTAAATTCACGATTCACGGTATACCTAGCAACGTAAAGTATAATTTCCTTTCCTATTCACATTCACATTGTGGACTAAACGTCTATGTAACAGTCTTATGACAACAAAAATTCAACGGATTAATAATGGAAGATTCAAGCGATCCCAACAGAGCAAAAATGGATCATTTGGAGAACTTGTTGAAAAACGCAATATTAATGGCAGAAATTGGAGCGGATCTTAAAGATAAATGTCTGACGGCTGATAAATACATCAACGATTTAATGTCATTAATATCACGAGGAAATGTTTCACTTATAGCATTGCAAAATGTCTCAAAATCATGTTTATTAGGGGCGAAAAATCTTTTGAACTCTGTCCCTTCACCGAACTTGAACCCAAAAATTAAAGAAGAATATCAAAGACTATTATCGGTCGTTAATGACCACCTTGCCGAATTTGTTGAACGGAACACAGAATTCAAAAATGCGACAGAAACTTCAGATTTACAATCACCATCAATCTCGACTAAAGAGAATTTAACACCTTCAGGAAGTTCCAAAAGTGTTAATAAGTTAGAGATTGATGAGAAATATCCCGAGAGTTGGTCGCGTGATTCATCTATCGATTTGAGCAACGTTAATAACCTACCGTCGGTCCCTGAAGATGTTTTCACCACTTTTTCGTCATCACTGCATAAACCTAAACGATCATCATCATTATCCTCCTTAAAGAGTATGAGGAAAGTCAAATTATTTCTACAAAGAGTCGAAACTTCTGAGGAGGAAGATACCAGCTCCGACAATGAAGATCACGATCTTGGCATAAAGGTACAAATTGTGTTACAGTGAAAATCTAAAGAATGGGATTATGCTGTGGAAACGTCGGTTCTTGGATGGAAAGGATCAGTTTGAGTATCTTTACATTATTATAAATTCAACTTCCAACGTCAGATATCGCATTCATAGTTAACACTATCAATGGCATACATCAATTCTTTTCTTTCTAAATGATCGGTATTATAATTGATTTGAATAACGATTTCATAGTTAAAGTTCCGATTTCTCATATTTTCAGGGTGACAGCGACGATGGCGCTTCAATTCCACCAAAAAAATATCTAGGAAATATAAAAGAAGAAAGTCAAGATTTTTAATTTATTCTCTTTGCGAATACATAATGCACGTATAAAATAAACATGTGTGTAAATGTGGTTTAAAAAGAATCATCAAAACTGATATTTCCAAACCCTTGGGTAGGATAATTATGTTTGACCGGTGTGCTAGCAAAAGCTTTTATGCATTTGTAAACACTACAAAATACCAACAAACTGAAGAAATAAAACGTAGTGCTGTAACCCAAAACATTCGAAATTAAGACACCCATGCACAGGTATCCAACAAATTTGAAAGTGGCAAATCTCCTAAAACTTATTCGTGGCCGTAAATCTTGACTCACTCGGGGCGAATCAGATTTAGTTTTATCAAATCTGTGAACTGTGATGGGTGGCGACAAAATTTGACGAGAGAGTCGTCCCCAGTAACTTTGGTCGTAATAAAGTTGGCAGAATTGGTCTTGATATTGAGAATTCAACTTGAGGGCTATTTGATAAAACATCCTCACCAAAAATGTAATTTCGGTTGATCTGATTGGATGAAGATCAGGATCACCTTCATACTTGATCCTCTTGACTCTTTCACGAACTTGTTCGGGAGATAAGAACTTGAAATTATTCGAAATCTCGAAACCACTTGATGAGGTACTTGCAGCTGAAATATCCAAATCGTTATCCGGTATCTGAAAATTAGGAAAAACATGTTCAAATATCGTAGATATAAATATAGTATGTCCCCGGATGGGGTTACAAATAGGAAAAAGTCCAAAATTTACAAATTAAATTCAATAATAAAAATAGTTGTTCTTGAAATTTTGAATTTTTGTCCTCCGATCGACTCTGCACCAAAATCGCAACATCTCAAGAATTACTGAATATACAGGAATCGACAAAAGCTTTTTTAAAAGCTAAGATCATTTTTATTTGAAACTTATTTTCGATTTGAAAGGTCATCTTGGTGAAAAATGTAGTGAAAATGTTCAATGGGACACCCTGTATCTATTACACATTTTCGACCTACAACTTTTACGTTATTCCTTATTCTTTATTTAGATAGGAGAATTCGTCCCTGAAGTAGTGACACGATTTTTTGACTCACCCAGTAATTTTCAAGGATTTGTGAGGTACTTATTTCAGTCTAATTCCAAACCTTTCATGTTGAGCAGGAGATAATTCTCTACACCATTCGGGGTTATTCTGTATGATCATTGAAACGGCACAATATTGAACGATGGTTGCCTGTTGATAACTATAATTAGGGCTGCGCGATACGCAAAATTCTGTATCGATATACGGTATGTGGTTCGTATCGATACGTATCGATATTTATTCCTACTATTAATAATTTTTATAAAAAATAGCTTCATTATACTCAGCTATGTCGAATAATTTGATAAATTATATCGATCTGTATCGAATTTTCATTCATATCGATACATATCGATATCATTCAAATTCGCCGTATCGCCGATTCGATACGTATCGTACCATCCAATGAATACCAATAGGTCAGTAAATTTTATTCAATGAATCAATGCATTATACAAGGTGTCCCGTAATAACGTCTGAGGTCAAAATTGGACGATTCAACTGAAATGACCTCAGTCCAAAAGTCGACGATAAAAAAGTTACAGGGTGTTGAAATGAAAATTATCATTTCAATTTTTTTTAATACTTTGTGAAGTAATGGAAGTATCGATTAAAAAATTGGTATAAGAGGGTTTTTAGGTATGGCGAATAATAATTTGGGCTCCCTTTTACTGTACTCCGTATAGAGCACAAGCACAAGAACTTCCAAACAACAGTCTTTACTTTTCCTGCCTTCAAATTACCAAAGTCCCAATACATATGTATATGAAATCGACTGTCTGATGATTTTACTTGAAAAAAGTTCAGTAGTCTGATATCCCTACGATGCACCATTTTGGAACTATTCACTCTTGAATGGTCGATGTCTACTAATTGTTTGTAATTTGTACTAATTTTCGGCGAAATTTTCTATGAAATACAAATGAGACTTGCAGAAAGGTAAATTTTCTCAAGATGCTCCGGAAAAACTTGATAATTTAGTAGGTAGACACTTAGGCAAAATTACGAATGTTTTGTCTCGTATAACTATTTCGAATATGCCGAATTGTACTTTTTGAATAGTCATACGGTAAAAAAAACCATTATTTTGCCATGTTCAATGAGGGACAAATATATTATTTCGGACTCCTTTTAATAAATAGGGCATATCATATAAATGCACTGCCGCGATATCTGAATTTTTCTGAGAATCTCCGGCGGCATTGTTTTTCTAGAGAGCCACTCTTTCTAAATGCGAAAAAATTTTCTTTGAGAATAAATCTTCGTCCTCTCGGGTTTTCTGTTGCTCCTTTATTGGCAAGAAGAACAATTTCAGTATGGTGGAATTTTCTTTGTCTTTCAAATTATCACCAGAAAACCGAGAAAACGTGAACTTTAATGCAGCATGAAGACAAGTTTTACAATCAGCGTTCTCTTTGCCCAATTCTGAGGCGGTTTTCCGCAGTTTCTTAGCTAAATCGTACAGACATGAAGCCTTTGCACCTAACGGGGTTCTCTTCAAAACTTGTATCGGTTGGATTTGGAGATAATTCTATAATCGATCGAGTTTTCTTCATCGGGCAAGGGACTCTTTCTCCCTCGCTATTTCTCCGAATTTCTTTTACAATTGATGACTCTGCTTTATTATGATCATCATCTAGAATTTTGAATAGTTGAGAATTTTCGAACTTGAGAGGAATCCAAGTAGTTTATACGATAACGGGAGATAAAATTAAAATTTTATGACTGATACATATTCGCATATGGCGCAAAATGACCTCTGCGTAAGAATTTTGTTGAAAAAAATAGTTTTCAATTAGTTATTGTGATTACAAAAAAATTTCGTGACGTCAGCAACTCCAAATCGTTGACACAGCTCGTCAATGGATGGCGCTCATAAAAAATTAATAATTTTAGGTGAATTACCGATTACCGACATTTTGACGTTATGTAAGTGTCTGCTGACATCCTTGTTTTTGTGTTCTCAATAAAATTATGTGATTATGCCTCCAAAAATGAGGAAAACACCCCAGGGTGCACACGGTCGTCCAATGGACGTCCATTGGACGTCCAGGACCGCTCATAGCATGGTCCATTTATGGTCCATTTACCGGCTGCCGGACGTCCAATGGACGTCCATTGGACGTCCAGGTGCAGCAAAAATGGACCATTTCTGGACCATAAAACCGACCGTAACTGGACGATAAATGGACCATATCTGGACCATGAATGGACCATAACGGCTCATAAATGGACCATTCTGGACGATAAATGGACCATTTCTGGACGATAAATGGACCATTTCTGGACGATAGATGGACCATTTCTGGACGATAAATGGACCATATCTGGACCATGCACGAACGGCCGACTATCCCGCCATAATGCTTGATAATAAGACGATGATTGAATTTAATTCGCTATAAAATCTAAATTCGGAAAAATATTCAAAATAACCTGTGAACTATTAATTTTTGTGAAATATTGAATTTATGTCCATACATTTTTATAATTTATGAAGGTATTTGGTACATGGCACTTTAACATAGATGTCGATCAAATTCACACAATTTTTATACAGAATGTTCATTATTCAATTCAATTCGTAATTATACATGAGGGGTTCAGGGAGCGCAAATATGAATCATTATTTATACAGAGTACGGAAATACGATGAAGTGAAACGTCTACTTATAGTTAGTGATTTTAACCGAGCGTTAGCGACTTATAACTCTATCTCTGTACCATTTCTGGACCATTTCTGGACCGTTTCTGGACGATAGATTTAGTTGCTCGCAATGAATGAGAGTTTGCGATTTCGTAAAAACTTCAAAATAATGAATATTATAAATTTTTACAATATTTTTTTTCGTTTTTTTGGTTTTACCTATAATATATGAAATTATAATTAATTTATTGCTTCTACCAGGCGATTAACAATAATTAGAGGGCAAAACGAAAATGACACTTTAATATACACTTGCGAGCAAAAAAATCGGCCCACCTAAATTTTTAGTGAAATTCAAAGTGGCGTAACTCCTGAACGAAAAGGGTAATTCCAAAAAACTTGGCATCCCTGAATAGCTACACTCTTGGGCTATCACCCACCAGACGCTGTGTTCTATAGAGGTTCCCTGAATACGTTTTACAGGGTGTCACGTAAAGTTCTGCAAAAATGTTAAACTTTGGATGACCCCACGGTCTAGGAAAATGATGTAATTTATTCTTTAAATGGTCCTGGGATATTGTTACACTCATATCTTGAATCAGCACTGGAAATACCGACTCATTTTGTCCAACTACAGGGTGGTCAGAGAAAATCAACTTTTTGTGGCACCTTCATCTGAAAACGACTAACTGATGTATAGGTGCTTTTTGATCTTTTTCTTAAGAAAACAAGTTCAAAAGTGAAATGAATTAATCAAATATTCAATATTTAATTTAAAAAAGGCATTTTTAATGATACCCCTTGCTCTCAAAACTTCTCGAATTCACCTTGAAAAGCATTTTTTCAAATTAAATATTGAATTTTTTATTCATTTCTTTCACTTTAGGCATCGTTTTCTTAAGAAAATGATCAAAAAGTACCTATTCATCAGTTAGTCGTTTTCAGATGACGGTGGCACAAAAAATAGTTTTTCTCTGACCACCCTGTAGTTGGAAAAAATGAGTCGGCTTTTCCAGTGCTGTTTCAAAATATGAGTGTAACAATATCCCAGGACTGTTTAATGGAAAAATTACATCATTTTCCTAGACCGTGGGGTCATCCAAAGTTTAACATTTTTGCAGAACTTTACGTGACACCCTGTAAAACGTACTCAGGGAACCTGTATGAAACACAGCGTCTGGCGGGTGATAGCCCAAGAGTGTAGCTATTCAGGGATGCCAAGTTTTTTGGAATTACTCTTTTCGTTCAGGAGTTACGCCACTTTGAATTTCACTAAAAATTTAGGTGGGCCGATTTTTTTGCTCGCAAGTGTAATTACAGAAATCGTTTAACAACAGATTTCAATAAAAATTTCACATTGGTGTAGTATTTTTATCAGGTTTTGTATGGGTTATGAAATGGTTAAGTGAAAAATTAATCAAAATAATAAAATAAACCGTCGGTTGCCATCACATTAAGTATATTCATTTAATCTTATCAACTCGCCGAATCAATTAATTTATTAAAAATAGCATAATTAAGAATTTCGATAAATACGAATATTTTATTTTCAAAGTATCATCCGAAATAGTCCGTTTTCGGCCCGAAAATCGATCGTCTGAAATCGCTCGTTTCTGGACGTCCAATGGACGTCCGTTTTCGGCTTGAAAATCGATCATCCGAAATGGTCCAGGCCTGGACGTCCAATGGACGTCCGTTTTCAGCCCGAAAATCGATCGTCTGAAATCGCTGGTTTCTGGACGTCCAATGGACGTCCGTTTTCGTCCATTTACCATCCTGGATGAAAACAGCCGAATCTGGACGTCCAATGGACGTCCATTGGACGACGTGTGCACGCTGGGACCCGCTGCTCATAGCACGGATCAACACCGTAACTGTAACTACGCGTGGCACCATCTACTGGATCATAGAAAACTCGAAGTAGCTGACGTCATCAGAAAATTTTTAAAAATTTATTTCAGCCCTTTGAACTTTACTAAAAAAAAATAAAAAAATACCTTCTTAATTGTTGAATACCATAGTATCGGATAAGCTATTTTGAAAAATACATGAAAATACCTCATTACGCGACTCGCGGCGTTACCCCGCCGCTCGCGCGTAATATGCTCCTTACATCTCTTGTAATATAATATACTATTATGATAGAGTAGGTATGGCTAGTGAGTACATTCATACCTGTGTAATCCGAAAAAGGGATGTCAAATTTTGGAGTGCATTCTCGAGATATGCAGGCACTTTCAACCGCTCATTCAAACTGAATTCATCGTTGGCCATTGGACATTCCCAAATTGATTTAAAAAGACCCCAAAAACTGCTATGCAATTGTTGTTCTTCATTTTGTTTAATTTGCACCAATTCTTGCGCCATTCTGATCGATTTCTTCAATTGAATGATCAGATCATAGACTTCTAGTGCTGGTGGATCGGAGAAGAGTGGTTTGTAACAGAAACTTGGTCCTTCCAATTCGAATATTTTCTGCCTTACGACCGCCGACCATTTTCTGTCACCGAATAAACTATTCATAAAGGGAGCATCCTGAGGTCGCCTCATTAAACCCGTAGGTTTGTTAACAGATGTGTCTAATGACGCGAACGTCACATTCGGAATCGACGTATTTGAACACCAATTGCTGGTTGGATTCAAAGGAGGCAAGTTGGTCGACCAATGAGTGCTTAACGAATGAGTGGGCGAATGAGTGTTGTCGACCGATTGTTCGATTTCTTGTAAAAGAGACGCCAAAGATGGTTGATTGAAAACCTGCAAAAATAAATCAGAGTAAGAATAAAGTAGTCATATACATATAACTTTGTAGGGAGGAACTAGATTTTGAAGTTTTAGTGACTTTTGCTTTGCAACAGTGACTTTTTACCCTGGAGTTTGCTGCGAGTTGAGTTTGCTATTTTTTCTGTCATTTTTTGATAACTTTGAATTTTAACATATTCAAAAGTACCCAGTGCTTTGTTCAATGAAATAACTTCATCTCCTTCCATTAAAAAAATTCTCCTCAACTTTTTCTCAAGACTAGTAGAAGACACCACGCTACCGCGCGGTGTCTGTGATTTCTTAATTATTCTTCATTTAACACAAAACCGAGCCGCAAAACGGCTGTTCACAAAATGACTGAGGTCAAGTTAGCATCGAAAGAGTCCACGGTCACGTGATATTTACATTTCAAGGTCAGTTACGGTATGTACATCAACTTTATCAAAATGGAATTTTCCGGAAATACTCTGCCACAAGTCCCTGTAATTTAATTTTTTCGTTATTTCCTACTTCCCTGTATCATAGAGGAATAAGAGACAGAGAGTTCATGATATGGGGCGAGTTGTGACGGAAATTTTGCCCCAGGAAGTGCTTCCCTCTATTAGTATAAAATGATATTACTAATGTTTCATTGTTATATAGCCTAGAGACCTACACCTGTGCGCAGTTGTCATATTGTGCATCGGCACAGCATTTGTGTTTAGGCATGCATATTTGGGTGGTAGTAGAGTAAAAACCAACTTCTATCGTGTCATCCCGTTTACATTTTATTGCTAAAGTGTAAGACCCCCTTCAAATCATTCCACATCCCCTACGAATTCAAATTAGACTTGTCGTCAAAAAATCGTGTGGTGCAGAGGTTGGCTGGGGATGTTTTTCCAAAAAAACCTTAAAAATTGTTTTCGCCCTTTCCATGTTTAGCTTTCTCGAACATAAGTCTGCGAAAGTTTTGCATCGATAGTATGTTGAGAACATGTTTTTAAATTAATTTCTAAAGCAATGCGCACAATGCTTTCATATGGAGAGCCTTGATGAATAAACGCTCGTCCTGAAAACCCGTGATTGCGCTTTTCTTTAACAGGTTTTAACTGAAGAACCGTGCGTTTTTTCGAAGAAAAATATTCAGTAAATGTTGTAGGGCGAAAAAGGCGCAACAGATTTTATCAATAACTTTTTGAAATCCGGTAAGCGATTTTGTCAAAAAATAACAAAACGTTGAACCATGTCGTAGTGTTGTCGGCCGAACGTAGATATGCGAGGAGGGGTCATATTACTGTGGTCGAGCAGCCGAAAAACGACTCTATTATTTCAACGCTGGTTTCGTGCATATAAGGGCGACAGTCGCTCAATTCCGCGCGCTTTGGCTTCGTTTTTGGGTACTCGTACTCGTACTCGTACTCGTGAACATGCAAAAATAATTTCTTGACAGACATTGAGTATTTGTGTTTCTAATGACGAAATTCACAATTTCATGAATGAATTTTTTGAACTCAGCGTACATGTATGCAGGATGCAGGTATACATATTCCATTTATTTCCGTTTTTATACCCTCACATATTTTTGTAAAATTTCTAGTTGTGATTACGGAGGACTATAGTTGTGATGCACCACACGATAGATTATAGAAGTTTCACTCTTGACTGTTCGATAACACCCAAAAATCGCATTCAATTTTTGGGGTAATTTTTCATGGAAAACACATTAGCCTAGCAAAGAGTTAATTTTATTACTGTTTTGCTAAGAACGAAAAAAGTGATTAAACTTCCTTTTTAGAGCGTTCATTTGTTTTTCTTGAAAACTCACTCCAAAAATTTAAGCGATTTTTGGATGAAATCGACCATTCAAGAGTGAATAATTCCAAAACGGTGGACCGTAGCGACATCAAACAAGAGAACTTTTATTGAGTAAAATCATCAAGCAGTCGATTCCATTTATTGGAACATCGGTAATTTGAAGGGAGAAAAAGTTAAGACTGTCATTTGGAAATTCTTGTAGCGAATGTGGCTGGCGGCTGCCCCTAGGAAATACAGCAAAACTGAGTCCAGATAAAGATTCCCCGTAACAAAAAACCCTCGTGTGCCAATTTTATTATTTCGAAAACTTGACAAGTTATTCAAAAAAATTGAAATAAAAATTTTCATTTCAATACCCTGTAACTTTATTATAATCAACTTTTGGACTAAGGTCATGTTGGTTGAATCGTATGAGTATGTGGTAGCGCGTTGTACACGTATTTCAAAGACACCCCGTATAACCTTGACAGCCGGATGAGTCAACCGAGTGTAGTACCACTGGTTTGATGTGTCAGTCTCAAATCAAGCGCCAAATTCAAATATTTCAAATGAGATCTAACAATACAGAATGACAATACTGTATCCGGCCAATCCGGCCTTCTTCGCCGAATATTCGGTTCCGGCCAGATTCTAATAAATGGGGTCCGGTCGCAGACTTATGTTCAAGAAAGCTAGACGACATGAAAAGGGTGAAAATTTTTTCTAAGGATTTATTGAAAACACCCCTAGCCACCCTCAGCACCACACGATTTTTTGACAAGTCTATAATTTCAATTTATAATAAAGGGATGTGGAATGATTTGAAGGGGGTCTTACAATTTAGCAAGAAAATGTAAACGGGATGACACGATAGAAGTTGGTTTTGACTCTACTAGAGAGAATGCGTCTTATTCTCAATTACAATTTACAATAGATCACGTTTTAAATGGATACAGGGGCGGATGGGCCCATCAGGCATCCGGACAAATGCCCGAAGGGCCGGGCGGCCGGGCCGACTGTGGGCCTGTAAGGTAGAGATCGACGTTATATTTTTAATATGTGGGCCAGTTGCCGATAATCACCTGGAACCCCCCCCCCCCATGAAGCAGTGCCCGGGCCTGTAACACGACCCCATCCGACCCTGAATGGATATTTGAACCATGATAACATCAAAATAATTAGTTTTGGGTGTCACTCCGTAGTGAGTGTGAGAAAGAAGCATCGATGAGCTCGACTATACATATGTATACGATAGAGATAAAACTACATCCAGGGCGATGCCCAGTCTATTTTTATGAACACGCCCCCGTAAGTGATCGGAACGATATTTACGAACAAAGCGTTCCGTCTTCGGTTCGCGCTGTTAATGTTGGTAGTCTCTCTAAACTTACGTTGGCGTTTTGATGACAATGACATTTTATACGGATACTAGCAGGGCCTGTCATCTAAAGGGCTGAAAGACTGAGTTGGCATTATGGCAATATGCCAAAAGTCGGCCTTTAGACATGTCAATCCATATAATTTTCTGACTTTTGTCATTTGTTGAGGTTCAGGTGCGGTTTTATATCGAAATAACGTGTATTGCTGCAAAAATGAACGATATTGTGGCTCTCGGTTACATTGTGACTTGTTTCCGACCGTTTCTTGTGAGTATTTTACACTCCTCATACCACATTTCCTTGAATTTCGTAAAAAACAGTTTTTTTCAGAAAAGTCCGTATTACACTATCATAATTAGGCGTCAGCAACCAATTCTGGAATTAAATAATTCTAAAAATTTGAATTACTTTGAAATGTCTCAGTTTTCCTATAAAAATAATGTGTTGATGATAATCTTAAGAATCGCATGAAAACTTATTAGATAATTCGTCAGAATTGATTGCTGGCACCTAATTATGATAGTGTAACACGGACTTTTATGATTGACATGTCTAAAGGCCGATTTTGGGCATATTGAGATGATGCCAGCTCAGTCTTTCGGCCCGTTAGAATGAAGTTGGCTATGATACTAGACGGCCAGCTTCGAGAAAAAAGTGGGTCCACTTGACGTCTAAACTGGGGGGCAAACCGTCACTGTCAAAATTGATTTAGGTTATGTTTCTAAAACTACCGTGTTTGATAGTTTTTATAATTACAAGGAGTTTTTCTGATATTTATCATAAAGGAAATACTTGTTTTATGTTTACGACAACACGGGCGGTTTGAAAGTAGGACGGGCAGCAAAAATTACAGATCGTAAAATTTATTCAGATTTATGCTTATAATTACATACCGAAAGTAATGTACCTTTTCTCGTTTAGGGTGTGATAACGGTTATCATAACCGGGAATAACCGATATTTTCCCCATTTTTACAGCTTGCATCCAGAAAATAGTAAAATACCGAAGAGAATTCAAAGTCTCAACTAATTCTAGAACTATAACGGATTAACGGAACAAAACGAACGAAAACTAGAAACAGCACAAATTAAACAAGAAACGCGAAGCACAATTAACAATAAATAACGAAAACCCTGCGGAAATCACAAAAAAAACTGGAAATAAGAAATTAGAAACTCGAACTTTTTTTAAATTGACGATTTAAATATTCGATTGTCATGGTTACCACCTGACGTTTTGCCCCCCAGTTCAGTTGTCACCAGGGACCGCGATTTTATGTCAAAACAGGGCTTGTTGAGTATCTACTATAAGTGTGACAAATCGCTGTTTGATGATGATTTCAGGATTGACACCAATCATAAAGACTCTTAGTAATTAACGCCCCAACTTCATTCGTAAAAGACGATGTTGAGATCATCAACTTTATTTATAAGGGCTAATCCGAATCATAATTATTATGTTCTGAATATAAATTATATGTATCTATCAGCATTTTGTATTTGGCGCTTCCGCTGTGCTTGAGCGCTTGCCAAATTTCCAGGTAATACCCATGTAATACCCAAGCAGCGAGTGCGCTCTCTCGTGTTTTGAATTAGAAACATGAAATTTTTAGTTCCCAATACCCGACCAGAGATGGATTTAAGGGGGCCATCTATTATACGGTATTTTTAACCCGTCACAAACTTTAACACGCCGCGATTTCTCTGTCTCTTATTCCTCTATGCCTGTATACAGTAATTTGCTCTTTCTTTTATTGCATGTGTTGTTTTACTTTGTTTTCTATGGCTTCAAGGTGACGACTCGTAGGAATAATGGTCCGTAGTTGTCTGTAGGAGAAAAATTGACAATCAGATGGCCGTCTAGCGTGTCATCAAAATATACGAGCAGTGTTCAGAAATTTAATAACTCCCGGGTTTTCCCCAAATTCACTCTTCCTTTGTTAGTTGTCTTCATGGCGCATTTTTTATACATGTCGCTTACGTACATACATAGGCAGTTATTATTGCCAATCCGAATACCACTTCGATTCTGCATGACAAAAAAATGAAAATTTTTGGGGAATTTGTATATTCTAATGACAAACGCCAAACGGTCAGCTGATTGTAAATTTCTCTCCTACGGACCATTATTCCTACAATCCGTCACGGCGAAGCCATAGACTCGAAATTAGTTTGTTTTGGAAAGGATTTAAATGACAATCCATGTCGAAATCTAAAATTTTTGATTCTGCCAACCGCCAACTATTCATTTTATCTTTTATTTTGATTAATTTAGTAACAAAACCATGACAAAACCTTTGACAAAACCTAACAACTCTTAAATCTCAGTTAGTTCCTCACTACAAAGTTAATCCGTCTTTATCTGCATTCGTAGTTTTCAGTAAAGCTACATACAAGGTGTCTCATAATTACGTGTGGGTATACATTGCTGTTCAATTAAAATGTCCGCTCGAATTTTCTGCCAAACTACCAACACTAGAAAAAATAAATCACAAGGAAATGTAGCCTGAAGTCTTAGCTTCAAAATGAGCTCTAACTGAACTTTCTACGTTTTTTAGTTTTTTAATTACAGTAAATTAATTGGAGCAAAGCATGGTCGATTGAAAATTGTGGATCGATAATCGCAAAAAGTTTCAAACCAAAGTCACAGCGCGAAACGAGAGCTTTTCAAAACCCCACAACACTTTTAGTCCAGGTGCTCCAGTTTTCGAAATATTAACAAATTAGTCGGGTCGAAGAATCGGAGCGGACATCTCAAATGCTACTCAAAAATTTGTCAAAATATCGACCTTTTCACTTGAGTTTTGTAGAAAAAATCGATTAAAAAGTCTTACCTAACCCATTAGCGCCCACTGTACCCGTTTGAGTACAGCAGAAACATCCACAAATTTGTGTTTCTAGCGATATTTATGTGAATGCAGTAATAATTGGGTTAACGCCCACGACATTATTTTCGAAAACTTTCAATTAATTACTGCATTTACATACATGAATTTCGCTAGAAACACCAATTTAGTGGATCTTTTTGCTGTAATTCTGCCGAATTATCTAAAAAGTTTTCATGCGATTCTGAAGATTATCATCAACAAATTATTTTTATAGGAAAACTGAGACATTTCAAGGTAATTCGAATTTTTAGAATTATTCAACTCCAGAATTGGTTGCTGACGCCTAATTATGATAGTGTAATACGGACTTTTCTGGAAAAAACTGTTTTTCACGAAATTCAAGGAAATGTGGTATGACGAGTGTAAAATACTCACAAGAAACGGTCGGAAACAACTGAGAGCCACAATATCGTTCGTTTTTGCTGCAATACACGTTATTTCGATATAAAACCGCATCTGAACTTAAACAAATGACAAAGGTCAGAAAATTATATGGATTGACATTGATTGACATGTCTAAAGGCCGATTTTTGGCATATTGCCATACTGCCAACTCAGTCTTTCGGCCCGTTAGATGACAGAGCCTTGTAAAAACTCGTTGTTTGCAAACTACTGATGGTTTTCCCATTACCTATTGCGGTTAATTTTTTATTGGACTCAAAATTTACATTTATTTAAGCGGAGTTTATCAAAGCTCGGTTAGCTTTCACCTGAGTTACAATTAGACCAAGACCAATTTTTTTTAGAGAAATAACAAAAATTACCTCTTGTGAAGTCGGTCCGGCCACAGAACCATAAAAAATTAGAGCTTTGAAGTCTGCAGTAGACGCATTGCGACGAGTCTATGGCTTTGCGATGACGGATCGTAGGAATAATGGTCCGTAAGGGATAATCTGACAATCAGCTGATCGCTTGGCGTCTGTCATTAAAGTATACCAAGTAGCTAAAAAGTTTTTATTTCTTTTCCATGCAGAAGCAAACTGGTACCGGGTGACAAATAATAACTCTATATCCGTAACGATATGTATAAAAAATGCCATATAAAGACCTGTCACAGAAGAAGAGCGAATGTGGAGGAAACCCGTTACAAAAATTCTGAACACTGCTTGTATAGTCTGATGACAGACGTCAGGCGATCAGCTGATTGTCAGATTATCCCTTACAGACCATTATTCCTACGATCCGTCATCGAAAAGCCACAGACTCATTGCGACTGAGCGTATTTAAGATTTATCGTCCCCAAGAGCTAGTTTTCAAAAGTTTTAGGATTTTTCAAAAAAAAATTATTTCCAGATTGTCAAAAATTACGCTTACTGTTGATATGATTTTTAAGAACTTACTAAACGGCGGCGCTGGGGTGAAATTATCACAGTCCCTATAACGATCAAGATGGCTTTTGTCAATAAATATTAGGGCTGGGTCGGCGTATCGATATATCGATACGTATCGATATGGCAGGCGTATCGAATCGGCGATACGGCGAATTGAATGATATCGATATACAGTATGTCCACGGATGGGGTTTAAAGGAGGAAAAAATTTTTTATTTCTGATTTCACAGAAAAAATTATTGCTGATAAAATCGCCTGCTTGCTCTCAAACCTATAAAACCCATTTCGTTTTCATTTCACCATGAACAGCTATTTTTTTATTGAATTTTATTTGAAAATTTTGGACTTAGAAATATTTCATCCAAAATTAATAAAAGTACCAGTAAAGCGAAACCATGGTGCGAAACCTTGTAACAGTAACTGTCAGAGCGTCAGCATTGTTTGAATATGAGATTTGGAGAGGCGTTCATCTATGGATTTAAATTTTTTCTTATTTTATTTTATATTTTCATGTAATCTTGGATAATAAGTAGGGCGCAGGGTCACACCGTATAATTGGTACCGATTTAATATCGATTTAGCATCGCATGAATTATCTTCGCTATCAGTATTTTCTCGATTTGTCAAAATTCTGACATTCTGACGGGTGCTTGGCTGGTGATGACTGACTGTTGTCAACTTCTGCGCTATGGTTTCCCTTACTGGTACTTCTATTAATTTTGGATGAAAAATTCATGTTCATGTTGAAATGAAAACGAAATGGGTTTTAGAGGGTTGAGAGCAAGCAGGCGATTTTATCAAGAATATTTTTTTCTGTAAAATCAGAAATAAAAAATTTTTTCCTCTCTTAAACCCCATCCGTGGACATACTGTATATCGATATGTATCGATATGAATCGATATGAATCGATACGAATCGATATGTATCGATATGAATGAAAATTCGATACAGATCGATATAATTTATCAATTAATTCGACATATACTAGTCGTAAGTTTTAGTAACTTTTGCTCTGTAACACTGACTTTTTACCCTGAAGTTTGCTGTGAGTTGGGCTTTTAAAAGTTGGGTTAGTTATTTTTTCTGTAATTTTTGAATAACTTTGAATTTTCACCTATTCGAACGTATTCAGTCCTCTGTTCAATGAAATAACTTCATCTCTAATTTTTATAAAAATTAGTAATAGTAGGAATGAATATCGATACTCCGTAATCGATACGTATCGATATATTTTAGTGAAATCGGCAGTATCGATACATATCGATACGTATCGATAGGAACCACATACCGTATATCGATACAGAATTTTGCGTATCGCGCTGCCCTAATAAATATCACGATTTTTCACAGCCTGTCCTTAATCCGCTCATAGCTGAATGCATATTTTATAGATTCACATGCTTACAAACCTTACTGATCCTGTAGAGCATCACAGACATTTTGGGACTGACCAGATCGACTCTACTGAATCTAGGAAGTAACTGTTGGAAAATCACCACATAAACTAATAAGTTTTCGGCAATGAAGGGTAGATATTCCCTCTCAACAATTGGAGAAGGTGTGTTGCTGTTTATATCATCCATGTCCAAGTTCTGTTTAGCCCTGCAAATGAAAGATATTTTTCTTTTTAAACAGCTCTCATTTTGATTTAAGAAAGAGTAAAATTTTTACAACACTACTCACATCTATTTTAAAATGGAATCATGAGATTGGTTCAAAACTAATTGATACCAGAGATCTATCTGTTTACCGAAGCTAATAAATTCTACATAAAGGGAGCCCATGACCCTCGTTCTGTTTCTATTCCTCTAATAGTCAAGAGATTTCGTCCATAAAAAACCCATGTTAAACGCGAAACGCTCTAGAGGCTTTATTAACTAAGATATCAATTCCAAATTTTGACACGACGTTACTGAGAGCATTTTGTTCTTCTGGCCTCCTCAGATTTTATTATTTCGTTTTGTGCATTTTTTATTCGCGAATTTGTCCTAAAAATGCCGAAATTTTCATTCAATTCAGACTTGGAAAGTCGGTAATTCATAAAACAATTATTATTTTTCTATCTAGGCTGCGAAATAAGTCTTTAGAGTACGCTAAAGACATTTGCAGACGAGATATAAACAACATTTTTTGGTGAAGCGTTTTTGAAGACATTCTGAAGTTTGAGACGTCCGACGTGACGTCTACAAAATAAATTAATCAAAATGTGGCATTTTGCGACCGCTGCGTCAAAATAATCACTTCTTTTGTTTCGAAAATATTATTTTGAAAATGTACGAACGAAAAATGTTCAAGCTATCATTTGAGACCTTATTTGAGTAAATCGAATGAAAACTATAGCGCCTGGCTCGTACCGCGTATTTATCAAAATTTTTTGACCAGAGGCCTGTTCCTGAATCTACAATTCATTGTAATTGTAGATTCAGGAACAGGCCCCAGGTTAGAATATTCTTGATTTTTTTTTAGCAAATTTGAAGTTCTGCGTTTCCACTTTTCCCAAATAATGTGACTTGATTACTTAAAAAGTTATTTCATGTCTCTGCAGTGTAAGTAGTACTTTATTTACTGCGTTTGCATGATAGATTGAGTTCGATTGAAAACGGTATCGGGATTGAGTTTAGCATGGAAACGTGACCAAATCGGTATTGAAATCGATCTGAGTTTCAAGGTCGATCCAGCAAATTCTGGGATCCAATCGAGATTGAGATTTCAGCATGGAAACCCAGACGGATCGGATACGGTTGGATTCAGACACCCAGGCATGCGCACATATGAATTTTATACGTAAATGACAGCACAGCTCATAGGTAATAGGTTCGTTAGACGTCAAAAGTGATAGCTGCCAAGTGACAGCTGATACTGGATCGAAACCGATCTGAACTTGAACTTAAAACGATTTCAAATCGCTAATGGGAACGCCATCAAACTCAATCCCGATACCGTTTTCAAATCCAGTTCGATCCTCATGGGAACGCAGTAATTGAAGGACAAGCACATGAGCGAAATTTTTTACATCATGAATCCATTTTCCAATAAAATCCCCCCGAATAAACCCCCAAAAGTTTGTCCCTCGTTCTAAACACACTTTTTCTTGAAATTTACTAGATTCTCAAGTCTCAAACAAAATCGGGCTGGTCGAGCTCAATACCGCATCAGAAATACCGCAAATTTATTATTATTTGCTCAATTTACAGTGGTCGGAAGTATCGCGATAAAAGTATCGCGATATCAGTATCGCGATACATTTTTGGTATCGTCTATCGTATCGCGATACTTTTTATCAGATGGTATCGCAATCAGTATCGAGATACTATTTTACTCCCAAGTATCGCATATTTTGCGATACTTTTCGCGATACTTTTTGTTTTAAAAAATTCTGAAACCTTCAAATTTTAGGAATTTTCTCCGGAATTTTCTATATTTATTTACATTGGGGAAACCCGACCTTTTGACGTGAGGATTTATTGACATTGGTTGCTTATTTCAAAATTACAATACAAATACATCAAGCCACGCCTACCCTAACAAAATAGTACATTACGCAACGTGCCGAAAAAGGCGTCATTCGTGCAAGTGGGATTATTGTAGCACAAGGCGCTACAACCCACGCGCCGCGAAATAAACTTTTCCGACAAGTTGCGTATACGATTTTTTCGACGTCCCTATCACTTGAACACAAAAATTACTTGCAAGAACTCATAAATACAAAAGAAAGAAAATTGACAACTGTCATAATTAATTTTGAAATTTGAAATTGCCAGCCTAATTTTTCATGAAAAGAAAAATCCTTAAGTTGTAAAAAAATGCTAAAGCACACAATATTCAACGATTTGAAGCAATTAACAATTAACATGAATGAATCAACAGTAAAAATCATAACTGTAACAATTTGAAATCGGTTCTTATGTCTCGATTTAGTGAAATTACTATCCATTCAGTTATATAGTGCGGAACTAGATTTTGACGTTTTGGTAACTTTTGCATTGTAACACCACCTTTCTGTCGCGAATTTTGGCATCGTGTAAACAGATTTGCGGGCTTTTGAAATTAGGTTAATCACTCTTCTGTCAGATTCAAAAAACGTTGAATTCTTATTTAATTTGATGGAATCCGTTTATTGTTCAATGAAGTTAACTCCATGTCTCTATTTTCTGTAATATTAAACACTCTTACACAAATTTTCAGTTGTAAATTTGGTTGAAATTTGGTCCGAAATATTTTCTTAAGATTACTCCTCCATTGGAGCAGTAATTCGTAATTCACTATTTTCTACTTCTCATTCACCGTGTGTTTCTTTTATTATGATTTTGTGTCGTTTCTTATTGAAAATGTTTTAAATTACGGGAAATAATTACACTTTGGCAAAATTGAAATCGCAATCGATGTCAAAATCAAAATTTTCTTGACGTTTAATATTTTATGCCAACAGCCTACTGTTTATTTTATTTCGACTGATTTAGTTACAAAACCATGGCAAAACCTAACAAAATCAAATTTTGATTTAGTTCCGCACTACAAAGCTGAATGGATAGTATGAACCTATTCGATAATGAAATCACCAGATTCATTATGTCACAAATTGAAAATGAGTGACTTTTCAGGCACCTTGATTGTTATCAAAAGTGACGCTCTACAATGTGAGCGTCGGAATAAAGTGTCCCCCCCCCCCCCCCCTAAAAATTTTTGAACGACTGGAAATTTTTGAAATCGCTCGGACAGGTCGATTTTTATTTTCAATGAAGCATTTTTTCACGCAATTTTTGTTTCTCCAACATTTCCGGTATGACCGGAAATGACCACAACTTTGTTTGTTTTTGATGGACACACCTGACTTTTTTTGCATTTTCGGATTCTACGACTTTTTCTAGGTAAGAAAATCACCGCTCAAAATTTTTGACATCTTTTATCTCTCGTGTGATCGGCCATTTTGAAAACGGCTGAAATTTTCGAAAAACGCTCGGACCCGTCGATTTTGTTTTTCAATTCTGCATCGATTCCAGCAATTGCATAAAACACGTACGAAATAGTACATTACGGAACGAGTCGGAAAGGTGCGATATTTCGCGCGAGTGGGATCATTGCAAGGCGCTAGCCGAGCGCTATAACCCACGAGTCGCGAAAGAAACTTTTCCGACAAGTTTCGTATACGATTTTTCCGACGTCCACACCAATATTACTTGTAAAAACCATGTAAAAAAAAGGTCCTAAATTTGAAGAACATTTTTGCCTGGGAGCATTTTTTCAAAGCTTGCCATTTTTGGGTAACACGTAGAAGTTGGATAAATTAAATAAAGCCATATTGATTCCTTGACAGTTATTTTTCGTTTAGTAGAGCCCAAATAAAAAGTGTCACAATTTTTTGCGATGGGACTATACGTGAAAAGTTTTTTTTTCATAGATAACGTTTTCTACTTGGACAAAATAAAAGAAACTTGATAAAAATGTATCAATTTTATGAAAATATCTCACAAGCCAGTAGTGCCTTGATTATCCGTATCGTGTTAACATGACGCCCGGAAAATTTCTGTCCGAAGATATCAAATCAAAAATTGTTCAGGCCTATGAGAGTGGCGAAAAACAAATTTATATCGCAAAAGTGTTTAACCATCATAAATCGGTTATATCCAAGGTGCTATCTAGGCACAGAACACGAGGGAACAATATTTCAAAAAAACGTGGGGGTAGACCGAGAAAAACCTCTAGGGCGATTGACCGCAGAATAAAAAGAATCGCAGCTTCGCAGCCCAAGTTGTCGGCAAGGGCTATTTTACTGGAGCTGGGGGTCGAAAACCTAACTTATAAGACTGTGCAAAGACGATGTGAGGAAGCAGGACAATTTAGTAGGAGACCAGCTAAAACCCGAGCTAAAACCCCACTCATTTCTCCAAAAAATAGAAGAGCTCGTATTGAATTTGCGACGAAGTATTTAGAGTGTGATCAAGCGTTTTGGTCCTATTTAGCGATGAAACAAAAGTAAATCTCTTTGGAACTGATGGAATACACTGGATAAGACGACCAGTTGGTAAGAGATATGATCCAAAATATACCCTTCCGATAATAAAACAAAGGGGAGGATCGGTTATGTTATGGGGATCCTTTTCGGGTTTCGGGATGGGTCCAATTCACTTTATTGAGGGAAAAATGGACCGGTTTGGATATCTAGACATCCTGAAGAATGTTATGGAACCATATTCTGATGAACATTTGCCACTAACATGGATATTTCAACAGGATAACGATCCAAAACACAAGGCTACGGTAGTCACTCAATGGTTTAAGGACAACAAGATTAAAGTTTTGGATTGGCCTGCTCAAAGCCCCGATCTAAACCCAATCGAAAACTTATGGAACGAACTGAAAATTCAATTAACAAAAAAAAATATAACAAATCGGGACTTTTGAAGACAAGAAATCGTTCGTGTGTGGAAAAATATAGAAACGGCAAAAATCACAAAACTTCTCGAATCTATGCCCCGGAGGTGTCAGGAGGTATGTACTTAGAAATAATGGCTACACAACACATTATTAGTTTTTGTCCATCGTTAACAAATAAAATGGCTATTTATGAAAGTTTCCTTAATTTTGTCCCTATATAAAATTAACTTGCATTGCTAATAATAAAAAATAGTTAATCCTTTCGCAATATAGCTCGGAAATAGTTTATTTGGAATTCATTCAAATGTTTAATACTAATATTTGATGTACATAAAGTCGCAAAAATCACACTTGAAGTATATTTGAGAGTTTCCTTAATTTTGTCCATTAGTGTAAGTGACAAGGAATATGCCGAAATCGAACAGATTCATATTTCAACGTTGTTCCGCGATGAAAAAAAAGAACCACGGAGTGCCGTCTATGCCGCGAGGCACAAATGCTGTGCCTCAGTTATTTTACCAGAGAGACCGTGTGAAAATTGCTTGCAAATCTTCTTGTATGTTTTTTTCGGTCATTTTATTCGACAAAATATACTTTCATTGAAATGTGGCTTGGTGGACCGGCTTTAGATTTTACCATTGCGGCCAAGTAGTCAATTTTTGGGTGATTTTTGGTTATTTTCATTCATTCTCCATAGAAACAATATGCATGACGTCTATGGCAGACTTACTGCCAAATATAAAATATGTAGAACGAAACCGCCTATATTTTTCAAATATTTTCTTGAATAATCACCTTTTAATATCAATCGCAGTAAAAATAGTATGTGTGCCTCAAGCGGAAAGTTCTTTCAGGCTCTCTCACGATTATTTGAAGAGGTTTTCCAAACTCATAGTGGAGGTAAGATGAATTCAGGAATAAAATATCGAGCCCATCTTCACGAGAAAATTTTCTTTATTGAAAGTATTGCTGACAACTGTTTCGGTCTCAAATAATTAGACTCACGCTGTAATTTTCGTGGTCGAGCCTAAAAGTGTAACTTTCCGCTTTTAGTACACAATGTACTATTACCATTGTGGAACAATGCTACCTATTACGGATAATCATGTGACATTGTGACATGATTATTTTAACTAGAAGTAGAACCGCGATATAAAAATGAAATGGGTGGGAATGTGTAATGACCCAATAGCGTCGGGCGGGGACTTTTTCGTACACGCAATAATTTTTCTCATCGCGGCACAACGAACCGACAATTATTTTTCTATGAAAAGACGGAGACATGCTAAGGTTGAGTTATCATTGAATCTAATTTTACTTTGTAGTATCCACTACAGTATCCACAAAACCATGTTCATGAACTTTTAAATAATAATAATAATAATAATTTTTTATTTAAAAAGATCTAAAAATTTGTATCATTTCTGAGAAACTGCGATACCATGTAATGTTGGCTTTCTTTAAAAACCATATATGAGCCCATTTCAAGGATTGCTTTTTCGGCGATTTGAAGACCGGAATGATAGAAAATGCCTACCGAAAATGTTGACAAATTTCAACACCGGAGATTTTCAAGGAGAACTAAGTACATACATACTAAAAGACTCACAGAATGTTCTTGCGGGTTACGTTCGGAGGGTAGCGCCAGGGCTGAATATAAGTGAGCCACAATTCCAAAACCAGACGAAATGATCCATCTAAAGGCCACCGATGTATTAAATTTCTCAAGAAAACATAAAATTTTCCTTGCACCATCGGTATGGTGATTTTTTTCAGTTCGCACATGTGCGTGTCATCCATTTTTGCACTTGCTGAGAACGCATGGAGTTGCTTCATAAGTACCCGTATGATTCTCATGTATTCGCCAGTGGGCAATTCGCTGAATTGAAGTAAACGCTAAAACACGACACATTATACCTATTCAGATGTGAACGTAGGTGACTGAATTACCGGCATTTGCGACGAGTTGAACGAATTGTTTATTTGGTTTGTAACTTGACTAATTTGATCATTATTAAGCCACATGTCTGTAAAAACGGTCAACACTGTTTCGCTTCTCCAAATTTCGTTCCTTGGATGTCTTCCAAAGTTTTGGTGCAGGCTGTAATCTTCTATGGATTGGTTCAGGGTATTTGCATTTATCAGTTTTGAACCAATTGGAATTCTTGAACTAGAATATTCACATTAATATTGATTCGTTATTTTTAAAATTAATAAATCGAAAAGCTCACTAATTGGTATGTTGGTGATATTGAGGAATCGGACTCTTCCCATTGTAATAAATCACAGGCAGAACGGCTGTGGACGGATCGGTAGGTAGGAAATGTAACATGTAATCACAGCATAAAACGTAATACACCGTGCTCCAATTTAGTTGTCCCGCTGCTGCCGATCGTTGATGCCATGGGTTTATTAGATGGTATGCAAAGTGGAACATGTAGTAATCGAAGGGATCTGCAACCAAGATTGTCCATATAAATGAATTAAAAGTTCCTAAAGTAACGTTAGATGCAAAATTAACAGACTGAGTGTCATAACAAATTGCAGAATTTCTGTGGTAAAATTTAAAAATGGGGTTCTGCAAAAAAGCTCAAATATTCCCAATTATTCAGCGACGTGACAAAAATTTTAGGAAAAGGTTCAAATGGAAAAGAATGTATAGGGTCCGTGCGAATGATTTGATTCATTTCTGGAAAGAATTTGTACTACCGAGTGCAAAAGTTTTCCCCATCCTCTCGCTCTAGCGCGCGGGGTCCCCCGTTGTGCGAGAGTGAGAGGGTGGGGAAAAGAGCTGCACTCGATAGTACACACTTTTTGGTATTTCCTCGGGTATTTCAATAGTTGAAATTGTGATTTGCGGGTGCTGCGATTATTCAAGTGACGAATTTCTAATAAAACGTATTAAAGAAAGTTCGCATTTGCACGGTCCCTATAGAATCAGAACAAGTTCAACTGATTGTCGTCTCTTATTGTTTTATTCCAAACATTTTGAAATTTTAGTGTAGCTGATTAGCCGGTAGGCATTTAAACATAACTACCTATATGAAAAATCACAACTAAATACCTCAATCTAGAGGCGAGTCTAGAGGATTTTCTACAGATTCAGATTTATTCTAAACTCAAATGACAAAATAATTTCAGCTCTGTATTTCAAACTTTTCAAGATATTTGTTATCATGCCATGAATGCATTGAATATGTTCAAGAAAACGAATCCATGGATCGAATCATTTGCACGAGCCCTACTGTGTGTACAAGTAGATGTTCTTTCTGTCGAGTTGCCATGATTTGTATTTATGTTACTATGGCAAGCCGTTTTACTATTCATTAAGGTAAACTTATTCCGGTAAGATAAAATTGAATTGAAATCAATTCATTTAAATTTTGAATAAAACACCACAAAGAAGTTAAAGGTGAATAAAATGATCTCCATTTATTATAAGACCACAAAATGATTCCTCTGATTTTGGTGCGAATGATATTTTCCATGTCCATATTTATTTTTGCACTCCCTCTAAATTATTTTTCGTAACTGGTTATAGTATTTCCTACATAAACTGGCCATCACGTGACCCCCAAAGTACGTGTACCTGTTATCAGTCAATGGTTAGCAATGTTTTTCAATTAAATTTTGCTCAGCAACTTAGGTCACGTGATGGCCAAAATATCGTGGAAAGACTATATACAGCGTGACACACTCAACATGAAGACAACCCTGTAATTTTCTTGTTTTTGAGAACAGCCTTTGAATTTTTCTACAGTCCTAGTTCTTCATAAGATGCATCTATTGGGGTTATACATCTCATCAAAAATTGTAAGGTCTTCCTGCCGGGAAGACGCGAATGGAGCGATTTTTCAATATCTTGCTTCGCGATCAAGATATCAAAAAGTTTCATTCGAAAAAGTTGTTCTAAATCATAGTTTGACCCTAAATACCGAGTTTTGTGACAGAATTCGCATTTTGAGTCCATACCTTGCAATTTTTCACATTTAGTCCGTGTTCACAAAAAATCTGTTATTTTAAATTCTGATCTAATGAATTCGTTTAACATGACAAATGAAAACATGAAGTACCTGTTTCTAATGTTTGTTATAGTCTATTCAAGATAAACTGAACATCACGTGACCCCAAATTACCTGACAAATACCTGTCATTAGTCAATGGTTATCAATGTTTTTCATTTAAATTTTGCTAAGCAACTTAGGTCACGTGATGTTCAGTTTATCTTGAATAGACTATATCTGAATCACATCTTTCTAACACGGAACATGAGATTTTCTGGGGCTAAATGTGAAAATTGCAGGGTACTCAAAATGCGAATTCAGTCAAGAAACTCGGCAACTAGGGCCAAAATTTGCTTCAGAAGAACTTTTTCGAATAAAACATTTCGATATCTTGATCGCGAAGCAAGATATTGAAAAATTGCTCCGTTCGTGTGATCCCAGTAGGCACAGCTTATAATTTTTGATGAACATGAAGAACTAGAATCGTAGAAAAATTTAAAGCTCTGCTCCCAGTAACTGAAAAGTTACAGGGTTGTCTCCATGTTAAGTGTGTCACGCTGGATAAACATCTACAGTATGTCCCCGGATGGGGTTACAAAGAGGAAAAACCTTTTTATTTTCGATTTCACAGAAAAAATTATTCTTGACAAACTCGCCTGCATGCTCTTAAACCGCTAAAAACTGTTTCGTTTTCATTTTAACGGGAACAGTTATTTTTTTATTGAATTTCATTTGGAAATTTTGGACTTAGAAATATTTTCATCCAAAATTAATAGAAGTACCAGTAACCGAAACCATGGCAGAGGACTTTGCAACACCCCACTATGTAATATGAAAATTTTCCAACGTCGTAATTTTTGTTTATTTCTTGGCCGATTTCAAAAAAATGAAATATAAGTCGATAGAGTTTTTAAAGCTCTATGAAATGGCCTTGCATATTTTCATTTTACAACATTGATTACCGCCGGTTTCAAAAAAATAATATTTCCCCAATATAGTATAAAAGATTCTATCAAATAGTGCCCTCAAACGCTAATTTTTGAATGAAATTCCGCGAAATGCAATCAAAACAAACAAAGGCACTAATTCGTTGGAATCATAAAATGTCCATGAAAAAGTAAAAAGCACCACTATCAGCCGTCGAGAGAAAATTTTTGGGGGGTTATTTTATAGAACATTTTTTTTACCACTATGTATTTCATTTTTTGAACTCACTCAAATAATAAAAAAGATTGGCGTTTGGGAACTTTTTAAATTACACTCTGTAATATGTATGCAGGGTGTCCTAAAAATGGTAGCCCCGAGGTATAAGGGCCAATTCCTCTTGTCAATATAAGAAAATGTTCCTATAAACCTCAGCTATAAACTATGATCCCCAAACGCTTAATAGATACAGGGTGTCCTATTCAAAATTTCCAGTACATTTTTGGGAGGCATGATAACGAAATTCGGGAGAAAGATTCATTTAAGAAAGGAAGCCTATCTTACAAGCTTTCAGAAAAACCTCTTGCTGATTCCTGTATCTTCATTAATTCCGGAGATATTGAGCTTTTGGTGCAGCTGATTCGAAAACAGAAAACTAAAATTTGAAAATTACAACAAAATTTCTTAAACAAAAAAGATAGCATAGGGCAAAGGAAGTTTATTGTTTCAATACATTTTTACTCGTTCTACTCTACTACTACCCTTTAAGTATTACCTCTTTTGTTTGGAGAACTGTACAATTTCAAGTCGCGATATCTCTGGAACAGTAGAAGTTAGACTGAAAACCTATTGAAACATCTGAAAGCATTCAACATGCTTCATCATTTTTGTCCGAGGTATTTTCGTCTAGCTTTCAAATTTTAATATTTTGTTCTTCGATAAGCGGCACCAAAATCGCAATATGGAGCTAATGAAGATACATAAATCGACAAAACCTTTTCTGAAAATCTATAGGGTAGGCTTTCTTTTTCATTTTAAAAATTTTTTCGCATGCGGTTACCTCGCGGGAAAAAATGTTCTGGAATTGTTAAATGTGACACCCTGTATCAAGTAAGCGCTTGCGGACCAGAGTTTATAGGAACTTTTTCTTTTATTTTGACGAGAAGAATCGGCCCTTATACCTCGGGTCCACCATTTTTAGGACAGGCTGTATAGATAAATAAAAATTGCACGATCTCATAAATCAATATTTTACAAATTATTATGAAAATGCCTCACAATAATTTTTGGTTTGTTTCAATATCCAATTCAATGCTTAGCAAATTGAATTCAATTTTTGTTTTATAATCATACATTATGGCCGCATTATCGACCTTTCGTGCATGGTCCAGAAATGGTCCATTTATCGTCCACAAATGGTCCATTTACCGTCCGTTATGGTGCATTCATGGTCCAGACATGGTCCATTTATCGTCCAGATACGGTCCGTTTTATGGTCCAGAAATGGTCCATTTTTCCTGCACCTGGACGTCCAATGGGACGTCCGCCAGCCGGTAAATGGACCATAAATGGACCATGCTACGAGCGGTCCAGGACGTCCATTAGACGACCGTGTGTACCCTGGGTGGTACTTCTACACTGACCGACACGAAAAACGGGCCACCAACTTTTCCCCAATTTCGATATCTATTTTGTTATTCGAGTGGTACAATCGGAATTCTTGTACCCACAAGTCTTTAAACACTGATTACAAAAACATTTATGATTCATACCTACTTATGAACACCAATCTCTGCAATATTCTCACAATCTATTGAAACATACAATTTTTGTAGGATAGCTGGATGGTTTTACCAGTTGTTTTATTCAGTTCAGTTGTTAATTTTATTCATTTCAACAACTGCCACTTACTTATTTTAAGATACCTCCACTTGAAATGTCTTTTGATGCCGAAACAGTGTCTGCAATAATGAATTGCTTTAATCAATGATTTCTCTTCCTCATCTATCTCATTTCATAGGTAAAATTCCCAGTAATAGAGTGATTTCTATAGAGAAATGTGCAAAACGCATAATGGTACCTTCCTTATGGAAATTTTCGTATATTTTATAACAAAAAAACAGGGTGGCCCGTTTTTCGTGCTGGTCTGTACATTAATTTTGGATGAAAATATTTCTAAGTCAAAAATTTTCAAATAAAATTAACTGTTCCCGTTAAAATGAAAACGAAATGGGTTTCAGACGTTTGAGAGCAAGCAGGCGATTTTATCAGGAATAATCTTTTCTGTAAAATTAAAAATAAAGAAATTTTTCCTCTTTTAAACCCCATCCGTGGACATACTGTAGATAGATATAGATTATCCTCGGTATTATCGAATTATAAAACAAGCTGAATTTCAATTTCGCACATTCTCTTTATTAAACTTTAGATCTACAAGGTGTCCCGTAATTCCTTAGCATAATTTTAATGACGTATTCCTTGATGAAAGTGATGACGAAAACTTCGTATGGACCTGTGTCCGATTCCTCAAATTGACGGAGTTACAGACCGTTGAAGATGAGGTATCGACAACGGTTTTTCCGGAATAACTTTGAAACGCTTATCTCTTTTGAGACGAGTCCTGAGGATATCAATGATGGTATAAGCATGCATAATTACCCTTAAATTGACAAAGCTACCCTGAAGGGAAACTGGTAATTGGAGGTCATCCAGATGTTAAAGTGATGAATTTTTTATTTTCCTCTGCAGGAATGTTTATTTTTCTTAGCGGAATACAAACCGTCATCATTTCTTAACAAATTAGGTAATTTTTCGATTCGACACTCAGTTTAAGAGGAAAATGCTAAAAACTGAGAGGGTGCAAATCAAAAGCAAGCGTCGTAAACCGCCAGAAATTCTCTTGTCGCTTAGCAGAAGATAGTTGTTCCGAAGTTATTTCGAAAAAAACTGTTGTCGATACCTCATCTTCAACGGCCTGCAACTCCGTAATTATAAGAAATCGGACATAGGTCTATAGGAAGTTTTCGTCCTCATTTTCGTCAAAAAATACGTCATTAAAATTCTGCTAAGGAATTACGGGACACCCTGTATATATTTTTAAGAATAAATAGTAAAACGGCTTCCCAAATGTTACTGTATATCTAATAGTCATTATATGAGGAAAAAAATTTACCCACGGACCTTGTTGCTATACCGCATGATCGTATATTCGGGCCGTAACACGGGTCGTAACTATGGGTCGTAACCATGATAACCATGATAAACTTCAGTTGATATATCAATAAATAAAATCTTCTAAAATCAAAAATGTTTTGGGGTTTCACGCCTGCGGTAGATCTAATTGAAGAATACGTAAAGATCGGTAACAAAGTGCCAGAAGAGCTGAATTTTCTTGTAATAGGAAGTGCCGACTGTCGACATATACTGAAGACGATCGCTCGAAAATATCGACATTCAAACGTCAGACTCAATTTCTACATTTTGGAAGGATGTGTGGAAAGTATCGCGAGACAACTTCTACTTCTGAAAACCGCTCTACAACATTCAGATGCATTGGGATTCGTGCAAAAAACCAGATTTTTTATGGAATTATATGGAAATACTTTAATACGTCCTTCTGCGGCAAAATTTTTAACTGAAATGTCTTTAGAATTGATCAAAGTGGTCACCAATCACGATTATTTGAAATCAACTATGCCATTTCTAACGTTGGATATCAAATATAAGGAGAGAGATTATTTGGAAAGTTTACTCAAATTTTGGGCTAGCCTGGATGACTTCAATTTGATTGAAATTTGGGACAGAAGAGTGCGGCAAAGTCTAGGTATGAGATACGACTCGAAATTGGGAGCTTTCGATTGGGACTTGCACATGAGAATGCATGCCGTCAGAGGGAATCAAATATGCAACCAAGAATATCGCAATTTTCGTTTGACGGGAGTGGCATTTTCATGGCTGGAATTTGAGGCTTCCAAACCGAATCGTTCTATGGTTTACGGCGTGATACCTAACGGAGATAAATTCGCGCATTGTGGCTATTTGGGAGATGTCCAGACTGGACCGTTCGTCGCTTTTGGATTAGATTGTGAAGACGAGAAATTTCTCAAAAGCACCAACGGCCAGAATGCTTACCGAGCTACTGATGTAACTGAGCGAAATTTGAATCAAATTTTTTACGAAATTCAACATGGCGAAAAATACGTTCACACGGGTATTTCCGATCTACAACTAGGTCCAGTTGTAATGCAGAATGGGGGAACCAAAGTTGTCGACTGCAAAGCGTCCACCATCGGAAATAAAAAATCAGTCAAGAAAACTCTTCGTATTGAGAATGTAAATATAACGATTTCGACCACTTCCATGTTGGACTCGACAAAGTTTACTCAGTACAAAGGATCATTCAATATTATCTACTTTAGTCATTTTTATGTTAAATATTTTGAAAAGGACTTGATAGAAAGTATAGCTGCGCCAAATAGTTTGATTTTACTTGAAAACAAGAAGTTTCATTTAAGTTTGAGAGAGAAACAGCTGAAAGAATTTGCAGTAGCCATTGACAAGTTAGTTCAAACTATTAAATTAGAAATGCTAGAATTTGATGTACTTATAGATGATTTAGTTCGATTCATAGCTAAATAAATATGTATAAATAAATGTCTTCACACAACTTACTTAAAAACAGAGATATGGCTCGTTTGGTTTGTGTATTCATGTGAACTAAATCAGCATAAAAGGGATGTAGTTGTGCATTTTCCAGAAGCTGTTGTATTTTAGTCTGAAACAAATAAAAGCAATATTATTATTGAACATATTGTTTTTAAAACACATCCATTTCAAATGTCCCACTTACAGGTAAATACATGAGTTGAAATTCATATTTAGCCGATGGGTCTTTCAGCAACGTGTAAATTAGTTTAAAAATAGGACCACAAGGTGACAGAAAATGCTGAAGTTGTCTGAAATCTTCATCCACATTTCCTGGTGTGCGAAGTCCCCAACTGATGGTCCCCTGAGGGCCGAATATGCTGTCTATTAAAAGTGGAAAGAATGTTTGTAACTGTTGAGTGCTTCCCCTATCGAAAAGAACAGTTAATTCTGCACATCGTGTTCGTATTGGGAGAATCAAAGCATGTCTGACACGATTCTGAAATTTTATTAATATGTATTGGATAATTTTGAAGAAGAATACTTAGGTACTTACCAAGAAATTATCCGTATCTTTTGGTATCATAACTAATAGATCTCGATAAAAAAAAACCGGCTCAAAAATATACTTTTAACCTCACTTGTGATCTCTCTATTTTTATGAAAGTTGTTAGAGAAAGAATCCAACGATCATATCAAAGAAATGCATGAGTTTGTTGCATGACGGGCTTTTATGACAGGTATTGACAGAACAGGTGACAGTTGACAGTAGTTTGAGTAGAGTCTATGAGTAGAGTGAGAGGCGCGCCTGTCACTTGTCAATACCAGACACAAGTCACGCCCGACAATCGGGTCAGGGGACCGATTCGAGTGTGTGGAAAACTTCGCCGGTAGTTCGAATCACCGGTCCGACTTTTCGATCGGTTGAATATTGCAATTCGAGTCGTTTGAAAACCGGGTGCAAAGTTAGGCAACTCATAATTCGGTCCGGAACATTTTTGTTGCCTACATTGGACTTTAATGCCCTAGGACGATGCGAAAAACGGCGTTAGTTCATGGCAACGAAGTAGAAATTAGGCTTAAGTATCTATTATTATTTAATTTTCATTTATATAATTTTTTTTAATATACTGTATGTGATCGTAACAGAAAATTCAACATAAATTAAGTCAAGTTTATTGAATTGTAAGAATGGAATATAAATGAAATACTATGGAGTGATCAAATAAATGTTGCATAAAGAGAGGCCATGATGGCCATCGTTCTGTCTCCATGCTTTTGAGGGCCGGTTTATCAATGATCAGTTATCTTTTAGCTAACAGTTAAATTTGTTGATTTTGATTGTTATAACAACGGTAACCTAGGAATTTATCCTCCAGTTGAACGATAACTCAGCATTGATAAACCACGCCTGAGTGGGGCTTTTCAGTTGTCGGGTAACTTTAATCGTCGGTTTAACCGCCTACTTAAAATTGTTACAAAAATCGTTGCTAAATAGTTAAAAATCCGATTGAAGTTAAACAACGACTGAAATACTGGGCCTTCGTAATTCTCACATGAGACAGAATGATAATTATATCCTCTCTTTATGTCGGATTTATTCGATGCTCCGTGTTACTACTATTTCTACTCGGACTCAAATTGATCTTAAAACAGTACAACTGCAATTACGTGGGTAGCTGACTAAAGAATATGTCTGGGTTTGAACACTTTCATATGTAGCTGCCCATCTCAATTGTTGTTAATACTGTTGTCGTTTTGAAGCTTCATCGGAAGGTCTTTGGTGGGAGCCAAATATTGACACATCTCAACAACGCGACTTTGTCATGACAGATTTTCCAGTCTCGATCACACACAACTCTCTGAATCCATGATTATTCATCCCTTATGTTGCAATCTTAAAGCAGAATAACAACAATCATCAACAACCCTAGAAAATAGTAAACAATCAGTAAATCCATGAGGAAATTAACACAATTTATATAGAATTACTCACCTACCATCGGTAGCAGTTCATTAGTGAAGGTTTTTCCGTAATTAAATGATCATTTCTCATAAAACTTGGCATAATAAACAGTAAGAATAAACAATATGATTCTGTCAACAAACAGACATAACCGCACTTAAATCCGTTCGATCTGTCATTTAAGTTGAAACCACTATTTCGGCAAAAACTAGTTGAGTTTCAGTGCATTTAGCATGGAAGTAGGTTTAATGTACCAATTTTAGGTTGGCAACGCGAGCAATCGGGCCGACTGGGCCGCGCAAGCTCAGACGAGCGAATTTCGAATAAATACGTTTCTGCGCCGGGCATTTGAAAAGTAAGCTCCACCCTTTTCAACTGCTAAATACCAGTTGAAAAGACTTTTCCCAATTCCCATGTGAATATATTCGCCGGCGAATTTTTCCACACACTCGAATCGGTCCCCGTCATAGCCAACTTTAAGGGATTTTTCGCGACATAACCCACATACACGTGTACGTTAACCTGTGTATGTTCCCACTACTCCATCAATTATTTGGCGCGTTCTCTCGCGAAAATGAACGATGTATGTCGTTTTAAATTTTCAGCCCTAATTTTTGAAAAAAATCTAAAAACTCTCCACGAAATAGTAAAAATTTGTCATAATTCCCGTGGCCAGTCTAATATAACCGCTACAGAATATTTAATTCATTGAGTCTATGGCTTTGCGATGACGGATCGTTGGAGTAATGGTCCGTAAGGGATAATCTGACAATCAGCTGATCGGTTGGCGTCTGTCATTAAAGTATACAAAGTAGCTAAAAAAAAATTATTTCTTTGTCATGCAGAAGCAAACTGGTATCGGGTGAGAAATAATAACTGTCTATGTCCGTAACGATATGTATGAAAAATGCCATATAAAGACCTGTAACAGAAGATGAGCGAATGTGGAGAAAACCCGTTACAAAATTTCTGAACACTGCTTGTATACTCTGATGACAGACGCCAAGCGATCAGCTGATTGTCAGATTATCCCTTACGGACCATTACTCCAACGATCCGTCATCGCAAAGCCATAGACTCAATTCATTTTGTTGCTCAGTTCCTTTTCTACCTAACCTAACTTATCTAACATATACCAACAAGATACACCACATACCCAGGTGCCGACCAGGGTATGTGGTGTATGTCGTTTGACAGGTAACTCGCGACGTCTCATCTACGTCATCACACTTCCCCTCACATACATTTTTGCGTGAAAACGTATAATTATCACATACACCACATACCCGTGTATGAGTTTATCCCTCGCGAAAAATCCCTTTTTATCTAGATGACAGAGCCCTGGTCGGGTCCACTACTGCGACTGTCCAGTGCGGCGACGATCCAGAAAGGCGACTCTCGAGATCATTGTGAGATCACTACATTCGACGGAATACCCATTGAGCGGAATACCCATATGACCGTTCCCCCGTTCGGCGGAACTTTTAGTGGTACCCGGTGGTACCCAAACAGTGGTATGAATCGCTGTCTGATAGGTGACGTAAAAGCCTATTTCGAACGAATATTTGAACGAAAAGTAACTCTTGAATCTTGAATGAAGGCATTATAGCTGGCGTTTTTTATCTCTGCCAACGGCCGCGCAGAATCCGAACGATTCTTCGGGTGAGTTCGGGATTTCGAGCTGCAAACTGCACGAACAGTGGCGTAACATAGAAAGGGGTATAATTGAATAAAAACTCAGAAATTGGAATAACGAACAACAATTTTGTAAATTTAATAAAACAACATAAGAATAATCAGATTCAAACATGGTAGGTACACTAAACTCAATAATTTAAGGGACACCTCGAGTATGTGCGCCGAATGTAGGCAACCAATTATACGCGAAATTTTTGTGCTGCGTAAACTAGCAAGCGAACAAAGCCGCCTAGAAATGTCCTGACCACTCAAAATTTGATGTCAAAATATCCATTTGAATTTGTGGTCTAAAATGTGTTATTTTGCAAGTATTTTATGAAGAAGACTATATTTTTTGAGTGATTCAAGTGCTGATAAGTGTACCGAAGGTTGAGGGATCCAAGGAATCCTATACTGTACAGTGACTTTACGAATTACGATTATCAAGAAATTTCAGACTTTTTATGAAAAAGGTACTAACTATTGGCTATGGGTGGCATCAAATTGTGATTTTATGGACATTTAGTGATTTCAAAAAAAGGCTATTAGGCCCCGCAGCCACGGCCGTAGCAGAACAAGTTGTGGAAGATTTTTAACTCATAAGAAAATATAGATTTTTCGAGAACGAAGTGCTCTTTATTATTGTCTGATGTTGAGTAACAAATAAGTAGGGATTCGATTCATATCGTCTCCTTGTCCATGAAGGTCGAATCTCTATGGTCGAATCTAATAGCAGTTTCATGATCTAAAATGATTTTTTTCTCGCTTTCCAAAAGACAAGAGTAGTCGGTTTAATTTAAATAATTTGCTTTATTTTAAATAAGAAAATACGATTCCACTTGCGCAACTTTGGTGGGCCCGCTTCCGTCTCGCTGAGATGTTAAAAAGGAAGATAGGACGAAAACATATTTAATTTCTGGGTAATCTCAAACCTCGCAGAGTATACGTATGTTTTTGGATAGCTCAACCTTCGAGGCACTGATTCAACACTCAAATCACTAAAATTTACACTCTTGTTCATAAATACTTGTAAAATAACACATTTTCGGACACAAATTCAAATAAAGAGATCGATCATTCATTTTAGTGTACACTAAACTCAATAATTTAAGGGACACCTCGAGTATGTGCGCCGAAAGTAGGCAACCAAATATACACGAAAGTTTAGTACTGGCGTAAACGGACTTTGTCACAGTTGCCTAGATACGTGCTGACCACTCAATACATTTTTGTCAAAATGAAATCTCGATCTCTTTATTTGAATTTGTGTCCGAAAATGTGTTATTTTACAAGTATTTATGAACAAGAGTGTAAATTTTAGTGATTTGAGTGCTGAATCAGTGCCTCGAAGGATGAGCTATCCAAAAGCATACCTATACTCTGCGAGGTTTGAGATTACCCAGAAATTCAATATGTTTTCGTCCTATCTTCCTTTTTTAACATCTCAGCGAGACGGAAGCCGGCCCACCATGGTGGGCCGGCTTCTGCAGAGTTGTGCAAGTGGAATCGTAGTTTGTTATTTAAAATAAAGCAAATTATTCAAATTGAACTGACTACTCTTGTCTTTTGGAAAGTGAGGAAAAATCATTTCAGATCATGAAACTTTATTAAATTCGATCTTCATGGACAAGAAGACTATATGAATCGAATCCCTACTTATTTGTTACTCAACATCAGACAAATAAAGAGCACTTCGTTCTCGAAAAATCTATATTTTCTTATGAGTCAAAAATCTTCCACAACTTGTTCTGCTACGGCCGTGGTTGCGGGGCCTAATGCATTTTTTTTTTAATATAACTAAAACTCCATAAAATCACAATTTGGTGCCACCCATAGCCAACAGTTTGTACCTTTTTCATAAAAACTCTGAAATTTCTTGATAATCGTAATTCGTAAAGACACTCGTACAGTATATAGGATTCCTTGGATCCCTCAACCTTCGGTACACTTATTAGCACTTGAATCACTAAACAATTATAGTCTTCTTCATAAAATACTTGCAAAAGAACACATTTTAGACCACAAATTCAAATGGATATTTTGACATAAAATTTTGAGTGGTCAGGACATTTCTAGGCGGCTTTGTTCGCTTGCTAGTTTACGCAGCACAAAAATTTCGCGCATAATTGGTTGCCTACATTCGGCGCACATACTCGAGGTGTCCCTTAAATTATTGAGTTTAGTGTACGAAGACGGTGTTTCCGCACACGTCGTGCGACTGGTGCGAAAAACACCTTCTTTTCGTAACTGGTTATACAGGCTGATTCAAAATTGTTAGACCAACGCTTCAGGACAGCTTTCTGTCGTCAAAATAATGATAAAAGTTCCTATAAAGGGGGGTTCGCAAGTGGTCAATAAGGAAGTTATTAGGCCTCAAAGTCTGCTGGTGGCCAATTTATTTTCGCTTATAACTAGCTTAATTTATTTAGATATTATAATTATGATGTTATTGATTGAATTATTTAAGTTGATATAAATATACCTAGTAATATGACTTCAAAATAATTGTTTTATAAATTTTTTAAATAAAATTATGCGAAAATGTTTCAGTGATAACATTTTTGTATTTTTTTCATTTTCAAAATGTAGTGGGGAACATGGAGAAAATAAAAAATCAAAGGTTGCGAAGGCTGCGAGCAGGTACGACGTTTCCGGTTCTTTAAACGATTACTTAACAACATTTCAGCATTTCCGGTTCCGAAATGCCATCTAGCGACACCAACTCGGAACTAAGCTTCCCCCACCACGGATAAAAATTCCCCTTTTCTTTTCCCTCTGGGTATACAAAAATCTGACCTACTCTGTGGGAATTCTGTAATTTCTAGTTTTGACAAAAGGTCAGCAGATGGCGACAAAAATAAAAATAGTATTGTGATTGCTGGTGGTATGGGGTGGCAACCCCATAGATAGTTCAGGAGGGCGTGGTTAGAGGGCCAGAAAAACTACACTTTGAAGGTGGCCGTGTTTCAAATTTGTCACTGTTGTTATGATGATTTTTTATTTATTTTGAAATTGAAAATTCGTGAAGTTATTAAATATTTGTGATATGGTATTATGCTGAATAATTAGAGATTTCGCACTAATTTCATTACCGGGACGTAGACGTATTCATCGTATTCAATTTGGAAAATTTGGAGCTTGCTGCGAATATTTTGAATGGTGAACTCGAGGTTGGACTTATAAATATTTTTATCTACAAAATCATAAGTGAAAAAGTTCTAATAAATGTGTGTAAAACAATTCCTTGGAATATTTACTGCTATCTTCATATTCATGAAATTTACCAATTAACCATATAAATTCATTGATTTTCCCTCGGATTTTCCACAACTTAGAAAAAATCTGAATTTGGTGGTTTGAAGTTGGTGAATTTCAGATGGTCAGAATTCATAAACATAAATTAATGAACTAGGAGGGCTGTGCATGGATGCGTCGTTTGTATCCTAGAAACGAGTTTATAGTGGCGCCCTCGAACGCGGCCCTCGGAATCGGGCATTTCCGATGGTAGTTCGTGTACCGATTTGCGGGATTAAAAAATCAAACGCGCTCTTGCCAATCTTGAGGGGTTCATCTATGGTTTTAGTTTATTAATGGATAGGATATACCAATTTATTTAAAATAAAATCCTCGAAATATAAGATTGATGTGCAATGACAATCTTACCTTGACTAATTTTGAGGAAAATAATGCAGAATTCCATCAGCCGGGCGTCAACCGCACACGATGCACACTTTTCAAGGCATTTAACGGCAAAGCCACAATACACGGTGTCCAGAAATTAGCCTGCAATAATTTGCCTGATGATACCTCTATAAAAACGATGAAAAAAAGTTCTAATGAACGTATGTCGAGAATCGCTTCCTAAGGGAGATACACACCCTGGAAGGTAGGCCCCCTATGATGGTTTATGTTAAATATCTCCAAAACTGTTCAAAATCATATTTGGTACAATTATAAACCTTTTGATGCTCAACAAAATGGACTAGGAAAGAGTTTAAAATTTCCACCAGGGGCAGGTCATCTAGGGGGGGCCGTGGTAAAAAATCTTCCCAACTTTTTTGTGTGATGTTTTTTTCGTGTTTGAGCCACATATTATGAAATTATGAGGTTTTTTACGAAAAAAGGTGCTCTTGGTAAACATCGATAGGAGGCGCCACATTCGATATAAATCGATTTTAACCTTAATTTTTTTCTCTAATTTCTGTTGAAATGTTACATTTCAAGCAGTATTTTAGTCACCTATTGGAACGTATTCAGTCCTCTGTTCAATGAAATAACTTCATCTCTATATTTTTCTGTTTGCTTCAAGTTCAAATTGCGTTAAAACATTTCTCCTAAACTGTTCCTCAAGATTATCCGGAAAAATCGAGGGAAAAACTATGCCACAAGAGCCTGTAATCAGTGTAATCCATTATTTTCATTATTTTTTACTTCCCTGTAATGCAGTGATGTGCCTTTTCTTTCGTTGTGTTGTTCCATCTTGTTTTATTGAGGATATTTGAAAATTATTAGAAATTAGTTCGTTTTGGCCAGGATTTAAATGTTAATCCAAGTCAAAATCTAATATTTTCTGAAGTTTTATATTGTGGCGTAATTTGGTGATTGCCCAAATTACGTCGACATTAGCATGGTCGACAGTTCGGTGACCCCACCGGTTGCGACAAGGAAGTGGACCGATGGTGTCAGCATTTAGCGATAAGTTTAGCAATCGGCATGGGTCATTGTCTGAACCCATGCCGACTAAGGGTTTTTAAGCATGAGACGGCCCCCCAACTGTGTTGGGGGAACCGAGGTTTCTTCGGGCCGAAATGGGCCCGGGAACGGGAGTTCGGCTTGGGAGCCGGAGCTGGCTCCTGGAGCCAGACCGGGGTTGCAGATCCGGTCCGGTTCCATGAATAAATAAACTCCACAAAATCGACAGTGCGTTTTACTCCTCGGAGCTACACCCCCCTACACGAACGGCGTTATTCGTGACATGGTGGAGGCGCCAAATCCGGGTCGTGGTGATTTTTGGCGAGTTCGTTCGGGCGGTTTGTCGTGGTGTTCTTCGTGCCGGAGTCCGGGTTTTGTGTTTTTAAATAGAAGCACAAAAACGCTTGAAAATTCAAGATTATCAGCTTTTTTGTGCGTTTCGTCCTTTTTAAAAATCAGTGCTAATCAAGTATATCTAACTAAGACTACAATTTCAAGTCATTTATTCACATGATAAAATAAGAATAATTTCTGGTGTCTTCGTCCAGTATCTGGCAGTGTCTTATTCAGATAGAAGTTGCAGGGGCGTTCTGCAACACACTCAGAGCGTACTGAGCGTCTTGTTAATCCTCACTCACAAAGATAAAGACCATATTCAATTATAGAACTGCTCTGAGCATCAACCCTAAGTCGGCTCCTAAGTGTATTGGGAACGCGGGTAGTACTTCAATGATTAGTGATTTGAGTAGTTGCCCTCGCCTTCCTTCATTGATGTTTTGGCGCATGTCCTGGTCAGTATGAGTTTCGTTCAATCAACCAAAAATGTGAATAACTATTTGTGACTCCAGCGTCGGTCCATGCCATCATCAGCCCCTAGAATTCAGAAACAATGTTTATAAGAAAACTGAAAACGGTTCAGCCGTTTTACTCTATAGTTTATTCTAAATAGTGAGACTATAGAAGCAATAGAAAAAAATTAACATACAAATAATTCGATTATTCGCTTATTATGAATTATGAATAAAGCAGCTCACCTCGTGGCCCTGTACTCATCTGCAGTTACCTGTATCTATTTCTGCAAAACTATATTGAAGTATTAACATTCTTATCCATTAAGATAAGTTTATCGTTTGAGGGATCGTCTTGGGAATCATTCCGAGAGTTTTTTCACACCGTAGCATCAACAATATCGCCGTAGTTTGAGTTATAGGCACAGAGTAGGTCAGATTTTTGTATACGCGGAGGGGAAAGAAAAGGGGAATTTTTGTCCGTGGTGGCGGTAGGTTAGTTCCGAGTTGATCTCGCTGGATGGCATTACGGACCCGGAAGTAATAAAATGTTGCTAAGCAAACGTTTAAAGAACCGGAAACGTCGTACCTGCTCGCAGCCTTCGCAACCTTTGATTTATTATTTTCCAGACGTTTCCAACTAATTTTTGAAAATGAAAAAAATACAAAAATGTTATCACTGAAACATTTTCCCATAATTTCATTTAAGAAATTTATCAAATAATTTCGAACTCATATTACTCTATTTATATCAACTTGTAAAATTAAATAATTCAATCAATAACATCGTAATTATAATATCGTCGCCTAAACTGCTAATTAAACCTCCCACACATATTTTTTTTCTATTTTGCACATTGACGTACTGATGTCCTTTTAGAACGAAAAGTAACATGTAAATAAGATCACTTTGAATGATAATCGATAAACACTCATTGATGACCAATTGAGACATTTTAAAACAACTTATATAAAAAATCAGATACAAGGTGTTGCAGTTTAGGCGACAATAGACATTCTTTCTGATTTCACTATTGGATTAGGTTAGTGCAAGACTGCAAGTAAAATTTGCGCTGCCGTTTCTTCTTGTTGTTTTGATGTTCAGTGAAAACCTGGTAAAAACTTTTTCTGATTCCTAAAGTAGTGGTGCTGCAGTTTAATTATCCATAAATTCTTGCCCAGACTAAATGTAGAGATTGGCGTGCCTTCAATTTATCTACCGCATTATTTCAAAACGTGTAAATTTTCCTGAAAATGGAATAATTTTTATTCACAATCACTATAGTAATTTGACAATTACATGTCATCCGATAGGGCGGGAAGTGAGATTTCCCGCCCTCATTTCCCGCCCACGGGCGGGAAGTAAAACAGGTGCTACTTGTATTAATTGACGTCTTTAATTGTTGATACCTGCTATAAATACAAACGATAATTATAAGTATCAACATTTTATTTCGAATTCAAACAGCTTTTTAGCATGAATATGTAGACCATAATGTTGAAGCTTTCTTCGTTTTAGCTAGTTCACTAAATGTAGCACATTTTCAGAGGCCCTTTTAGCTTTTTTTGCGATGAAGCCAATTTTTAAACGTTGAATTGGCATTTTGTACCGCACTCTATTCACTCTTCTCAGGCCTCAACCAGGACGTAACTTATTGGGGCCACTTCTTCAAGGTCTGGGGGTGTTCAATTCAGACTTTCAGAATATTAAAACGATCACAACGAATTCTCACTAACGAATTTGAATTTTTATGACAAATCACTGACAAATAAATAAAATCATTTGTCATTTTGGAAAAATGCCTACTTAGTGAAAATCACTTCGCGAAAAGCTTCTAATTCACAAGGTTTTACATGAAAATGCAGAATATTCATTGTGATTGTGAATAAAATAGTATACACACCGCGGCGGGAAGCTCCATTCTTGCCTCGAGGTATACCGAACCTCGGCGCTGTGCGCCTCGGTTCTGTATCTACCTCTCGGCAGTAATGATCTGCTTCCCGCCTGGGTCTGTAATCTACTATTTCTCAGTAATACACTGTTGGACAAAAATACTCGGACACCAAAATTTTTAGTGAAATTGAAAGCGGCGTAACTCCTGAACCAAAAGAGTAATTTAAAAAAAAATTGCCATTTCTGTAAATCCCCATTCTTGGGCTATCACCTACCAGACGCGGTGTTTTATACAGGTTCCCTGAGTACGTTTTACAGGGTGTCCCGTAAATTTTTGCAAACATGTTAAAGTTTGAATGAATTATACCAAAACGGTGGACTGTAGCGACATCAAACAAGAGAACTTTTATTGAGTAAAATCATCAAGCAGTCGATTCCATTTATTGGAACATCGGTAATTTGAAGAGGGAAAAAGTTGAGACTGTCATCATCTGCAGATGCTTGTAGCATACGTAGCGCCCCCTAGGAAATACAGCAAAACTTAGTCCAAATAAGTATTCCCCGTACCAAAAAACTCTCGTGTACAAATTTTTGAATTATTATTCCCAAAACTTGACAAATTATTCAAGAAAATGTAAATGGAAATTTCCATTTCAACACCCTGTAACTTTTTTATTATCTACTTTTGGACTGAGGTCATTGTGGTTAAATCGTTCTATTTTGACCTCAGGAGTATGTGGTAGCGCGTTGTACACGTATTTCAAAGACACCCCGTATAAGAAAATTTCAAAAAATGACTTTTGGCGAGCTGTAACTCGAAAACCGTACATAGATTCAGTTTTTGCCACAGAGATTTTTTTATCAGAATGGAATGATCAACATCATATCCAAAGATTATCTCCCCAAGATGGGATACTTGGCCGAAAAATTAATCCCGATACCGAAGGCGGCAATAGTTCGTACAGTCGATTTTAGATAGAGTCACATTCGCCAAATTTCTTGCAGTTCTCTTCAATTCGAAAGTTGTCAAAAAATCAATTAGATGGCGGTATTAAAAAACCAGGCGGAGATGATCAAAAAAACAGGCGGCGGTGATCAAAATTGTCACTGTTGTTATGATGATGATTTATTTTCATTTTATTCCTGAATTATGAAAATTTGTGAAGTCAAGAAACGTTATTGTGGTGCGTTTAAGTTGTATTATTCATGGAATCAGTTTCATCTTGATGCATGGTCGTCTTTGTTCACAGTGAGTGTGTGTTTAAAATAATTTGGAACTAGATTTTGGCAATTAATTCAAATTTTTCTGGTACGTACATCCGATTTCCGAGGCCAAAATGAAGAGTACTGCAAATACTGCGAAACCTCCAAGCATTTTTCAAAATTCCAAACTGTTTGAATTACGGACACCGACACTGCAAAATTTTCATCAGTGCAAGAACGGCAAACTCGACTGCAAAGGCTCTGAGCTGGTTGAACAATTCATGGAACTGCTCATCTTGCGGCTAGTATTCGCCGGATACACATCATTTCTAGTTGAAAATTTATTAGTGACAAAAGTTTCAATATATTTTTTTGATTCCAATATGATTTAACTCGTTTCTCCTAGAATAATTATTGCCAGTTTATGTTTAAAATATTTCAATTAACCTTGTAAATTCAATTATTTTCGATAATCACGAGAAAAATTGAATTTGAAGGTGGGCACAAACCGGTGTACCTGTGCGGTGCACTTATAAAATTATAAAAAAATCATGAATATTGAAATTTACAAAGAGGGCTATGCAAGATTACGTCGATTGTAACCTAGAAACGGATTTATAGTGGCGGCATCTACAGCCGCCAGGGGCGTCGGATATTTCCGGATGATCCTTCGTGCCGCAATTATCGGGATTAAAAAATCAAACGTGCTCTTGCCAATCTTGAGGGGTTTATCTATGATCATATCCAAATTGTAGCGAAATTCACCGAAACCACTTTTACCTATAAATCGTGCGGGGTCCTTTGTAATTAAATTACTTGGCAACGTATCTGTCTATGTGTATGCCATTTAACGACACCAACTCAGAACTAATAACCATCGGCCTACTATGTCCGGATTGATTTTTCGGGGAAGTCGCCACCGTGTGGTTCATACACCAAACACAGCATTACAGAGCGCTGATGTCGAGTTCTGTTTCAGGCGAGAAATATAAATTCCAATATTTTCAACCTGGGAAACCGATTTCACACATAACAAGACAACTTGTTTTGCATAAAGCAATACAAATCGTACAGTCGAATATAAAATTAATTCCATCAGGATGATTATACTATCATCATGATAAAAATTCTATGTGCAAAATGAATTTATTGAAATAATAGGGAAAAATTCATGAAACAAGATCAGAAAAACACAATAGGGAGATTGATTATTTAAAATTGAAATCAAATAAAATAAAATAATTTTCATCTGCGAAATTATCTTGAGTACCTCAGGATCTTTAGGGAATTGATCGGTGTACCTACTTTACACGTTGCACTAGTTCAATATCTTTCCAGTTTGGTACACAACACACTAAAACCATTTTCTAGAAATTATTATATCCGAGGATTCTCAAAGAAGAGTGTGCATACCAAATTATCTTGAAACACCATCACAAATCATTACAAATATGAAATTTCACGATTTTTGAGTGACATCAACAAACGCCAACTTTTAAATAAAAATCATTGAATTTAAAACACCTTTAAATTCAATGATAAAATCTATGGATAAAATTAAAAAAATTGCACACAGCGACGCACAGTGTTTGGTGTACGAACTAAAATTTCCCCCGTCCCGCTTGAGGTAGCGGATACCCCGACATCCCCTCAGTTCACATAGGATGAATAAATCTAATCACGACACGCGTTTTCTTTAGAACAGCCACTCCTGATTCCCTTCATTAATGAACGCTCGGTATCAAACAGTAAAATACCAGCGTGTATGATGATGATAATTATGCCTAATACGTATCGGTACAGGTATCACTTTAGTATTGCCACGGAATTAATTAATCGTAGGTAGGTCCTTGGAGTAGTATTTTCGGGGCGGAAATATCGTCCTCATCCTCAGGCGTAGTCTGACGATTAATTAACTTGCGCAATGGCAGCTTCACGCACCCAAACGAAAATGTATGTGAACAGTTCTGTGGTGCGTGTTCGTCGCTGTGGCGGTAATACCAGTAATTTTACAAGTAATGAAAAAAGAAACGAGTGAAGTTATCGAATATATTTCGATAACTACATAATATGTGAGCTAATGTAGCCGCAACCCCAAGAAAATTACTGGAATTAATCGAATTCGGAGAAATTGAAACTTATATAAAAGTGTAGTGAACTGCTATAAATAAGTAAATAATTACTATAGTGCCGACCATTCATCACACTCGACCCAGGGGTTAATTACTCACCCTCGGTAGTATACCAAGGACACAGAATGTAAGACATTTTCAAGTCCAATCTGCAACTTGCAAAAATATCGATTCTTCAGCAAGTTGTTGAATATTTTTTATGTATGTGCGAGTGCTTGACCGTGTTATAGATTGTTAAATCATTTTTGTCCGTTATTGTACCTCTGGTTTTATACATTACACATACAGTCAACTTCGGATATAACGAACGGCCTTATGACATCTAAAATGGTTCGTTATAAGCAAAATAATCCTATGTACTGTTATTTGGTTTTTCAAGACCATAATCCCAAAAAATTTGGGCATTTGGGCATTCTAATTTTCGAATTATTTATTTCCAACTTGACCGACAACGTAAGTATTTCGGATTTAGCGCCTCCATCAGGCGTTAGGTTCATTATAGTTATAACCGAACAAAAATGCATGATGACATGGTGTAAATAGTCGTTTTTGACGGGACTTTCCTAGTAGTTCGTTTTAAACGAGTGTTCGTTATATCCGTGGTTAACTGTATGTATACTTGTGCAAGATATACAGTGCGCGTCTAAAGTGCTTCCCCCCTGAAAAATTTTGAACGGGTAGAAATTTTTGAAATCTCTTGGACAGGTTAATTTCTATTTTCGACGAAGCAACTTTTCGCGCATTTTTTTATTCTCCTACATTTACGGTTTGACCGGAAATGACTGCAGCATTGTTCTTTTAAATGGACGCACCTGACTTTTTTTGCATTTTCGGATGGTACGATTTTTTGAATGTAAGAACAAGTTTTCACCGCTCAAAAGTTTTGAAAAGACTTGAAATTTTTATCTCGTTTTGATCGATTCATGTCCAGGTATTTTGAAAACGACGGGAATTTTCGAAAAACGCTTAGACATATTCATTTTGTTTTTCAATGCTGCATTTTTTTATCAAATGTCATCCATTGCATCACTTACGGTTTGATTTGAGGGTGGGGGGGAGCACTTTAGACGCGCACTGCCAGGGCTCTGTCATCTAACGGGCCGAAAGACTGCACAAAATCGGCCTCTAGACATGTCAATCAATGTCAATCCATATAATTTTCTGACTTTTGTCATTTGTTGAGGTTCAGATGCGGTTTTAAATCTAAATAACGTGTATATTACTGCAAATATGAACGATATTGTTGGTTCTCGGTTACATTGTGACTTGTTTCCGACCGTTTCTGGTGAGTATTTTACACTCCTCATACCACATTTCCTTGAATTTCGTGAAAAACAGTTTTTTTTTTAGAAAAGTCCGTATTACCATTGTTTTACCGTTAAACAACGTTAAACAATGGTATTACACTGTCATAATTAGGCGTCGGCAATCAATTCTGGCGTTAAATAATTTTTAAAATTTTAATTTCCTTGAAATGTCTCAGTTTTCCTATAAAAATGATGTGTTGATGATCTTAAGAATGGCATGAAATTTTTTTAGATCATTCGGCAGAATTGGTTGCTGACACGTAATCATGATAGTGTAACAAGGACTTTTCTGATTGACAGGTCTAGAGGCCGATTTTGGGCATATTGCCATGATGTCAGCTCAGTCTTTCGGCCCGTTAGATGAAGCTGGCTATGGCACTGCTTATAAGTATACAGAGACATCAAAAAATCCTTCATAAAGGGAGGCTATGATAATCGTTCTGTCTCATTTGAAAACTACTAAAAGGGTAGAGAGAGAATGAGAGTCATAGTCTGCCTTAATGAAGGATTTTTTTTATGTCTCCGCAGTATGTAGCCTGATTTAATAAGGTGCTTATTATTATCAAATTAGAATCATAAAAATGGTTGTTGTGAGTTTGGCTATTTTATTTTAGTTCATAAGATCTTCATTTAATGACGGCTGGAAGATACAATCTCTGATTTTTCAATAATTTGTTTTGTTTCTTTGCTAAATTAAATTAAAAAAATTCAATTTACCATGAATCGGAGAACTTATTCGATCGCTCTGTATTTATATTTCATATATTTCGAGCATTATAGATTGCGAGTATGCGGAAATAGGATTGTGTCTCCTAAAGCTTTAAAAAGTTTGTACTATTTACAAAGCTGAAACAAACTGGTTTATTGTTTATTAGAATTCTAAATTCAACATTTTTCAATACACCAATCGCTTAAGATAAATTAATTAACTTTTTCTCAACCCTATTGTATAATGGTATTATCGAGAGTATTATGTTAATTACGGTGACTCTTTTTATAGAATTATTCAAATTCATTTTTTGGTAGAATAGGATACGTTTACCACCGGTTGTTAAATTGGTCGCTTTTTATTGTTTGGTTAATCGTAAAAGATTTCGAGTTAGTTAAAGTTAATAAGAGTTGGTAAGATCATATACCTTCAAACCTGTGGTTCAGTTCTGGTTTAAACGAAGTTCAGCCTGATTACACATTATTAGGAATCAAAGCGAAGGGCTAAATAGACAAACAACTAATCAAATACGGACGTATTCTTGAGAATGGTACTGAGTATTGAGAAGTACAATCTGTTGTTGCAGGGTGAGAATAATTATTGATAATTTTAATGCCAATGTTGATTGAAAATTCATGGGCAGGTGGATTCACATCGCATATGTAGCTCACCTACCGCGCTCTGCCGTTGAATTTCTTTGATACTCTACTATATTTACCACATTTACTGAATATTTACCAGTGCCCTGTACAGCACATTTATCAAGTGGCCAACCCCTCGCTTCATGACGATTTTGTCTCAGTATCTTTACAGCTTTCATGACTTATTATCCTAGATAAGGCGTTTTATTATTCAGATTATGCAGTGTGTTTACGTACATTTTATACTGGTAATTATAGTTATGCAGATTTCTCCACATTTTTACGATTTTAGCTTTATTAACTGTTTTTTTTTTGGCAGGTACATACTATATTACACTATCGATTTGTTATTAACGATTTCATTTGACCAGAAAGTTATACCTCTTATTCAAAGTGATAATAACATTATATGTATTGTACTACCGGAAACGCAGACGTTTGAGAGCTCGTCAAAATGGTCCCATAAAGAATAAGGAAACCCTAGTAGCACCAAATATATACGAAATATTCATTAAATATTGGTTCAGGCCCAAATGTGGATTTAAAAATGTCGTTTGAATAGTTGATATCTTGAATTTTGTTTGTTCGTCAATTTTCACGTTGATATTTCATTTATTCATTTGGTACCTGCTTATCTTAATCTTAATCTATTGGGGCGGGACTTGATGCAGGTGCCATATAAGGGACGTCGATGACACTTCCATAACGTATAAATTAGGTATTGGACGTCTCTGGATAAACTGCTAAAACATTGATTAAATTTTTCATCATATGAAATTATATTTTATCTATGTATTTATAATAATCTCAAAAGCTCAACATGACAATCACGGAATAATGGCAATAATGTATATGTACTTACAGTGATAACGTTCAATATCAACTTACACAGTGTTACTAAATAATGTTTATAAGACTTTAAAGACGAGAGATCTTGAAATAGTAGATTGGGTTATTAGGATAAAAAAAGTGAAGCTTTATGTGCTCAGGCTGGAAGTTTGGCAGACGCACGCAGGTAATCCAGCCTAAGCACATAATAGCTATTTATATAACCATTTACGAAAAGATGGTGTTTTCCGCACTAGTCGTGGAAATTATCGAACGAGGCGAAAACCGAGTTCGATAACACGACATGTGCGGAAACACCGTTTTCGTATGTATTATATACAAGATTTTTTGACTTTGAGACTTGTTTTTGGGAACCTTTTACATTTTTCGTTTGGAAATTCAACATACCTAGTAGGTTGGAGGCAATTAACGCAAATCACCTATGAGAATAAAGGAAAAATTAAAATTGAAACGTCATCATTTCGATATTCGATATCGAAAAAGAATGTCAGTGTCATTTTATCGCACCGAGAACGTCATATCGATATCACATTGACCATCGAAAAGTCAACTTTAAATAATCCTTGTGGATAAAAGCCACTTTTTATCTGAACTAGAGAGGACACCGCGCTGCTGCCCGTTGTCCGTCATTTCTTGATTGTTATACAAATCTATAACAAATGTGATAAGGTGATAATGAAGAAGTCTCATTCTCAATTATAATTTACAATAGATCACGTTTAAAATGGATATTTGAACCATAATAACATCAAAATAAATAGTCTCGGGTATCACTCCGTGGTGAGTGTGAGACTTTGGGACGAAAGCGTCGGTAAGCTCAAATATGTACGATAGAGATAACACTTTCATCCAGGGCGACGCCCGGTATATTTTTATGAACACGTTCCCGTAAAGCGATCGGAACGATATTTACGAACAAAGCGTTCATCTTCGGTCCGCTCCTCTGGTCCGCCCTGTTCACTTACGTTGGCGTTTTGATGACGATTTCACGATTTACACCAATCAAAAAGACTCTTAGCATCTAACGCTCCAACTTCATTTGTAAGAGACGATGTTGAGATCATCAACTTTGTTTATAAGGATAGAGCTGTCCCAAATTATCTGTGCCCCAAGGTCAGATGCGCATTCGTACAAAACGTTAATAAATGAAACCCAATCTTGAGCTCTATATGAAGAACATCAGTAGCGCCGATAGTAAACTTCCCCTTTGCGTTGGAATTACATAAAGTAAATAATAATTCGATTATTTCTATGGTATTTGAATGTCTAATGTATAATATTGACTATTTTCTGTCAATTATTGATTAGTTATCCATCTAATATCCTCATTATTTATGAATTAATAAATAATATCTTGATTTCGGCAATGAAGATGTCCGCTAGAATTTTCTGCCAAACTACCAACACGAGAAAAAAATAAATCACAAGGAAATGTAGCCTAAAGTCTTAGCTTTAAAATGAGCTCTAACTGAACTTTCTACGTCTTTTAGTTTTTTAATTACAGCGAATTAATTGGAGCAAAACATGGTCAATTGAAAATTTTTGATCGATAATCGCAAAAAGTTTCAAACAAAAGTCAGAGAGCGACACAAGAGCTTTCCAAAACCTTTCAACACTTTTGGTCCAGGTGCTCTAGTTTTCGAAATATCGACAAATTAGTCGGGTCGAAGAATCGGAGCGGACATCTTAAATGTGCGATCGACCCGACTAATTTATTTTCGCTTTGTCTTGAGAGCCAGTAGAGAGCATTTTCGGTCTTGTGTGCGTACGAACTTTCTTCATATTTTTCGATCGAGAATCACCTTTCGAAATGATCGACAACCAATTACGGTATACGCTATATTCGATGAGAACTTTCAGAAATTACTCCATTTGAAGTGAATTTAATTACCCTAATTGTACGACATTCATCAAGTGCACAATTTCCATCACCTATGCCTGTGGCAATTAAGGGAATTAGCGTTTTTTCTTCATCGGTATATACATTTTGGAGACTTATCGCTTTAACCTAATCGAACTAATTACTTTAGTATTCATCGCATCACGGCTTGTATGCCAAGAATAAACATCAGTTATTGTGGGCCAAGTCACAAATATTTGTGTCGTCGAATTCAAAGCATCGTATTCATAACCATAACCAAAATTATTCGGGCAGTAATAAAATTATTGCGCGTGAACAAAATACAATATTGCTGACATCCTGTCTTATAACATATTCATTATCGGCCATAGAAGGCTGTAATAGGCTATTTAAAAGAAGAGAAGTCTTAAAATTAAATATAATAGACCATTTCCATAGACCTTTTGTCATTCAACTAAGGCTTAGCAATTTCACTATTATAACATTAGACAAGGTGGATAAGGCCAACTGATCCATGTGATGAAAGAAGATTTCATTTTTTTAATATTATTGCCACAAATGAAAAATGCAACGAAACGATCCCTTGTTGGATAGATTTCCATGGTTCAAATATAAGAACTTATCAACTTTATTTCAACGAAATTACAAATAAATGGGTAGTATCTCAGTTCAGCACGTTGTGCTGTTGTTTACGCCCGCACGTGCTCTACTGCTTCGCCGGAGGGACTGCCCGCTCGCTCGGCTGGTACCGTTCGGCCCTTCTCGGCCCGACCGTAGTGCCCTCGGTCCCCGTTCGCGCTTACAGTCGGCCAGGCTACCTCTTCCCACGTCCTCGTGGAGTTGGAGACCTGTAACCCACAAAACATTAGTCACCTGTAAACACCGACATTGCATTTCTTTCTCTCTTTTTTCGTCTGAGTCTCGCATTTGTACCATCAAACGGTTACAAACACGTCTTACGTTAAAAGGAGACACGTCGCCACTTTGGCATAATTTTGTCATTGGTACAACCGTTTCTACCCTTCATCGCCAGAGGTCGTGCCTGAACACTTCCCCATTCGTGGCCTCGTTGGCGTATACATGATCATGTCTCAACGTTCTGATTTACCGGTTTCGTCATAATGTGGTAGGGCCTCAGGCCCCGTACCCACCTTCATCGTCCGCTCTGAGTTCCATTGAACCCGTGAGCTGACCCTCAGGGTCATCGTCATCCTCCTCGTCGCTCATGGCAGCAACGAAGGGCTTGAGGTGATCAACTGCGATCACGCCTTTGTACTTCTTTTGACTTCTCTGGGAGCCAGGCAAGTCTTCGATCACGTATCGGTCATGATCTAAAACCTTGGACACAACGTAAGGTCCGCTAAACTTAGGCAGCAACTTCCTGCTTTTACCATCATTGCTGGCGATATTCTTTCGTATGAGAACCTGTTGTCCGACCAAATACACCGTTGGTTTGGTCCGTTTTGCGTCAAACAAACGTTTTTGCTTGACTTGTTCATTGAGCACTCGTTCGCTCACTTGTTCTCTTGTCCCCTGCACGTCATCGTCAAAGGTGTTATCGCATACTTCATGTTGCAAGAACGCGTCGCTCATGCCATGGGGCCGGTAGCCCATTAGCAGTTCGTAGGGCGTCTTTCCCGTCGTCTTATTCACCGTTGAGTTGATTCCCCATCGTATTTTCGCGATTGATTCATCCCATTTGACTTCGCTATCAGCACTGCAGGCGAGAGCCGAAAGAATGGTGCGGTTATATCTCTCGTTCTGGCCGTTTGCCCGTGGAGTGGCAGTGGCATTCAAAATGACTTTTGTCCCGATCTTCGAGCAGAAGCTCGCGAACGCTTTGCTGGTATAGCAACTCCCTCGGTCACACACCAAGCGCCTTGGTACTCCGAACATTTCGATGATGTTCGTCAGAAACGTAATAGCTGGCCCAACTTTCGTTGTTGGTACCGCTTTGATGAAGATAAATTTCGTAAAGGCATCGACAGCCGTGATTATGTAGGAGTTTCTTTTGGTACTCTTAACAAAAGGCCCCAGATGATCGACATGTATTGTGTCCATAGGCGTCGGCACCTTTTCGATTGGGTGTAAAAATCCAGGCCGTTTACCCGATTTTTCCTTATGATACGCACATGCCAAGCAGCAGGCGATGTAACGGTTGACGTAACGTCTCATGTTAGGGAACCAATAATTCTTTTGTAACGATTCGAGTGTTTTCTCTGTTCCAAAGTGGCCTGCGCCCTCGTGATGGTACGTTACCACTTCACGCCTCGCCATCTGTGGAACCAGCCACCTTGGCCCGTCTTTCGTCAACCGATACACTCGGTTGTCTTTGAGGACGTATTCCTCACGCAGCTTTCGTTCTTCGTTATCCGCAGCTTTTCCAGACGACAGTACTTCATGTAGGTATCGACAGCGTTCGTCCTTCAATTGAACGGCCAATACCCAGTCGTCTTCGGAGATGCTCACCGTTAAAACTTCAATCTCGTCAGAGTTGTCAGAAGCATCGATCGCGTTACGACTCAAGGAGTCTACATGAGCCATCTTGGTTCCTGGTCGATATTCGACCACAAAGTCGAATTCTTGTGTGGTCAGCCACCATCGACCAATGCGTGGTATCAGGTCACGCTTTGTCATTGTCGTTCGTAAAGCATTACAATCCGTGACCACTTTGAAAGGTCTCCCCAAGAGATATATCCGGAACCTTCTGAGAGCTTCGACGACAGCGAGTGCCTCCAGCTCATACGAATGATACCTCTGTTCTTCCTTGCTGGTCTGACGGCTACAATAGAGGACAGGTTTCAAAGCTTCGTCTTTTTGTCTCTGGAGCAGAATGCCACCCAGACCCCATTTGGACGCGTCCGTGTGGACCTCAATATCCAACCCGGGATCGTAAATTGCCAATACCGGTCGACTTGTCAATTTACTTTTCAGTAGATCAAACGCTTTCTGCTGTTCCGCTCCCCACTCGAATTCTACATTCGCCTTGGTCAACGTCGTAAGTGGCCTAGCGATCACAGCGAAGTCCTTGATATATCTTCGAAAATAGCTAGCCAGTCCGATGAACTGTCTGATCTCGTGTACATTACCAGGTGCGGGAAATTTTGACACAGCATCAGTCTTTGCAGTACCTGGACGTATCTGACCCTGGCTAATCTCCTGTCCAAGGTACTCGATCTTGGTCCGGAAGAAAAAACATTTGGACAACCTAAGAGTCAGTCCCGAAACTCTAAACGCTTTTAGAACTTGCTCCACAGCTATCAAGCCACTTTCGATGTCTCGTGATGGGATCAGAACGTCATCCATATATACCAGTGCGGTGTCAAAACGCAACGGTCCTAGCACCTGATTAATTTTCCTCTGAAAAACCGCAGGGGCGTTGACAAGACCGAAAGGCATTCTGAGATATTCGTAATGCCCATCTGGGGTCACGAATGCAGTCTTGTCTATCGAGTCCGGTGCCATCGGTATCTGGTGGTAACCACTGGCCAAATCCAGGCTGGTAAAGAAAACGCTCGAGTTCAACCTTTCCAAATAATCATCACATCGCGGTAGTGGATACCGATCTTTGACAGTTTTTGCATTTAATTTTCGGAAATCCACGCACATTCGCAGTTCCCCGGTCTTCTTTCGTACTAATAAAATCGGACTTGAAAAAGACGACTCCGATTCGCGGATGATCCCATTATCCATTAAGTCCTTGACTATTCCACGAACTTGCTCGCGCTCCGTTATCGAAAGTCGATATGGTCGGTACGTAACCGGCACATCGTCTTTCAGTTGGATGGACATCTCCACCCCTTTCGCCTCGCCTAATTCTTTCGTATTTTGAGAGAAACAGTCACGGTACTTATTCAGTAAATAAAGGAGCTTCCCCTTTACCTCTGCGCTTAAACCTTTCTCTACCTGACGTTCAACATCGTTCATGTCAAACAATCGATTCGTATCTACATTTACCGAGAGAATGCTTACCTCGTCGGACGCGTCGTCCAAGTAACAGGGACGTCCCCTCGCAATTACTTGAGTTCGCCGAAAGGAGATCGGCCTATTCGAATAGTTGACGACTGGAATTCTGCCATCTCCCGTCGCAATCACACATCGAGGGACGTAATGTTCACACTGTGGTGGCAACCGTTCTTGGTACTCCAGGTAGACATCGCCGTGGTACGCCTCGGTGGAGTACTTCAGGTAACCCACGTGGTGAGGTGGCAACACCAAAGTTTCCTCGCAGCGTAGTGTCACCTTCGTAGGCAACTCGTCGATCTCAGGTAGCTCGGCCATGTTGGAATCAAAAAGTCGCACTTCAGATCCCTTCTTGACCAGCGTGACGTTAGCTTGGTTAAGGAACGTTTGTCCGATTATCACGGGAATCTCTTGGAGGCGGTCGGGAACTATGTAAGCTTTGACGTTAGCCGTGATGAGGTCTGCATCCAGACAGATTGACACTTCGCCAATCGGCCGTGCAGACCCGCCCGCATATCCGGTCATCACAATATTATTCGGACATTTGCCCCACTCTATTCCCAAGTCCAAAGCGTTACTTTGGCGTATGGTTACGATACTACACCCGGTGTCTATAAATGCCTTAACCGGGCCATGATTGTTAATTTTACAATCAATGAAATAGCATTTAGAGTCTGCGTTCCGTGTTTCGCAGATAAGTACGCCTTTCCTCTTTTCTTTCGGACACGCGCGGCTATCGTGTCCTAATCGTCTGCAGGACGTGCACTCCATTCGCGGCTTGGGACATTCCGTTGCCATGTGACCCTCACTTTCACAATTGTAACATCGAAATTTCCGAAAAGGCTTTTTCTTAGGTTCGTCTTTCTTTTCGGGCAGACTCTTCCTATCCCCGAACTTGCGGTTTCTGTCGCGCCGATCGCCACTGTCTGTTTTGGTTGAGGTTAGGGTGGATATGTATTGCGCATACAAATCCTCCGGAACGACGTAACGTCCCGCCCTCGCTCCCGCCTGGATAGTAGAGTCACCGAATCCGTCTATTATGCAAGAAACGGCATTTTTGCCGCTAATTGAACACGCTTGAAGTAAGGCGCTCTTGGCAAAATAATATTGCGTCCATGATTCATCGCGTTTCTTTTCCCTGTTGACTAATTCTTTCAAAATCGTGGCATAATCGTGATGATCAGGGAAAGCTCGGGTAAGTTTATCTTTCCAGTCGCGCCATGATAAATCGTAATCGGACAAATTATTGTACCACGTCTTTGCAAGCCCTCTTAGACGACACTGCATATGGTAAATAGTGGTTTTCTCGTCCCACCCATTAATAGCCGCCAGCTGATCGATTTTCTCGATCCATTTCAACGCGGTAAGATTCGGGCTTTCCGGGTTAAATTCAGGAATACAATCCGGTCTTACCGAGAATTTCGATGTCGATTGTTCGGACGTGGTCGCAATACGGGATGCTAAACTGTGGACAAGTTGTTCCAGTTTCTCAATTCTCTGTAGTGACGCGTCGTCACCTCCCGATACTTTGCTGGGACTCCGGCCGCTCGCCTCCACAGTCTCGTCAACAACACTTACGGAACGGTCACGGTTACGTATACCACTACCGTCTAGAGCACGTCGCTCATTCCGCTTTTCTTCTGAGGAACGCTCACGCGAACGTTGCGATCGGTCCCCGCGTGATTCCAACAAGCTCCGTAACAATCTATTCCGCATGGCCAGCTCCGTCACATTGCGCTCAGCTGATGTCGAACGCCAATTCCGTTGCCGACGATCGAGTACGGAACGACCCCGTGAATTTGACCGCGACCGCCGCGATCGTTTCGGCGTACTTCCGCCCTCCTGTCGACGCCGCGATCGCGAACGAGAACGTCGTCGACGATCACGTTTGTCCATTTTCTATTGCGACAATCCGCGCTCTCTGCGTGAAAGTACCGATACCGCTCTCCGGCTGGATAGGGTAGGCTATGGTTCAGGAAAAATGGACTCGTCCGATTCCACCATACACACAACCGAATGAAACGCACTAATAGGGCAATTTCAGTCACCAACCCCCTCGGTAGGGTGAATCCCAATCCCGCCGCTGCACTATAAGAACTTATCAACTTTATTTCAACGAAATTACAAATAAATGGGTAGTATCTCAGTTCAGCACGTTGTGCTGTTGTTTACGCCCGCACGTGCTCTACTGCTTCGCCGGAGGGACTGCCCGCTCGCTCGGCTGGTACCGTTCGGCCCTTCTCGGCCCGACCGTAGTGCCCTCGGTCCCCGTTCGCGCTTACACAAATAAAAATATTTCTCGGCAAACGTCCCCTTTATAGGGAATTCTCTTACTATTTTGACGAGAGGAATCTGCCCTGAAGCGTTGGTCCAACAACAATTTTGAATCAGGATGTATACATTGTGTAATATGAAAAGTTTCCATAGCTGTAACTTTTTAATTTTTGATCGATTTCAAAAAATGAAATAGTGGTAGAAAGAGTTTTCAATGCTCTAATCAATTTTCTTCTTTCACAAAAATTGTAATTTCACCAATAGTTACCGCTATTTTTGTTAATGAATGTTTGTTTCGATCGACGGGGAATATTTTTCTGATTCCATTGGTGGTCAAAATTATGATTTTGGTCTGGTATGAAACGGATTAGAATGAAAATTACATAGAAAAAATTATTCGTACGTTGAATTTGCGACATCGCAGAGTGGCCGTGGTGAAATATCATAAGGAGGCTAAAGTTGTTAGCGTTCTGACGTCTCTGACACCCAGTGCAGTACCGCAGTTTGAAATCCGCCAAAAAATAGAAAAGTTACAGCTCTGGAAACTTTTCATATTACACAGTGTATACTGAATATTTTGGATGATTTATTTTATGTGGAATCCATAAATAACGTTTGGCATACATTGAAATGTTGATGTTATATCATGTCAAAGTACGAATATTGTATAATAATTGGAAAACGTATATTCTATGGAATATTGGATAAATATGTGTATTTGATATAGAAACATAGCAAACAGTAGATGGCGCTATGTCTGCATGTCGCTGACGTTGTATGTTTTCATTGCTATAAAGACGTGCTTTTTAAAAATCACAAGTCGTCGCCAAAATGGTGGCTAATGGAACACCCAAGGCCCAAAAATATTTGGTTCTTGCCTTGTTCTGTGTGAGACGTATTTCAACGGTGGTTTCTTCTAAAAAACCGTGAAGAACCAGTTGCACAATATACAAAATATTATCTATTCAGTTCTGTAGTTCAATCGAAATAAAATAAACAGTGGGCTGTTGCCCACGTCAAGAAAATAGTGAATACTGCTCCAAAGGAGGAGTAATCTTGAGGAAATGTTTCGGACTAAATTTTAACCAAATTAACGACTGAGAATTTGTGTAAGTGTATCAAATATTAAAGAAAATAGAGACATGGAGTTATCTTAATTGAACAATGAACTGATTACTTCTGAATAAATGAAAATTCAGCGTTATTTGAAGCAGATAGAAAAACAGCTAACCTATTTTCAAAAGCCCGCATTTCTATTTACACTATGCCAAAATTCGTGACAGAAAGGTTGTGTTACAATGACAAAATTACCAAAACGTCAAATTCTCCTCCGCACTACATAATTGAATGGACTTCACAATGGCATACATATCAACACAAATCCAAATAAAGTTTGCCTTAAAAAAAATATTTATACAGTATGTCCCCGGATGGGGTTACAAAGAAAAAAAGTTTTTTATTTTTGATTTCACAGAAAAAATCATTCTTGACAAAATCGCCTGCATGCTTTCAAACCGCTAAAAACTATTTCGTTCTCATTTTAACGGGAACAGTTATTTTTTATTCAATTTAGGCCCGATCTTTTCATCTCCCAGTTAAGTTTATCCGGCAGTTAAATTTGTTGATTTTCATTGTTGCAACAATTGTAACCCAGGTATTTAACCGCCAGTTAAACTTAACCAGAGGTGAAGAGATCGGCCCTTAATTTGAAAATTTTGGACTTAGAAATATTTTCATCCGAAATTAATAGAAGTACCAGTAACCGAAACCATGTCAGAGGACTTTGCAACAGTCACTGTAATCACCAGCATAAGCACCCATCAGCACGTCATATCATTTACAAATGGAGGAAATATTCATAGCGAAAATAATTCACGCGATGTTAAATCGATATACAGGCTGTTTGATAAAAACTCCAGAACGCCACAGTTCCTTTGGTTGTGATCCGATTTCAAAAACCCATCAACAAAAAATTATTTATTTTTCATGCACTACGAATAGAGCTTGTTACCAAATTTTTTCCATCAACTTCTTTTTTTAACATTGGTAAATTTAATTTTTTAAGAGTAAAGTACGGTTACTTCTAATTTAAAATTGAAGTATGTATTTTTCTTTTTACTATGGTATGTAGAAAGTGGTCATTTTTTCAATGTTTATCCAAGAAAACGCATAAAAAGTTTCGTTCGATTTGAATGAAATTTAAAAAATGTCAGTTTCAGGAGTGCTTTGGATTCCAAAGCAAACGTGAAAATGACGTTTTTTGTTCAATCCGACCAAATCTGGCGAATCATTTTTTGCGTTTTTCTGATGATTATCAAGGAAAATTTACTTTTTTGTTGGCCGATGGTATAGAAAAAAATATCTACTTCAACTTTGAATTGAAAATAATCGCGTTATAATATTAAAAATGTTAAATTTATCAATGTTAAAAAAAGAAGTTGAGGGAAAAAATTTGGTAACAAGTCCTATTCGTAGAGCATGAAAAATAAATAATTTTTTGTTGATGGGTTTTTGAAATCGGATCACAACCAAAGAAACTGTGGCGTTCTGGAGTTTTTATCAAACAGCCTGTAGATCGATATCAACTACAAGCAACCCTGCGCCCTACTTATTGTCCGAGATTACAGGAAAATATAAAATAGTAAAAGAAAAAACCGAAATCTCATATTTAAACAATGCTGTCGGTGACTGTTACAAAGTTTCGCACCATGGTTTCGGTTACTGGTACTTCTATTAATTTCGGACAAAAATATTCAAAGTTCTGACATTATGACGGGTGCTTGTGCTGGTGATGACTGGCTGTTGTCAACTTCTGCACTATGGTTTCGCTTACTGGTACTTCCATCAATTTTGGATGAAAACGATGAAAATATTCCAAAATAAGTCCAAAATTTTCGAATAAAATTCAATAAAAAAATGACTGTGCATGTTGAAATGGAAACGAAATGGGTTTTAGAGGTTTAGGAGCAAGCAGGCGATTTTATCAAGAATAATTTTTTCTGTAAAATCAGAAATATTTTTTTTTCCTCTTTCAAACCCCATCCGTGGACATACTGTATATAAGGAAAAATCGAAATCTCAGATTCAAACAATGCTGTCGGTGGCTGTTACAAAGTTTCGCACCATGGTTTTGGTTACTGGTACTTCTATTAATTTCGGATAAAAAAAAGTCCAAAATTTTCAAATTAAATTGAATAAAAAAATCACTGTTCCCGTTAAAATGAAAACGAAATAGTTTTTAGCGGTTTGAGAGCATGCAGGCGATTTTGTCAAGAATAATTTTTTCTGTGAAATCAAAAATTAAAAAGTTTTTCCTCTTTGTAACCCCATCCGGGGACATACTGTATGTATGAAATACAGGCTGTATCTTAATTGCTGTCGAGAATTTGAGTAGGTGATTCTTCGTTGAAAAATAGGAAAAAAGGTTATATGGGCATAGGTCCTAAAATACTTCCCTGCGGAGCCAGCGGTCCCCAAAGTTGGCCCTAAAAAAACTTTTTTTCGAATATCTCCAAAACCAATCCCAGTAGAAAAACTGAAATTGGCAGAGAGTTACACAATATTATCTTGCATCATCTCATGCATTCGACGAATTTGGGAGAATCCATTAGCGTACAATTTGGGGTGGTCGTTATGGCATTGAAATAAACTGTTGCGAAGAAAAAGTATCGGACGTGAACATCTTCACGGACGGTTCCAAAAATAGTCGAGGCACGGGCTCGGGTATCTTCTCCGAAGATCCAGACCTGCGAGATAGTTTAGCTCTTGGATGCTACTCCAGCGTGTTCCAAGCGGAACTGACGGGGGGTGACTCAAGGGGCCAAAAGAGCCACTGAACTTGGAATCAGGGGCAAGTCTGTACGCATCATGACAGATAGTAGAGCGGTATTGCTAGCTCTGAGAGGGTCCAGGATCAACTCAGGGCTGGTCTGGGAGGAATGCCACCTATCTCTGGAAAGACTGATGGCGGCAGAAAATGTCGTAGACGTTGCATGGGTGAAAGGACATACAGGAATACAGGGCAATGAAGAGGCAGATGAGCTGGCGCGCGAAGGCTTCGACCGACACCTGATCGGGCCGGAGCCGGCGCTACCGGTAGCCCTTTCTACTCTGAATACCCTGATTAAAGAAGACACCCTGACCAGACACTCTGGGGAATCGACTGAAGGCTACAGACAGGGGAGGGCCGCCATCAAGGCACCATCCCTCAAAAGAGCCAAATTTTGCCTGCGACTAACCAGAGACAATCTCCGAAAACTCGTAGGGATATGGACCGACTGAACAAACATCTCTACACGCTGGGCGTCGTAACCGATCCCACTTGTCGAGGGTGCTTAGAAGAGGACGAGACAGCGGAGCATGTGCTATGTCACTGCCCCGCGCTTGCGTCGACCCGAGGATCCATACTAGGGGACTTTTGGCCAAGTATGGCCGACATTAGCAACACCGCACCCGGTGCGGTCCTCGAGTTTATCAACTCTGTTGGTTGGCTCGAGGGCTAGCGGTGGGCGGCAGGGAAATGCGCCGGAGGGGTCGCACAATGGGCCCATGTAAGAGGCCTAAGTGCTAGAGTGGCGCAAGCCACTCACCCTCCAAATCCTAATCCAGAATCCAGGGGTGGTCGTAAGTTTGAATTTCTCACAACTTTTTATTGGGTGACATTTTTGAAAGTTTTACTGCAGCATGAGACTCGTTGGTCAAAAACATGCAAAAAGGTGCTCATTGGTCATAGCGCTAGGATCGACTGTTTCCGACAAAAATCGATTTTTTCGTTTGCGCACGTGCATGAGCATTCAGCAACTCTCATCATAGTCGACTAGGATTCACGTGTTAAATTCAATCAGAAATTCAAGAATCATTATTTCATGATGAATTATGGTCATTTCGAACATAAGCATCTACAATCATTACCTGATCTTCCATGAAGTTCTCGTTTTACATAAATTGATCATTTTTGATCCAGTGTTTTTTGTGCAGAACAAGTTATTATTGTTCTTTGGAACTGATTGTTTTTGATTTTGTGAATCCTGAAATAATGAATCTTGAATTTCGGATTGAATTTGACACGTGAATCTTGTCGACTATGATGAGAGTTACAGAATGCTCATACACGTGCGCAAACGAAAAAATCTATTTTTCTCGGAAACGGTCGATTCTAGCGGAGTCATAGCGCTAGGATCGACCGTTTCACCTCATCAGCACCTTTTTGGCATGTTCTTGACCAACGAGTCTCATGCCGCAGTGAAACGACGATGAATCACCTCCTGAAATTCTCGACAGCAATTAAGATTTAAGGTACATTTACAACCAATCCGATTCCGGCACACTTCTAAATCGGATTGCAAAGTGTGGTAATAACTTCAAATGAGGAGTGACCACCATTTACAATAAAAATTTATATTCGAATTTCGGGTCTAGCGATTTCTAGTGTTGTCATGGAAAAATGATAAAAGTTGGGAATTTGCAATCGGTGTTGTTGTAAAATTGGATGGACCCAAAAACCACGTTTTCTTCTAGCTTTCTTGGGTTTTTCAATAGTCCGTCTGCTCGATAAGAAGGAGATTGTTGCTAAACAGGCCAAACTGCCAAGCAAGATTGCTTTGGCTCGAACATTCAAATGCATTGTTACGACTGGAATTAATACGAATGAGTTAACTAGAGGAATCCGTTACTACAATTTTCCTACCAGTTTGTATTCACGCTATTCACAATTTTGGACGTTATTTTTAAGAGAACGACTGCAAACAACCATAAACACCATTTCGTCAGATCTGTCAAACTTTGTCATTTGTGTCGCAATTCGAATTGAAAGTTTGCGATCTGCAAACATGCACTCCAATTCGAATTGAAACACGGAGCGTGCCGAATTCAGATTGGGCGTTGTGAATGAATACACGAAAAAGCCCACTGTCAAACATGCAATTCGCAATCGGAATCCGAATTGGAATTGGTTGTAAATGTACCTACAGCCTGTATATTTAAAAAATGTTTTGAAAATATAACGAAAATATAATGTTTGCTAGGTATTAGCACAGTTTAGGTAGATACAGTTGAATGATCCTTATGGGAAAAAGTTTAACCTGTGTTTTGTGTACCCCACTTCTCCTCTTACCTAGACATAAAGTGGCGACATCTTGCAATTGCCATGCAGATTTCTGCGGAACTAAAAAAAACATCCAGAAATTACATCCACTTTGAATAAACTTTTTCGCACGCGCATCAGTCAACTGTCTCTACCTAAACTGTGGTATTAGGAAGAAACGTGTAAAACATATCTCAAAGATATGTTGAAACAATAAATTTTTTTTTGTCACTTTGCTGTTTGACCAACATTCCAAAATAAATGTTGAACAAATATTCCTGTGCTACTAGGGTAGGCTAGAATTAGTAGCACAGGAATATTTGTGCAGCTGACAGCGGCATTGATGATGCTTATTACAGATGTTTGAAAGAAAATCTTTTCTGAAAGCTTATGAAATAGGTTTCCTTTCTTATCTGAAACTTTTTCCCGAATGTTGTTGTGATGCCGCAGAAAAATGCACTGGAAATGTTGAATGTCTCTGTCTTTATTAAGCGTTTGCGGATCATAGTTTATAGGAACTTTTTCTCTACGGATTGCTTATTTATAGAGCTGTCCCAAATTCTCTGTGCCTCGGCTCGCGCAGGTTCCGAACAAAAGAAACTGCGTTGACAGTGGCGTAACCAAGTTGGGGTTGGGGCCGAAATCAAGATATTATTCATTAATTCATAAATAATGAGGATATTAGATGGATAACTAATCAATAATTGACAGAAAATAGTCAATATTATACATTAGACATTCAAATACCATCGAAATAATCGAATTATTATTTACTTTATGTAATTCCAACGCAAAGGGGAAGTTTACTATCGGCGCTACTGACGTTCTCCATATAGAGCTCAAGATTTGGTTTGGTTTATTAGCGTTTTGTACGAATGCGCATCTGACCTTGAGGCACAGATAATTTGGGACAGCTCTAAGTATTCTGCAACAATTTTCTGAAGCACATTGTTTTTTACATGTAAATCACCCGGGTTCATACCTTGGTTAAGTCCGAGATTTGACGTGTCTGCTTACGAATTTTCCTATCTTCACGTCCACCGATTCACTATTACCAAACTATACTGGACCATTCGCCTATCACGCCATAATATCAATTTCACAGGCGAAAAATGAAAAGACATTTCATTTAAAGGTTGCTCAATTTCATCGATGCAAAGAGATTATATTATAATAATATAATCAGGGGGGGGGGGGGGCTTGACAGACCGACCATGCGCACTTGCAAAATCTCACCTTACTCTTACATCTTACAGTCACGTGACCATGACTTTTTTCAAGAAGAATTCACGAGAGAAATCGGCGCTTGTACTTCGACTGATCCATTTTTAGGACACACTGTATAATAACGTCGAAAATTACATCATTTGCCTTGGCTTTGGTGTAGGGGACGCAATCTGGCTCATTATGTCCTGTTCAATAATGATAAAAATCGGCTGCTTCGCATTATTTACTCGTCCAATTTATTGGCCTCGCTCGCAAGTCTCGCTCTGCCATGAACATGGACTTTTCAATAATTACCTAAATTATGGAGTATTTACATAAATATTCATTTCCTACGACCATGTTGAAAACTCAGTTTTTAACCTGTCATTTGACAGTGGAAAACTTTACACTATTCGCGATTTCAAAAATCTACACTCCCTCTGTCGGAGAAACTTCGAACTAAAACTAAGAGAACCGCTTATCTGTTGTCACAAATTCTTCACAGTAAAATCCACGTAAAATCTTGAAGTTTTGTATCATTTCGGGGTTTGTGAGCGTGTAACGATTCTTTATGAAGGACTGGGCAAACTTTTGTGTGCATTTCAAGCTGTAGTGACATTATCAAAAGATTTCATCAACTCAATTGTAGGTTATGAAAAGGCGGAATAATGCAGAAATGCAGAATACCGAAGAAAAGGGGGTTCAAAAACCCAAAAGGAGCCCTCAGAAGAACGCGATTTACTGTGTTGACAATTGCAAATCAACTAAAAAAACAAGGCAGAAAATTACATTTCCATCTATTTCCCAACAAATTGTCAAAAGTTTTGATAAAAATCACAGAGTAGGTCAGATTTTTGTATACCCAGAGGGGAAAGAAAAGGGGAATTTTTGTCCGTGGTGGGGGAAGCTTAGTTCCGAGTTGGTGTCGCTAGATGGCATTTCGGAACCGGAAATGCTGAAATGTTGCTAGGCAATCGTTTAAAGAACCGGAAACGTCGTACCTGCTCGCAGCCTTCGCAACCTTCGATTTTTCATTTTCCCCATGTTCCCCACTACATTTTAGAAATGAAAAAAGTACAAAAATGTTATCACTGAAACATTTTCGCATAATTTCATTTAAAAAATTTATCAAATAATTATTTTGAAGTCATATTACTCTATTTATATCAACTTATAAAATTAAATCATCCAATCAATAACATCATAATTATAATATCGTCGCCCAAACTGCTAATTAAACCTCATACACATATTTTTTTTTGTATTGTGCACATTGATGTCCTTTTAGATCGAAAAGTAACATTTAAATAAGATCACTTTGAATGTTGATAATCGATAAAAGCTCATAGATGACCAATTGAGACATTTAAAAATCAGTTAGGGCTACTCTCTAATGAAAAACAACTAATATGAAAAATCAGATACAAGGTGTTGCAGTTTAGGCGACAATACTTAGAACCTCTTTCTGATTTCACTATTGGATTGGGTTAGTGCAAGACTGCAAGTAAAATTCGCCCGCCGTTTCTTCGTGTTGTTTTGATGTCAATGAAAACCTGGTGAGAACTTTTTCTAATTCCTGAAGTAGTGGTGCTGCACTTTAATTATCCATAAATTCTTGCCCAGACAAAATGAAACTGCTCACGAAAGTGCTCACGAAAAGCGTGAGCGACTATTTAATACGTCTTAACTCGAGAACCGCTTAGTTAATCGAAAAAAACAATTTAGTAAATGTTGTAGCGCAAAAAAAGGGGAACATATTTTATCAATAACTTTTTGAAATCCGATAAGCGATCTAGTCGAAAAATAACAAAATGTAAAGCCATGTCGTAGTGTGGTCGACTGAACGTAGACATGCGAGGAGGGGTCATATTACTGTGGTCGGGCAGCCGAAAAACGACTCTATTATTTCAACGCTGGTTTCGTGCATATAAAGGCGACAGCGCTCAATTTGCATAGTGTGTGTTATTCGACTAGAGGGATTTTAAATACGCTACCATCGGCAAGCGAGTTTAGTAACCGACGTATACACGTCGAAACCTTGCGGTTCAGTCCCTTGATCTGAACCTAGTCTTTTAAGGCATTTTACGGCAAAACCACAACATAAATTCTCTGAAAAAGTCGAATAACAGCAATGATAACGAAGAAAAAATTTTAAGTGACGTTTCGCGTATAAAATATTATAGGGTATCTTGATGGTATAGCTTGTCATAAATTTGAAACTTGTAATTAAATTACTTGGCAACGTTTCCGTCTATGTGTTTGCCATCTAGCGACACCAACTCAGAACTAATAGCCATCGGCCTACTATGTCCGGATTGATTTTTCGGGGAAGTCGCCACTGCGTGATAAAAACAATCAGAAAAAGGTGGCAATAAAAACTGATACATTGTTGTTATTCATTTTGTGAAGACGCGTGTGATCGATACCACAAATTGATGAAGTAATTAGTCCAAAGGAAAGGAGAGGCGAACCTGTCTTAATTCAAAAGTATCGCGGCGATGTGTTTGCACTTTCCAGACGCTCCGGCCTCTTGCAACAGTTGCAACTGCACAAAAATGGTGCTGCATACATTCTTGTTCTCATCAACACCAAACCATCCAGAAATTTTGTGCGGTTTGCCCGTCAGAAGTGCACTGGTTTGCTAGTTTATAGGCACACCACCATACTTTTTAAACCCGAGAGTGCCCCATTCCTGGTGTCACTCTTTTGCTCGCGGATCCCAGTGATCCCACACAAAATCACGTGCTTGCTGTTCAACACTTGTTCGCCCTCCATGGAACACCGTCTGTTGTGGTTTGCCGCCAAATAGCAAAACACTGCCCTTAAATTAAGAAAAATTTCGGAATATACCTATTTGTGATCCAGTTTTGTCCAAGTTCACGATAGAGAAACACAAGGAACGATAACAACTACAACAACACCAACCAACAACATAAAGCACAAAAACCACGAAGAATAAAGTACTTAAAATTGTAAAAACGCGTTAATAAAATTCAAAAGAAACGCCTGCTAAATTTGGCATTCTTACTCCACCATTTTGTTTACGTTTCACAGCTAGCGCCCCCATTGGTAGTCGAAATCGCGAATTAAAGCTAAAACTATTAAGTGGTAACCATGACTGTACTGAAAATCCAGCACGGTCATCTAACCATATTTTGAGAACCGAACTATGATTCCGGGAAATTGAATTTTTTTTGGCTCCTCTGAACAATTGTCGTAGGAGAAGTACTGTGTGCACCTCGATTCGAGAGCGTCTTTGGCTCTCCATGGGTCTCCATGCGCGAGCGGCAAAGCCTTTCTTCCGAATCTAGATACACAATATACTATTTCATACGATTGACAGGAAAAGCTGACTTTTCGTCGTATCAAACTGCATCTGAAAGATGGACTTTGCCATGGAGCGAGCGTTTTTCATATTTAGCCGCTTTAAAGCGGCAAAGTAGTCGACAGAAGACGATTTCTGTTTATTTTCATTCATTTTCCATAGAAACAATATGCATGACGTCTATGGCATGACTAACTGCCAAATATAAAATAGAACGAAACCGCCTATATTTTTTAAATATTTTCTTGAAAAATCAGCTTTTAATATCAATCGTATCAATCGCCTGCGGCTCACGCTGCAATTTTCGTGGTCGAGCCTAAAAGTATAACTTTCTGCTTTTAATACACAATGTACTGTTACTTTGAGACCTTCAAGTAGGAGACTGGACACGAGAGGGCCACTTTTTGATTGCTCGGCAATATTTGCCATATTCGCGTAATTATTTGAAATATGGTCAAATTATAATTTCGAATTTTCAGTAAAATCGTACTGTAATATCATCATATCTCAATAGAAGATAAGAAAAATAATGTTCTCTTTTGATTGTAATAAATATATTAACGATTTCTTTTATTTAGTCAAATTTTTAGACATGAAATACGAATAATAAGATACTTACAAATCTCTTTATTCATAATAAATAACACAGATAATAATAATAATCATTTATCCGGACACGAAAATTATTTTTTAAGTACTAGCTTGAGAAGACGTCATTTTTGACTGACTTTCAGGTATAGTGAAGTTGATTTCCACAACCTCGCTGTTGAAACGGTTAAATAGTGGATTATTATTTACCGGAGGTCAATAATATGACCAAAAGCCACAATAAGGGATTTTTCGCGACATAACCCACATACACGTGTATGTTAACCTATGTATGTCCCCACTACTCCATCAATTATTTGGCGCGTTCTTCACGCGAAAATGAACGATGTATGTCGTTTTAAATTTTCAGGCCTATTTTTTGAAAAAAATCCAAAAACTGTCCATGAAATAGTCAAAATTTGTCATAATTCACATGCGCCAGTCTAATACAACCGCTACAGAATCTTTAATTTATTCTGTTACTCAATTCCTTTTCTACCTAACCTAATTTATCTAACATACACCCACAAGATACACCACATACCCAGGTGCCGACCAGGGTATGTGGTGTATGTCGTTTGACAGGCAACTCGTGACGTCTCATCTACGTCATCACACTTCCCCTCACATACATTTTTGCGTGAAAACGTATAATTATCACATACATCACATACCCGTGTATGAGATTATCCCTCGCGAAAAATCCCTTTATGTTTGCGGTAATTTTCCTTTATTGACATAATATGTCAAAATTACAAATCACTGAATTAGTCGTTTTTCTTTGCTAGTTGTGGAAAAAATAGTATACAGGCTGTTTGATAAAAATTTCAAAACGCCACTGTTTCTTTGGTTTTGATCCGAATTCAAAAACCCATCAACAAAAAATGATTTAATTTTCATGCTTTACGAATAGGCCTTGTTGCCAAATTTTTTCCCTGAACTTCTTTTTGCAACATTGGTAAATTTAACTTTTTTAATAATAAAACGCGATTATTTCCAATTCAAACTTGAAGTAGATATTTTTTTCTACAGTATGTCTCCGGATGGGGTTACTTTTTAATTTTTGATTTGAGAGAAAAGAATATTCTTGGCAAAATCGCCTGCATGCTCTCAAACCGGTAAAAACCTTTTCGTTTTCATTTTAACGGGAACAGTTATTTTTTTATTCAATTAAACTTGAAATATTTGGACTTAGAAATATTTTCATCCGCAATTAATAGAAGTATAGTCGCCGCAGCTTCCGAAATTTTTCTTCATACCTGCCTGTGATGACCGCCTATGGATTTATTACTTGTTTTCTTTTCATACAGTGATAAGAGGGTTGAACGGTTCTAAAAGTCAAATGGGGGAACGAAGGCTGCGCCGACTATACCAGTTAGCGAAACCATGGCAGAAGACTTTGCAACAGTCACCGACAGCATTGTTTAAATATGAGATTGTTTTATTATTTTATACTATGTTCATGTAATCTGGCCAAAAAACGTCAAATTCATGTTTGCTTTGGAATCTAAAGCATTCCTGAAACTGTCATTTTTTTAAATTTAATTCAAATCGGGCGAATTTTTTGCTTCGGCTGGATTGGCTGCCACACTGCGTTCGTCAGCCAGACTTCCAGCCTTAGCACATAATGCTTCACTCTTAATCCTAAATACCTAACATAATCTACTATTTCTGGACATTTCAGTTACATGAGTATTATTTTCCAGATGACGATGTTCAAAGGGCGGATGGGCACCCTCATACTGATGGGAGTGGGTTGAAAAGTCGATTATCAACCAAAAGAAGTCCAGTGCGCGATAGAACAATTATAACAGATTGAAACGATATCTTACAATATGAATTCAACAAATTGTACGCTACCAACCGAATATGAATATCAAAAGCAAGAACTCAACTTATATTATGCTGTTTGTGAAGTGTTGGTGGCAATTTTCGCCACCATCGGTAACGCTCTGGTGATTTTTGTTTTTCGTAAAGAGAGACGTTTGAGACGGCGAACTAATTATTACATTGTGTCCTTGGCAGCAGCAGATTTACTCGTAGGAATTCTGGGTATTCCATTCGCCATTATGTCATCCATTGGATTACCGTCTAATTTACACGCTTGTCTATTTACTGTGTCGTTATTAGTGGTGCTGTGTACTATTTCGATATTTTCTTTGGTTGCCGTCTCGGTGGATAGATACTGGGCTATTTTGCATCCGATGGGCTACTCAAGAAACGTTAGAACGAAAACAGCCATAGGTAAGTCTACTCACTACCATTTAGGAATATTGTAAATGTATACCAGAGAGAGCAAATAAATCTTACATAAGGTTGCCATTTCGCATAGAGACGGTCAATTGAGGTTTTACATGAGAGTGACAAGGATGGAAAATCTCAAACAAAAATCATTTTTTCAAACTTAAATTTATACTCAAAAAAATTTTTGCCGGTTTTTGAGCTGGATTGGAAACATTGATCCATCTCCATCCTTGTCACTCTCATGCAAAACCTCAATTGACCGTTTCTATCCGAAATGGCTATGACTTTTCGTTCTGATATCGTTTGATAACTAAAGAGATAGAACGTTGATCATATGTATAGTCACTCTTTACGTAAAATTCACTTGCTCTCTCCGTATTCCTAAAATAACAATCATAATGTATTACTGTAGTTCGTGCTCGTCCAAAAATTAAGCCGTTAAGCATGTGAAATTATGTTGAGCCACAAAAAATCAATACCATGTAACTTTTTTATTATCAACTTTTGGACTGAGGTCGTTTTGGTTGAATCGTCTTATTTTGACCTCAGGAATGTGTGGTAGAGCGTTGTACATGTTACACCTTGTATAGCGCCATCTAGAATTTCACAAAAATTGAATTTTTCAACTCCCGGTAACATTTGTGTATCCAGCAAGCGCAAGGAATTGAAAATCGGTTTAAAAACGAAAAAATTCCAAAATTTTTTGCCCACCCGATATTCAGATAATGTTCTCGGAACACAATGAGAAATACAGGCTGATTCAAAATTGTTGGACCAACGCTTCAGGGCAGATTCCTCTAGACAAAATAGTAATAAAAGTTCCTATCAAGGGGGGTCCGCAGTGGATAAGGGAGTTATTAGGCCTCAAAGTCTGCTGGTGGCCAATTTATTTTCGCTTATAACTCGCTTAATTTATGGTTTAGAACTTTCAGATTTGGTATATGAGGGAAACAATTGGAAAACTAAACGTTGAATACTTTGGTGATCCATGAATACCGTGGTAAGTGATTAAACGAATCAAAAAAGAGGTAATCGGCTAATAAAAATCAGGATTATTTTGTGACGGAAAAATTCACCTCAGTGCATTCGTCGTCAAAAAAAATTACTTTTGATTTCGGAAAGTTCGAAAATATCAGAGGGCCTTCCATGTAATCAGTATTTCTTTTTAAGTAAAAACTCAACGTGGACCTAATTTTCAGATTTAAAATTACCTCCGATTTTCGGTTCTGTGGCATTTTTCTCCGAGCGGTCGTTTAATAATTTGAACTTTTTACGATGAATGTACAAAAATTTAAATAAGGTTTCTTTATTTAGAAACGATTGTTGGTCTCATTCTTGCCGGCCGCTCCGGCTACCGACACCCTTCTTGCAGAAGTTGATAAAATAACGAATATCTCGAAAACTACCAGCATTTGCAACTACCCCTACATTTTTAAGATTGAAAAAGTACACTGAAGCTGAAAAATCACTAGATCTAGAAACTGTCCAAATACTTACCGCCACAAAATAATCGTGATTTTTATCTGCCGATGACCTCTTTTTTGGTTCGTTCAATCACTTACCACGGTATTCATGGGTCACCAAAGGATTCAACGTTTAGTTTCTCAATTGTTTTCCTCATATTCCAAACCTGAAAGTTCTAAACTATAAATTAAGCCCTGTAACTTTGAGTACAGGCACTTTCGACCTAACACTATTCGGGCATAACGTTGCCATTTCAAGTTAAGAAACCGCACCTGAAGGAGCGGTACGGTTTTTTGATTCACGGTGTATAGTTGGAAAAAATTCACAAATAATCTATTTTAAAAAACGTTGAATTCATCATGTAGAAAAAATCAGCAAAACAAGGATTGAAATTGTAAAAAGGCAAATTTGAAAAAGATAATTAAAACATATTTAACAATAAAACTATCGATCGATTGCGCAAAAGTCGAAGAAACTTTGAATCTTGGCGCGACATGTTGTGAAAAATCGAGTGAAAAATATTCAAGCTAACAACAAGAGTGAAAGATACAATAATTTTCCCAAATACTCGGCCACGCGAAAATGAATACAAATTGTGAATTGAGAAATAGCAAATTGAAAATAGAAAAAATACATTTGAAGCGACCAGGTGGTTTTGACTACACCTGTGTCTAGCGTAAAGAGGTGTTAACAAATTTGACGCAGAAGGCAAAAGGGTGAACTTGAAATATTTGCTAAATGTATTACAAGACAGCAATTAAGTATTCAAAAACGACAAAAATCGGGCATCTTAACTGCACTAATGAGCTATCACGATGAAAAGATAATATAAATAGTCAAGTTTTGAAAAACGAACGTAAGTACGATACGAGAATTGAAGCTTCATCATTATGGTCTACATATTCCATGCTAAAAAGCTGATCGAATTTCAAAGAAAACTTTAATATTTTATGATTAACGTTTGTATGGCTGCAGGTATTGGGGTCGAGAATGTACCAACACGACATCTCGCGGATTAATTTTGAATCAGTCGAAAGTCGTACCGATTTTGTGCGTCTGACGTTTTGCTGTTATTATTTACACTCAGCCTGCGATTAGGAGGTTTTTTGAGATTCTATTATCATGAATTGTGTAAATTGTCTGTATAATATCCCAGAAAACCGTAAAGTTTACAATTTTCTTTTGGTTTTTCGTGAAGTTATCAGTTTTAGAAGGTGAGAGGTTATGGTAATGAATTGATTATTTTCATGCTTATTTGGTTCATAGATTCGTTTTTTCACTTCAAATAATGCCGAAAAAGACAACACAAATTGTTGCGTATGTCGTTGCAGTGGTTGCACCTCACGAAAGGGCGCTGATCCATCTTTACATTTTCACCATTTTCTACCTCCGGGAAGTGGAAAAGTGTTCCGCACCAACACGAATGAAAATTACGTATACATATTAGTATGTCCAGGGATTTTTTTTAATAATTAATTTTACAGAAATAGCTATTGTGTATCTAGGGCGCAAAGTACATATATCATTGGCGCTTGAGGAGAGAAGTTGCACCCTGAGGCGCAGTCGAGGGCTGCATCTCGACGAGAGCGCCAAAGATATACTTTGCGCCAGAGCTGCACACAATATTTTTTCTACAAATACTATGAAAAAGTCACCTCGCATTTATTTTCAAAGAAATTATAATTTTCTAAGCAGGCATTGTGATTAATTTTACCTAATTTCACAAAAATATTATTTGCATTTCACGTCATTTTTTCTGCGCCGTTCAAAAATTGTGCCAAGAAGCCGTGTATCTTCAGATAACCGCTTGAAATCTGTTAGAGTGGGTGATGGAAGTAACGATTATGGCAATGATCTTCTGCATTTAATTTTAATGGTTGTGAAGTTTACAATTGTAGGTTTAATTTTGAAAATAAATGGTTGGTTAATATATCAATTTTCTAGTGAAACACAAATTTTCAGAAAAATCTTACTTGAATCACCCTGCCTTAGGGCGCAAAAATTCACTTTGCGCCCTAGGGCGCGAATCACCTCCTTTGCGCCCTAAAAATTTATCACAAAGTTTGACTTTTCATTGTATTTGTAGAAAAAAATATTCTTGTTAAAATTATATGGTTGGCTCTCACTCCTATAAAACCCATTTCGTTTCCATTTTAACAGGCGGAACAGTCATTTTTCATTAAAATTTATTTTCATCCAAAATGAATAGAAGTACCAGTGGGTGTAACCTTAGCACATAAGTCACCACCAGCATAATAAGCAGAAATAAGCACCATAGACAACCTTCACTCAAGACCGCCAACTAATCAGGGAAAAAATTGTCCGCGTTTGCCGATGAAGTTAGATGGCGCTCATAATCAAAACCTGCCGCCTTGACGGGGTGGTCTTATTCATTTTGTTAATTATTGAGTTGCATAAATTCAACAACATTTTACTGTGACCTTTTATTTTCAAAATTTGTATGTTAACATTTTTCTAAACGATAAAGATTATTTTATTACCAGAAACGAGTAACGATATCATAACTTAGCGATGGACTGGGTGATTTCTTTTCTTTTAAGTCTACTAATCCTTTAAAAATCGAGTTCATCCATCTCTTCTGAAGTTTTTTCGTTAAGAACACGGGAAGTAGGTACTTGGAGTCACACCCTCAAGTATAAATGTACAAAAAAGATTATACATTATTGGTCCAATTTTACACAGAAATGAAAAGAAATAAATTCTGAAAAAGTGATCGAGTCACAAATTATGCCGCTTTTTCATACTTTACTGTTTTGGCATCATTTTGTTGTGTAAGATGTGGCAATTACAAGTGCGGAACGATTTTTTTATAAAATGGAGATGAAGAAAAAACGCGCAAACAGGGAAGAATGATATTAATTGTTGAAATAACCAAAAAAGCATAAGGAACACTACTTACTCACATTCATTTCCTGGAAGGTGATGCAACCCCGGCACTGCAGCTTCTCACATTTTTGCCACAAAAATAACACGGTGATTTTGTTGGATTTTCAAGTTTAGGTGTTTTTGACGTTTGAAATTTTATTATTCGAATAACAATCAAAAAATAATATTCGAACGTCGCCGCCATCGCGAAAATTCGAAAATTACTACTACCGACATCTGACCATATTTAACAGAAGTTTCGTGATACTACTCACGCCATCTAACAAGATCGGCAAACACAACTTTTCGCCTGGACAAAAAAATCAAGGAAGCTACGAGGCCCTGTAAGCACCTACAGTCACTGAATAGATACAGTACCGCAATTGGTATGTTCAATGTGTTAGAGAGACATGAACATTTTTTACTCCCAATATGGCGGCATTCTAGTTACTTTTTGTTACTTTTTGTTTTCCCCCAAATTTTTCCCTAGAACTGACGTTTTCCGTCAAACACATCAAACATCATTAGATGCGTGATTTTTGAATTAAAACCTCGATTCACTAGAAATCCTCAGAAAGACCCAGTAAACCCCCATTAAATGCTAGAAAATGTATATCATAAGCCCCAAAAAGTTTGCCCCGTGACTTTTACGCACTTTTTTTGAAAATTAGCTCGATTCTCAAGTCACAAACACAGTCGAGCTCAATACCGCATCAGAAATACCGCAAATGTATTGTAATTTTATCAATTTACTAGTGCGGTGCCTTTATTTCGTTTTTTTCCATGATTTTTATTGAAGATTTAGTTCGAATTTTAATGAAACTATGCACTGGAAGCAGCAGTCACGGCACAGTTTCCATTATTTCTGATTGTAGTGGTCTTTCAAACGCATTTGAACACAATAATTTTGGCATCAGTATGAAGCTGATGAAACACCCTACACCTCCAGTCACATTTGAACGCGTAATTATTGAGTAATCGTCACCTAAACATAAAAGGCTGAAGGGACAGCGGCTTTGAAAAATGTCAAAAATCAATGTTTCAGAATTTTCTCGTCCTCTTGCGTCATATTTACCCCTCCTGTGGATGGGTGGCGGGTGATATTTCACGATTTTCCAGCGCCTCTGGCGATCAAAAATAGCAATGCTACTGCAGACGCCACCCTTAAAGATTAAATCTTTATTAAAATCAGAATGCAGCACAAATGTTGCGTCTATCAATGTGAGAACAATGTAAAAGGGGGATGCAAATGCGGTGAGGAAACAAAATTGGATACATTTGATAATACAAGTGAATTTTCATAACGAATGTCGAGCTTGTGAGGTATGTTGAAATCATTTTGACGTGCCTGTAATTTTGACGTTTCCATTTTCCCGCGCAAATTTTACTTCCAATATGGCGGCCTATTGCGGTACTGTATCTATTTAGTGACTGTACAGAGTAGGTCAGGAGCATAGATAAACCCCTCAAGATTAGCAAGAGCACGTTCGATTTTTTAATCCCGATAATGGCGGCACGAAGGATCTTCCGGAAATATCCGACGCCCCTGGCGGCTGTAGATGACGCCACTATAAATCCGTTTCTAGGATACAATCGACGTATTCTCGCATAGCCCGCTTTGTAAATTTTGATATTTATAATTTTTGATTTTTTCATAAGTGCATCACACAGGCACACCGGTTTATGCCCACCTTCAAATTCAATTTTTCTCGTTATTATCGAAAATAATCGAATTTACAAGGTTAATTGAAATATTTTGAACATAAAGCGCCATCTCTTTTAGTTTTAGAAATGTTTCGAGTAAACACGGAGGACATTTGTAGAAAACAGTGAATACTTAAAATCTCTTCAGTCTAACTGATGAAGACCTTTGATGAAGTGACTTTATTTCAAGTCGTAGAATACGAAAATCAAACAAAAAATATTATGTGCACCTTTGGCGCAAAATATCTTTGATGCTCTCGTCGAGACGCAGCCCTCGGCTGCGCCCCATGCTGCAACTATTCTCCTTAAGTGTCCCAGACTAGATACTACAAATAGCCATTTTGAGCTAAGGAAGCTGCCCTGATGCAATGTCGTTATAAAAATGAATCATCCTGTATAATGGTCTTTAGAGCGAGTTGAAAATAAAAGATATTGTATTGAAAAATAATTGTTCATCGACAAATTTTCATGGCATTGCTTTTATTATAGTCGTCCCATAGGTAGACGATTTTTATTATTTCTCTAAGAAAGTTCTTTCGGCAAATTGGATAAGTTGTAACTCATACTTATTAGTCTCACGTTTTCGTTGTTTTTAGTAAGATTAATGCGTTTTCGCAGTTCTCCGATTCTAACAAGAAACGAGGAGTGAAAAATTACAACACCTCAGGTATAACCCCTCACCTTTATGTCGTACTAGATTATATCAGGATAAGATTATTATACTAACATGAGAGTCACGTAGTGCGGTCTAATTAACATAATTTAAAAAAATCCACACGCTTTCGAAGAAAATTTTGTTTTATACAGAGAGATGAAATAAATAATTCATATGGCGAGGCTATGGAAACAATTGAACTCGCATCCGGCACGTCGAACACTAATGGTCCGGTTGCCGACACCCTTTCATGCAGAAGTTCACAAAATAATGAATAGGTATTTCGAAAATTACTAACAGTTGCATTTTTACATTTTTTTTATTTAAAATTCACTGATGCTAAAAAATCATTTGTCAAAATAATTTACTCCAGAAACTAATCGTGATTTTAATCTGTCGTGGACCTCTTGTTTGGTCCGTTTAATCATTTACCGCGGTATCCATGGATCGCTAATAGATTCAAGGATTCAACATTTAGTTTTTCAGTCATTTTCCATAAGTGTCTCATAATTCCACCAACAAACTGTAACTGTAACCGTATACAGATCGTCAGAAAATATGTCGATTTGGCCTATTTTACTTAGGTAAGGGCCGGTTTATCAATACCATTGAATTTAAAACATAAAGAAGGATAGCCGCTAGGGGCTGCGCGATACACAAAATTCTGTATCGATATACGGTATGTCGTTCGTATCGATGCGTATCGATATATCGATGCATATCGATACATATCGATACATATCGATACTGCCGATTTCACTAAAATGTATCGATACGAATCGATATTTATTCCTACTATTACTAATTTTTATATAAATTAGTTTGAATACACTCACACTCGTACTCAATTTATCACCTATGTCGATTTAATTGATAAATTACGGGGTACGTGTCTTTGAAATACATGTACAACGCTCTACCACATACTCCTGGGGTCAAAATAGTTCGATTTAACCACAATGACCTTTGTCCAAAAGTTGATAATAAAAAAGTTACAGAGTGTTGAAATGAAAATTTTTATTTCCATCTTCTTGAATAATTTGTCAAGTTTTGAGAATAATGATTCAAAAATTTGTACACGAGGGTTTTTTGGTACGGGGAATACTTATCTGGACTCAGTTTTGCTGTATTTCCTAGGGGGCGCTACGTACGCTACAAGAATTTGCAAATGACAGTCTCAACTTTCCCCCATTTATTGGTACCAAAAAACCCTCGTGCACCAATTTTTGAATTAATATTCCCAAAACTTGACAAATCATTCAAGAAAATTGAAATGATGATTTTCATTTCAACACCCTTTAACTTTTTCATCATCAACTTTTGGACTGAGGTCATTTTGGTTAAATCGTTTTATTTTGACCTCAGCAGTATGTGGTAGCGCGTTGTACACGTATTTCAAAGACACCTTGTATATCGATCTGTATCGAAGATTCATTCATATCGATATGATATCGATTCGTATCGATTTATATCGATACATATCGATATATCGATACGCCGACCCAGCCCTATTAGCCGAGGCTAAAGCTATCAGATGCTTTTTGCCACCAGGAAGCGCCACTAAATCCCTCTGGTGCCGTAACTCGTGAATTTCTCTTTTAAACTGTGGGTAATTGTCCTTTCGGTTCTGTGCTTTCCAAATATTTCGACGAGCGCTGGGGAAGAAAGCGAGTTATTTTTATCACAGGTTCTCGCTCCTCTTTGAGTGCAGATCCTAGTAGATAATTTACAAATTCAGATACCGATTTCGACTTCAGACATATGCTATATTTATCACCTTATTTTTAATAAAAGACGCACCCATTTATACATAATCATTAGAAATTTTCAGCGCAAATGTCAGACATTTTTGCATTTAAATTGAAGTAAGCTACGAATCTTTTCTATATTACTCTTTTAACTTCCGATTTTCTATATTTCCCAATTCTACTCTTTTTCTTGTCTGTGTTTATTTATATTGTATGTATACAGTAGGTATGTCCACGGATGGGGTTTAAAAGAGGGAAAAATTTTTTATTTCTGATTTCACAGAAAAAATTATTCTTGATAAAATCGCCTGCTTGCTCTCAAACCTCTAAAACCCATTTCGTTTTTATTTCAACATGAACAGTTATTTTTCTATTGAATTTTATTTGAAAATTTTGGAAATATTTTCATTCAAAATTAATATCGGGTGGGCCAAAAAATTTTGGAATTTTTTCAAGATGTAATAACTTTTCAGTTTTTCGACCGATTTTCAATTTCTTGCGCTTGTTCGATAAACAAATGATGAAAATATTGTACCGTTAATTTGAAAATGGGAATTTTTGTGAAATTCTAGATGGCGCTGTATGTCAAACTTTGACAAAGTTTGAGGATCGCTGGAACTTTTTTCTCACATGCGCCGGAAAATCACGACGCATGTGTGGCAAGCCCCTATCTTTGCGAACATTTTTAGCGGTAGTACATTCAAATGTGATAAAAACTGTCCAACTTACAATGGATTTTGTGAGACGTGTTTTGTAAAAATTAGACATTTTTCAAAGTGGTGCGTCCACTTTTTATTCAATAACTTTTGTGTTTTTCATCCGATTTTCGATCACGACCTCTCGTTGGACGCCCAAATGATTGAGCTAATCATTTCAAGTCTTGGTGAGCTTTCTTAGACCTAATTCATAACAGGGGACCTAAAGACATTTGGCCAAAATTTGGAAAACGATACCCGTTTTTATCAGAGTTCTGTAATCAAACGTCATACACTGGTGGGAAGAGCTATCCTCACTGATTATTTTGCCATGCCGCTGATTGAAATCCGATTGTAATTGGCGATATGGAAATCGAAAAATCCACACGCTGTTTTTGACACATTTGGACTTGGGTGGAATTTTGGGACCAAAAATCAATACCATTATTTTTTATTAAAAACCAATTATCTTGGTGCCACCGGGTTTAAAAAGTATACAGCCTTGCCAGATTAGTCTTATGCCATGCATTTATGCCGAAATCATTGCAAAATAAGCAAGATTTCCTGAAAAATTATGTATGTATCTGTCATTGCGTTGAAAAATTCCACCACGGTCAAAAAATGCCAAAAACGGCTCATTTCTTTTTAGATTTTTAACTAACTAAATGTTAACGAAATTCAATCAGTGCCATGGCAAAATGATTAGAACGGATGGTTTTGTCCATGGGTGCATGGTATTTGATTACACAAAACTCTTGTAAATGATTAGCGTTTTCGAAATTTTGGGCAAATTTCTGCACGTCTACTGTTACCAATTGAGTCTATGAATACTTACCAAGCCTTGAAATCATTAGCTCCATCCTTTGGGCGTCCAACTAGAGATCGTGACCGAAAATCGGATGAAAAACACAAAAGTTATGAAATGAAACGTGGGCGCACCGTTTTGAAAAATGTCTATTTTTTACAAAACACGTCTCACAAAATCCACTGTAAGTTGGATAATTTTCATCACATTTGAATGTACTACCGCTCAAAATACTCGCAAAGATAGGGGCTTGCCACACATGCATCGTGATTTTCCGGCGCATGTGAGAAAAAAGTTCCAGCGATCCTCAAACTTTGTCAAACTTTGATATACAGCGCCATCTAGAATTTCACAAAAATTTTAATTTTCAAGTTACGGTAACATACTTTCTTCATTTGTGTATTGAACAAGCGCAAGGAATTGAAAATCGGTCGAAAAACAAAAAAGTTATTACATCTTGAAAAAATTCCAAATTTTTTTGGCCCACCCGATAGAAGTATGTACCAGCTGCATTACCGCATTGTATTACCTAAAATTGGTCCTGTAGTTTTCTAAAAAAGATTCTCGAGCACTTCACACCGCCAATTCTTTAAAGCTGAATTTATAAACTTGACGCTGCCGCCGCCGCTGCCGCTGCTGTTGCCGCGCCAGTTGACGTAGAAAGTTGAACCATGCGAAATGCTCGCGCGCATTTATAAACTGCCGCAGCAGTTGCTGTCGCCGTTGACAGTCCGCAGCAAGTTGGCCAACATTCAACTCGGGCGGTTGCGGCAGCGGATTCCGCAACAGGGAACCAATGAGAAAAGAGCGCCGGTATTGCAGGAAGCGTAGGTAGCAAGCGAGCTCGAAAAATCCTGTCTTTGTCCATTTCCGCTACGATACAGAATCAAATTCTTTGTTCTTTTGCTGCAATTCTCGCTAAAAATACAACTCAAGCTACGAGGTTGAAATGCTGATGTGTCAAAACTGTCAAACGTGACCGCGACCGCACCAAGTTTATAAATTGCCCACCTCGTGCCGAACAGCAGCGGCTGCGTCAACAGCAACTGCAGCGGCAGCGGCGGCAGCAACGTCAAGTTTATAAATTCAGCTTAAAGCCCTGTATGTGATGTTATCATTTATTGAGTTACAAGCGTGACAAGTATTTTGAAACTGTCCAACTCGGACAGCGTTTGTAATTTCTGCTGGGAAATCGGTAATTTCTTCTTCATTCGCCGTAAAAATTTTCTCCAAAACCGCCACTCATTTTCACTTTTGGAATTTTTTTCAATATGGCTACATTTATTTATGTTGTTGTTATCGTTACATTCAATTTATTAGTATTATTCACAGAGTAGGCCAGCTTTTTGTAAACCCAGAGGGGAAAGAAAGGGGTATTTTTTGTCCGTGGTGGGGGTAGGTAAGTTCGAGTCTGCGTTTGTAGATGGCATTCTCGACCAGGAAATGAGAAAATTGTTGCTAAGCAATGGCTTTATTCACCGGAAATCGTATGCGGGCTCCTTTCCCACGCATTCTTAGATTTTCAATTTTCCTCTGAACACTTTAAAAATGAAAAAATACAAAAATGTTATTAATCATTCATTTTTGTATAATTTCATTATAAAAATGGCACACACATATTTTGCGCATAAATACCTACAATTACGTTTTTAGTACTAGACTTATATTCGCGCAGATTACATTTGGCTATCTCTCTGTCTATTATAAGCATTTGAAAAGCAGAGACGGAGAGCGATGACTTTCGCAGATTGCTGAACTATTATCTTTTCGTTTTTTGCCTTTTTTGAAAGTCTTCAGCAATTAAATCGGTCTATTCATAAATACCGATAGACACCCTCTGCCGAGAACCGGTATTTCCGAAATTCGTGAAATTCGTCTGAAATATCCACGAAATACGCAGTTCTCTCTAAAATATGCACGAAAATAGAAAAAGCATATTTTCCAGTCTCTACACATAAATAATCAAATTCCAGCGGCACTGCGCTTTCATTATCCATCGTTCAAATTGCTACTTCTTTTCTTAGTAAATTCATTAGCAGCCGAAATGAGAAGACAAGGTTGGTCGCCAATAAATTTATAAACTGCATTTTGATACGTTGTGTTTTGAATTTCTCTGAAACATGAAATCAAATTATTATAGACTTCATTTTAATTTTTAAAATTGTAACCTTTGGTGGTTTGACTAACGTTTTTTCCATTTTCCTCAACTGGTAAGTTTGTAATAACACCCAATAGAACTTTTGGCCCATGAGGTGTTTCAGAAGACAAAGTTTGAGGATCATTAAAAAAAGAGTGTCCATTATCTGTAGCAGACAACTTTTCTGTGGGTGCCTCCGAACCAAATGTCTCGTTGGGGGCAGGTGGAGTTTGAATACCCTATGAAGTTGCCAAAACATTTGCTGATTTTTCTGGTTGGAAAATAGAAGTCCTACTACTGTAGCATAAGACAAATTTAATTTGGGTAAATAATTTCCTTCGTGCATCTTTTTTTTGCATTTCGACTGATATGAATTCTGAATATGAATTCACTAACGAATTTGAATTTTTATGACAAATCACTGACAAATAAATAAAATCATTTGTCATTTTGTAAAAATGCCTACTTAGTGAAAATCACTACGCGAAAAGCTTCTAATTCACAAGGTTTTACATGAAAATGCAGAATATTCATTGTGATTGTGAATAAAATAGTATACACACCACGGCAGGAAGCTCCATTCTTGCCTCGAGGTTGATGTAACCTGTAACGTCACTAAGTTAGTTACTTGATTTAATGATAGAGGGCACCTCTGGTAGCCAGTTCTATATCGTTGTACTTAACGAGTATGTTCAATAAACTTTAATAATTAATAATCTCAACAATCTTGTTATTATTTATTATAATAACAACCCAATCTAAAACAGAGGTATACCGAACCTCGGCGCTGTGCGCCTCGGTTCTGTATCTACCTCTCGGCAGTAATGATCTGCTTCCCGCCTGGGTCTGTAATCTACTATTCTGTTCTTTTAGGCGTAAATTTTGGCCAAAACGTCTTATGCTACAGTAGTAGGACTTCTATTTTCCAACCAGAAAAATCAGCAAATGTTTTGGCAACTTCATAGGGTATTCAAACTCCACCTGCCCCCAACGAGACATTTGGTTCGGAGGCACCCACAGAAAAGTTGTCTGCTACAGATAATGGACACTCTTTTTTTAATGATCCTCAAACTTTGTCTTCTGAAACACCTCATGGGCCAAAAGTTCTATTGGGTGTTATTACAAACTTACCAGTTCTTGAGGAAAATGGAAAAAACGTTAGTCAAACCACCAAAGGTTACAATTTTAAAAATTAAAATGAAGTCTATAATAATTTGATTTCATGTTTCAGAGAAATTCAAAACACAACGTATCAAAATGCAGTTTATAAATTTATTGGCGACCAACCTTGTCTTCTCATTTCGACTGCTAATGAATTTACTAAGAAAAGAAGTAGCAATTTGAACGATGGATAATGAAAGCGCAGTGCCGCTGGAATTTGATTACTTATGTGTAGAGACTGGAAAATATGCTTTTTGTATTTTCGTGCATATTTTAGAGAGAACTGCGTATTTCGTGGATATTTCAGACGAATTTCATGAAACTCAGAACACAACACAAAATAGGTGGAAATACCGGTTCTCGGCAGAGGGTGTCTATCGGTATTTATGAATAGACCGATTTAATTGCTGAAGACTTTCAAAAAAGGCAAAAAACGAAAAGATAATAGTTCAGCAATCTGCGAAAGTCATCGCTCTCCGTTTCTGCTTTTCAAATGCTTATAATAGACAGAGAGATAGCCAAATGTAATCTGCGCGAATATAAGTCTAGTACTAAAAACATAATTGTAGGTATTTATGCGCAAAATATGTGTGTGCCATTTTTATAATGAAATTATACAAAAATGAATGATTAATAACATTTTTGTATTTTTTCATTTTTAAAGTGTTCAGAGGAAAATAGAAAATCTAAGAATGCGTGGGAAAGGAGCCCGCATACGATTTCCGGTGAATAAAGCCATTGCTTAGCAACAATTTTCTCATTTCCTGGTCGAGAATGCCATCTACATACGCAGACTCGAACTTACCTACCCCCACCACGGACAAAAAATACCCCTTTCTTTCCCCTCTGGGTATACAAAAAGCTGGCCTACTCTGTGATTTATAGCAGGAATCAACAATTAAAGACGTCAATTAATACAAGTAGCACCTGTTTTACTTCCCGCCCGTGGGCGGGAAATGAGGGCGGGAAATCTCACTTCCCGCCCTATCGGATGACATGTAATTGTCAAATTACTATAGTGATTGTGAATAAAGATTAGTACCTATCTCCATAAATATCAGTCGAAATGCAAAAAAAGATGCACGAAGGAAATTATTTACCCAAATTAAATTTGTTGACTTTTTTACATGTGCGTTTTTCCTCAAAGTGTTCTTTTTATTTTGTGAGCGTATATTTGATGTATATTGGAATGTTTTCATTGTTTCAACCGTTTTAACTGCATTTCAATAAAATAAATCATAAATTTAATAGGGGATTCGCGTAGTAGGTATGAAAAGGAGAGATGATATTGACGTCTTACCTTGTCTCATTTTTCGGCAAATGATGGAGAAATTGATCTGCTGAGCGCGAACCGTGTGTGTACACACCTTATATGGCGTTTTCTTCGCTTTTATGATGAAACCGCGAAATAGATTTCGTGAAATAGTCGAAAAACGTAGAAAAACGCCACTTCAAAAATCGTTTTTCATAGTTTGACACACGATGACAACGATTTCTGAAAATATATTCGCGATTACTTGGCAACGTCCAATTTCTCTTTCCGGTTTAGTACGAGAACGCCATCCATATTCGCAGACTTGAACTAATATTTATCAGCCTGCTAGGACGCGGACTCATTTTTTGGGGAAGATGCCACCATGTGGTATTATTTAAATTTTTAATCAAAATCAAATACCTTTGCGTCACTTTGACAATTTAATTTCCAGACAGCGTCAAATTTTATAAAATTACGAGATGTGTTTTAGAGGAGATCGTTCATAAAATGTTGTATTCACCTCAGGCGTAAGAAAGCGTCTAGGGCCCTTGTCGTGTTAAAGCCTTCGGCTGCGCCTCCGGGTTTAATTTCACGACCGGGCCCTAAACGCTTTCTTACTCCCTTGATACATAAAGTACTTTATGTGCAGAGCCGCACATAAAGACAAAAAATCAAATATTTGAAAAATAACATCGTATACAGCGTGTTTCAGGAAAAAAGGTCCAGGTTTTCAGGATGTACTCCTTCATTGATTTCCAGCAAAATTTTCTAGTAAATATATATTCGTAAACGCCAAATAGATACAGGGTGTCACATTTAATACTCCCACTAAGTTTTTCAGATACGGGAACATCAAAATCCATAAAATGTTTCAAACGAAAAAGAGAGTCTAATGATGTCAGCTTTTAGAAAAAAAATTGTCGATTCTTGTATCTTTAATAGTTCCAAAGATATCGCGATTTTGCTGCAGCTGGTCGGATGACAAAAAACTGATATTTCAAAATTTCAACAAAATTCTTCGGGTAAAAAAGATACCTTAAATAAAGACGGTTCTAATGTTCCAACGATGTATTTGAATAACTACAGTTTTTTCGGAAATATTGTCACTTGAGTAAGAAAATTATGTCTCTTGAAATTACGATATCCATGAAACAGCAGTAGACGTTAGACAAAACTTGTATGGAAACAAAAGAAAGCTCTCGATTCCAGCTATCATTTTCATTTTAGGTATTTTATTGAAATCTGTAAATTTCTATTTTTCGTCCTCCGACCAGCTGCAGAAAAATCGCAATATCCTTGAAACTATTAAAGATACAAGAATCGGCAAAAATTTTTCTGAACGCTGACATCATAGGCTCTTTTTTTCGTTTGAAACTTTTTACCGATTTTGGTTGTCATGTCTCTGGTAAACTTAGTGGGAGTATTAAATGTGACACCCTGTATCTATTGGGCGTTTACGGATCTATATTTACTAAGAAATTCTGTTGGCAATCACTCAAGGAGGACATCCTGAAAACCTGGACCTTTCTTCCTGAAACACGCTGTATATCAGGGGCCTGTTGCTGAATTCTACAATTCATTGTAATAGACAATATTCCAGGCCGGCTGTGCGCATGCGCGAAATCGGTGTAGTTATAGACAAGTTAGGCGCATACATTCCCATGTAATTTGAAAATCGTCAAAAATTAAATCAGGGCCAAAAATTTCAATAAAAACCTATTTAGGATGACTGACTAATGGTGTATCATTACATTTTCAGACTCTTAGATGGGGGAGATCTGTTGACAATTTATAATTAAATTATTGAAAAAAATGCGCGCGCTAATTTAAATTCTAATGTTGGTGACCATGAATAAACTGACACTTGTTTCTGTCATGTGGGCCGTTATTGGCGCGGGAAATTCACATTTCTCACTAGGGTTTTCGTCATCTCTCCTTCCAGTATTATTGTATCTCTGTTTTTGCTGAACATGTGAAATTTCACTAATTTATGTCTGTCTGAACATGTTCGGTGCACCGGATATTAGTATCAGTACTATCTCTAAATTGAAGTCAAAATCACTCTATTTTGCATAAGATCACATAGGATTACGTGACTCTATGTTATAACTACACTGTGTACTTTTCGGACTGTCCACTAGATGGCGTTTATTCCTGGAATAACGTCTATTGTAAAGGTTGCGTTCGGTATCCAGTAAATAATCCGACATTTTGACTGTCCGAGGGTGTCAAAGTTGAAATTTTTTCCTTAATTTACCTTGATAAAAACTTGATTCAGTTTCCAAACACTCTATTCACATAAATGCAATGAGAAAACTGCAACAAAACTCTGAAAACTTCTCTTAATTTAATATTATTGTCGAATGACACCTATCCACTGACATATGCCGCATCGAAAATGCAGGAACTTTTTTTGTCTTTGTTGTGGCAATACAGTAAAAATAGTTTTAAATACGTCAAAATTTTACAAATCATTGTAAATTTTCTACTGTGCTCGGAAGGTGTGTAAAATCATTTCGAATCATTTAAAATTGGGTATGACTGCGTTTTATTGATGATATTTTGTCAAGAGATAGTTCACACAAGTATCCTATAACCCATTTGTTCCATATTATTCGAAAAATAGACCAATATTGGGGTTTTTCAACATTTTAATTCAATAAAAAATTATACTCAATATTTTACAATAATGTAGATTTATTTATTGTGATCTTCATGTTTCTTTATAGTGTGGCGAAAAATCGTCCTTAGCTGGACGGGTAGTAATCGAGCGGTCAATTATGATAGCGCTGCCACCAGTGCATTTAGGATATGCACATCCGTTAAGGCTTCTTCGAAGGCGATACTAGGGTTCGTTTAAGAGTAAATTAAGAATCAACAGACAAACATATGTTTCCGGGGAATGCGTATATTAAATCAAAGAACACAAACAAATATAAATAAAAATCAAATCAAGATAAAAATATTACGAATCAAAATACAAAGAAAAGGGCCGCATGCAACTTACTACTTGGTGATACTACGCCGCAAACAAGTTAAGGAGTCAATCTGGTCAGAACTTTATATTTATATTAGGAATTTAACCGAAACCGCGTTATAGTAATTATTAAAAAAAATAATAGGCAAATTAATTTAGTGATCACTATGAATTCTAAATAATGAATTTAACACTTTTGATAAATGAGTCTCCCGAAGGGTTAACCGAAGTGTCCGAGGACCAACGGTAGACTGACTTTGGACTGACCATTCGGATGCAATTTTCCCAGGTACCATCGTGAGAACTCCTTACTTGCATTTTCGCACCTACTTGACGGAACAGTACCATCCATTCTTTACTGATTAATTTATCAATCGTCGACGGTAGGTACAGGATGCTCGTATCAAAAAGTTGCCATTCTCACCTTCTGTGCTACCGAACTGGCACAGAAGAATATTATAGTCTGGTGAACAAATTCCAATATATAATCGTTATCCTCTTCTATGGTATTCTAGGGTATTGAATCTTAACTACCGGACGTAGGTATATCATCGTGAGACTTAAATAAAATTTTAAAACAAAGCAGTTTTGCTACAATAGTTTTCATGCGGTATATAGTTTCTAATCACATTTTCACGAGCATTTTCATCGTTCACTTGAGGCGAAACTTTCAAATTCGAGTTTCAATCGAATCCACTTAAATTAGGCTTCCACTCGGGCTTCCATGTGTCCATGCACTTGATAGAATAACCCACGAACACTTTTTCGTAATTTAATTGCATATTTATAATCAACTACTTAATTTGCAATTTTTTGCACTTGCCGGTATCAAAATCGTTTCACAATAAAAACTGACAGATAAGTGACAGTTGTAAATATTACACGAAGTTCAACGCCTACGCGTCAAAAAAATATCACTAAAATTTTATAAATTCCGAAAATATGCAGTAATAATTGAAAACTTGCATTGAACGAGTCACAAAAATCGTGTGGACTGCCAGTTTTTGACCTTGTGGTCCTATATCGCTCATAAAGCAGGTAATTAATCGAATCTTAAATGAAAATTTTGATTATCGCAGATGCTGAACGCAACCTTTACAATTACAATGAATTGTAGACTTCAGCAACAGGCCCCTGCTGTAACATATTATTTTATTTCATATTTATGTTGAATATACAATTATTAAGGGAAGCATTTAGAAAGAAACCGCGCGCAGTAACATCCGTTGAGGTATCGTTGTTAATGATGGTATTATTTTCGAGCGTTGAGCCTGAAGTGCAGGATGGCTGCACATCGCTTTTTTTGCATGTACTAGAGTCCACGTTCACCTTTTCTTTCGGCTGCAAAATCTTGGTGGCAATTTCGTTTTTGCTTTTCATCGAGTCCCCTATACACGGTGTCCAGAAATTAGCCTGCAATAATTTGCCTGATGATTCCTCTATAAAAACGATGAAAAAAAGTTCTAATGAACGTATGTCGAGAATCGCTTCCTAAGGGAGATATACCCCCTAAAAGGTAGGCCCCCTATGATGGTTTATGTTAAATATCTCCAAAACTGTTCAAGATTAAGAAATCATATTTGGTACAATTATTAACCTTTTTATGCTCAACAAAATGGAATAGGAAAGAATTCAAAATTTCCACCAGGGGCGGGTCATCTAGGGGGGCCGTGGTAAAAAATCTTCCTAATTTTTTGTGTGATATTTTTTTCGTATTTGAACACCATATTATGAAATTATGAGGTTTTTTACGAAAAAAAGGTACTCTTGGTAAACATCGATAGGAGGCGCCACATTCGAAATAAATCGATTTTAACATTAATTTTTTTTTTCTAATTTCTGTTGAAATGTTACATTTCAAGCAGTATTTTAGTCAAGACAGCTTGAATAGCAATCTGACATCACTAAAATTTGAAAATTCAACAAATAATGCAACATTCCACATTGAATTCGAGGAAAACATTTCCAACTATTACGGGGGTGTCACGTCGTAAGATCTGGGGCGACGTTTTCTATCCTAAATGTTGCATTTTCTAATTAATGTCCAAGTCTTTGATATGGTCAGTGATGTAAGATTGCTAATCATGAAGCCTTGACTAAAATACTGCTTGAAATGTAACATTTCAACAGAAATTAGAAAAAAAATTTAATGTTAAAATCGATTTATTTCGAATGTGGCGCCTCCTATCGATGTTTACCAAGAGTACCTTTTTTTCGTAAACAAACTCATAATTTCATAATATGTGGTTCAAACTCGAAAAAGCATCATACAAAAAAGTTAGGAAGATTTTTCACCACGGCCCCCCCTAGATGACCCGCCCCTGGTGAAAATTTTGAATTCTTTCCTAGTCCATTTTATTGAGCATAAAAAGGTTAATAATTGTACCAAATATGATTTCTTAATCTTGAACAGTTTTGGAGATATTTACCATAAACCATCATAGGGGGGCTACTTTTCAGGGGGTATATCTCCCTTAGGAAGCGATTCTCGACATACGTTCATTAGAACTTTTTTTCATCGTTTTTATAGAGGAATCATCGGGCGAATTATTGCAGGCTAATTTCTGGACACCGTGTATATCCCTCGGCGACGCCATTAGAACGCCAGCCTCCATGGCGTTTTAACTTTAATAGATCACCGCCTCTATCCACAAATAGAGTCGCTGACGTCCTTCTCAAGTAATGCCCAGTGTATTCTTTCCAATTTGACAATTTTAAATGAAATGCCACCTCTTTTGCCGCATCTCCGATCTTATGAATCCCCATCACCATCCTCCAGCATTTCCCATTCTGGTATTTTAAGAAGAACCTTCTTCATTCATGCCATCAGGTCGTAGAGATGCATATTTCCTATACTTATAATTATACTCCTCCCCCACGATGTTAAACGTACGATCAATTTTCGTCTTAGTTTCTGTAACTTTCACAACTAATAATGAATCAAAATCTTCACTAATTTTCATTTGTACGTTTGAAAATAAAATCGTATATGTTATTCGGATCAAAAGTGGCTTGGATTGGCTGACGAACGCAGTGAGGCAGTGAAACTTCCAGCCTCAGCACATAAAGCTTTACTTTTGATCCTAATAACATAATCTACTATTAGTGTGAATTGTACCATCTACAGTCCAATTTTCAAGAAAAGGAACTTACGTCACGAATTTAATAACGAGCTTCGCGCTACGTTATTGTCGGGCAGTACATGTTGGAAAGAGACATTACGGACATCCATAAGAATGCATGAGTATGATAAAGATAGCTGCATAAAATACCTCTTAGTGCACAACCTCCATTCGCTGTCAAACTGAATTGTCAACTGTAAGATTGTGTCAAGAACTGATATTATCTCCGGATAATTTTATTTCTGAACGACTTCGGATTACTCTAACCTTCCCCCGGTACGTTTCTGAACGCTCTCCTGTGTGTTTTGATTACTCTTCACTTCAGAAAATGTGAAAATTCTTGCTGAACTAGCCATGACGTCATTTACAGAGGAAAAATTTGCGACATACGTCACCGTTAGCGTTCATACCACTAAAATTGATGATGTCGGTTCCTTCTTTCGAAAATTGGACTGTATGAACCTTACATTGAAAAAATTATTTATGGTCAACTGTCTATAATAACGTCAAGAATGGCATCATTTAGCTTGGATTAGTGGACGTAATATGGCTTATACCATGTACTAGTTCAATAATTATAATGAAAATCGGCCGCTTCGGCTTCTCACCAAGGTTATTCGACACATTTTTCAAGTGAACGTCAAAATGCAGAATTTTTTTGACATGTTATGGTCAACTGTCTATAATAACGTTTAATATACCTATCTACCTTTGGTTCAGCGGCCGTAATTATTACCTAAATTATGGACTAGTTATACAGAGATATCAAAAAAATCTTTCATAAAGGGAGGCTATGATAATCGTTCTGTCTCATCTGAAAACTACTAAAATGATAGAGAGAGAATGAGAGTGATAGCCTCCCTTTATGAAGGATTTTTTTGATGTCTCCGTATATGTACATAATAGTAATTATTAACCAAGGTAGAGAAGTTTGCTATTATCGCCAAGCGGCAAGTTCATATCCCGAGCCATAGGCGAGTAGCAATCTCTACCGTGGTTAATATACTATATTTTATTCACTACTAGAAGATTAATTCTCTTTTTGGTTTAACATTTTACATGTTCGAGAAGGCGCGCGCCACTGAGTTGACATCGTTGACAGCAGATATTATATACCAAGGTAGCTCAGAATTATCTTATATATTTGGATTGAGCAATGATATGCTGACAGCGAACAACTTTTACAAACAAAAGCTCAAACTTCAAGATACAACCCCAGTTCACACCAGAAATTACAGAATTCCTCATGTCCACACTACAGAAATTAATTCACAAGTGAATGAAATGCTGATTGAAAAAATAATTGAACCATCGGTGGCTGAACGCAGGGTGTTTAAAAATCGGCGACTTTCGAGGTCGGTGTGATGTCTGTTAGGTCGCGGAGAGCCTGAAAGTCTTTTTTAGAAATCTATGGGACCAATTTTTGATGATGATGGAAAAGCACAATGTGGCAATGCTGCTAATTTCAATCATTAGTAATTTTTCCACCTGATATATCGTTTCATAGCAACTGACTGAAAAACGTCGGGGTTTGTGAAAAAAGTAATCCGTGACTTTGACATTGTCATTTTGAATACTGCCACAGATACTGCACCCCGAATCAAATCAAAAATCAATTCGATTATTTCAGGAACAAAGAACGGTCAAATAAAGTTACTGTGATATTGGATAGCATCCTAAAAATTTAGGAAGGCAGACACAGTTAATAGGTCTTAAAAATGACACTGTCAAATGCACGGATAACTTCATTTCTCGAGCCACGACGTTTTTTTCGGCAGTCGCTATGAAACGATATATCGAGTGAAAATATATAACTAGTTATCCACTGGTTATCCTAATTATTGGAATCAGCAGCATGCCACATTGTGCCACATAAAGTTGGTCCTAGAGATTTCTAAAAAAGATTTTCGGGCTCACGCCGACCACGAAAGTCGCAAATTTTTTAAACACCCTGTTTAATAGTCCCGTTCTTCTCGTACCAGAAAAGTCAACAGATGGAAATAAGAAATGGCGTCTGGTAATTGATTATAGACAATTGAATAAAAAATTGGTAGCTGACAAATTTCCACTACCAAAAATTGTTGATATTTTGGATCAATTGTTTCCAACGTGAGATCTAAAAGCCGGATTCCATCAAGTAACACTGGATGAAGGTTCCCGTGATTTAACAACTTTTAATACAAGCAGCGGATCCTACCGTTTCACTAGACTTCCATTCGGGCTAAAAATCAGTCCAAATAGTTTCCAACGGATGATGAATATTGCGTTCGCAGGCATTACGCCAGAAAAAGCATTCTTATACATGGATGATTCTATTGCAATTGAATGTTCAAAAATGCATCATTTGCAAAATTTGAAAAATGTATTTGAAGCGTACAGAAAATATAATCTGAAACTGAATTTGGAAAAATTCAAATTCTTCCAAGAAGAGGTAACTTACCTAGGTCACAAAATAACAGATTGCGGTATACTGCCAGATGAGTCTAAATTTGCAGTCATAGAGAAATATCCCATTCCAACAGACGCTGACGCTGCAAGACGTTTCGTCGCATTTTGTAACTATTACAGACGGTTTATTTCGAATTCCGCAAATATTTGCAGACCACTTGATAAATTGCTGCGAAAAATACGGAATTCGTTTGGTCAGATGATTGTCAAGAATCCTTCGACCATCTAAAGCCTTCTCTCATTAAACATCAAATATTACAGTACCCAGATTTCACGAAAACATTCATCGTGACAACGGATGCGTCCAAGGAAGCTCGCGAAGCGGTATTATCCGAAAGTCATGGAAACGATGACTTACCGATCGCTTTTGCTTCAAGAACATTTATTAAGGGAGAGATAAATAAGGCAACTATCGAAAAAGCAGCCATAAATTGGGCGATTAACTATTTCCGACCGTACTTAAATGGACAAAAGTTTCTACAGGGTTTTCATTTAAGTCCGGTCCCCACGTGACCTAGCAAAAGTATGCAACCCAACTTACATCATTGGCGTAACAAGCAGATTCCGTGAACTACAGGCTGATTCAAAATTGTTGGACCAACGCTTCAGGGCAGATTCCTCTCGTCAAAATAGTAATAAAAGTTCCTATAAAGGGGGGTCCGCAAGTGGTCAATAAGGGAGTTATTAGGCCTCAAAATCTGCTGGTGGCCGATTTATTTTCGCTTATATCTCGCTTAATTCATGGTTTAGAACTTTCAGATTTGGTATATTAGGAAAACAATCGGAAAACTAAACGTTGAATACTTTTGTGATCCATGAATACCGGGGTAAGTGATTAAACGAACCAAAAAAAAGATCATCGGCAGATAAAAATCAGGATTATTTTGTGGCGGAAAGTGTTTCGACTGTTTCTAGTGATTTGTCAGCATCAGTGTACTTTTTGAATTTTAAAAATGTAGGGGCACCTCAGTGCAAATGTGAGTAGTTTTCGAGATATTCATTATTTTATCAACTTCTGCAGGAAGGGCGTCGGTAGCCGAAGCGGCCGACAAGAATGAGACCAAGGGAGATGTGGTGCAAAATGCACATAATATTAACAAATGCATACTCAGGACATTTGGGTATATTAACACACTTAATTATACATCGAACAACCGGTGACGCTTCGACCATCATACCATTGATGTAGTGAATAAACCAGTTATGTCGTACCCTGTGACCAGTTATTTACTAAGACCCTAAAACCCTCATTACAGTATGACATTATTTCAGTTGAGGCCTGATTTCATGCTATCTGGAAATAATTATTGAATAATTACCGGCTTAGTGATAAATCTTTTAAAAATCGGATTTCACTTTTGTATCCAGAAATTTGTCCTGAATGCAGTGGTGTTAACAAAACGATACCTTTATTATGTAAAACGAGTCCGCCTGTCATTTTTGAAGTGATATAGCCCGTGTTATACAGATTCGTGATCGGTGTGAAGTCTGTTAGCTCGCGAAGAGCCCGAAAGACTTTTTTAGAAATCTCTAGGACCAACATTATGTGGCACAATGTGGCAATGCTGCTGATTTAAATAATTAGAATAATCAGTCATATACTTTCACTTGATATATCGTTTCATTTTAGTCAGGAAAAATTGGGTCATAACCCAGCGTGCACACATCGTGCAATGGACGTCCATTGGACGTCCAGATTCGGCTGTTTTCTTCCAGGATGGTAAATGGACGAAAACGGACGTCCATTGGACGTCCAGGCCTGGACCAATTCGGATGATCGATTTTCAAGCCGAAAACGGACGTCCATTGGACGTCCAGAAACGAGCGATTTCAGACGATCGATTTTCGGGCCGAAAACGGACGTCCATTGGACGTCCAGAAACGAGCGATTTCAGACGATCGATTTTCAGGCTGTAAACGGACGTCCATCGGACGTCCAGGCCCGGACCAATTCGGATGACCGATTTTCAAGCCGAAAACGGACGTCCATTGGACGTCCAGAAACGACCGTTCTCAGACGATCGATTTTCGGGCCGAAAACGGACTATGTCGGACGATACTTTATAGAAACTACAATTCTTGTAATTCAATCTATTCTATATGAATTCTAATCGAAATTCCTAATTATTTTATTTTTGGTTTTGCTGCGGTAATCAGTTGGTAAGATTAATATAATACTTGTAGCACCAGCCGACGTTTCATTCAATTTTGATTACAACAAAACTAAAATTCGACTTGTTGTGTTTCTTGTTAATACAAAAGTGGCGACAACCAATGTGCAATTTTTGAGTGATTAGTTATATTTCAATATTCAATCATTTATTGAGAGAAATCCATTGCTGTAATTATTCAAATGCCGAATAGTTTATAATTATAATCATATGGTTAAGAATTAAGATCAATTAAGTAACCAAAAGAAAGAAATAAAATAATAAATAACAAAATGCATCGTCCATAAATCGTCCAGAAATGGTCCAGAAATGGTCCAGAGATAGAGTTATAAGTCGCTAACGCTTGGTTAAAATCACTAACTATAAGTAGACGTTTCATTCTATCATAGAACATGTATTTCCGTACTCCGAGTTGCTAATGATTTCTAATTGCGCCCAATAAACCTGCTAGTTATGTATTGTAGTATGTATCATAATCGTCTAAGTGTCTAATGAAATATCCTTCATCAAATGTAAAAATATAGATAATTAAAAATTGCACGATCTCATAAATCAATATTTTACAAACTATTCTGAAAATGCCTCACAATAGTTTTTGGTTTGTTTCAATATCCAATTCAATTCTTAGCAAATTGAATTCAATTTTTGTTTTATAATCATACATTATGGCCGCATTATCGACTTTTCGTGCATGGTCCATTTATGGTCCAGAAATGGTCCATTTATCGTCCAGAAATGGTCCATTTACCGTCCGTTATGGTCCATTCATGGTCCAGAAATCGTCCATTTACCGTCCGTTATGGTCCATTCATGGTCCAGATATGGTCCATTTATCGTCCAGATGCGGTCCGTTTTATGGTCCACGAATGGTTCATTTTTGCTGCACCTGGACGTCCAATGGACGTCCATTGGACGTCCGCCAGCCGATAAATGGACCATAAATGGACCATGCTACGAGCGGTCCTGGACGTCCAATGGACGTCCACTGGACGACCGTGTGCACCCTGAGAAGTGATGGATCACCCTGTATAGCAGTGTTATACAACAAGTGTGGACCCTGCTTCAGAATCAGCCATAGAATCCACCACTGCTGTGACATCCGATGATTTTGGGCCACCCTGTAGACAGTTGACCAGAAATGACTATGGCCCAGTATTTCCACCTATGGTTAACCTCCAGATTAGCTAACTGTAACTTTGAATGTGAGCCTTTATCATTCATTTTGACCGGAATTGTCACAGTCCAAGGTTCCAGTTAGCTAACTGGAGGTTAACTATAGGTGGAAATACTGAGCCTATTATATTACGGACCCTCATGCAACAATGATTTGTATTTTAAATAACTATTTTTGCTTAAGCTATTTAAAAACGTCAAAAATATGTCATAATCGAATTTATTTCAATAAAATAAGGTTCACTATGCAGGATGCTAATCATCATCTTCTTCATCCACATCATCCAACTCCTCATCATCAGCAGGCGCTTCTTGATATTGTTGATATTCTGATATTAAATCATTCATGTTAGACTCGGCTTCTGTAAATTCGATTTCCTCCATTCCTTCACCTGTATACCAATGCAAAAACGCTTTCCTCCGAAACATCGCCGAGAATTGTTCACCAACTCTCTTAAACAGCTCTTGTATAGCGGTCGTATTGCCTATAAATGTGGCGCATATTTTTAACCCTCTGGGCGGTATGTCACAAATAGCTGATTTGCAATTATTAGGGATCCACTCAATAAAATAGCTGGAATTTTTATTTTGGATGTTATACATTTGTTCATCGACTTCTCTAGTGGACATTCTGCCTCTAAAGATGGACGCCACGGTTAAGTATTTGCCCTTCCTCGGATCACAAGCGCACATCATATTTTTAGCATCAAATAGTTGCTGAACTAGTTCTGGAACAGTTACTGCTTTATAAGGACGGTTTCCTCTAGAGACTAATGGAGCGAATCCAGGCATGAAAAAATGTAATCGAGGAAACGGTACCTAAAATATTCGGATTTATTGCAAAGTCTATTTTTTTACCGTTCATAGTTTTAGGGTTCACCATATTTACGCAAATTTTCCGCAAATCTGCATTCAGTTGTCCAGGAAACCGTATGCAAGTTGTTACTCCAGACATTACGGCTGATATTAAATGATTCACATCTGCCATTGAGGGTGCGCTGAGTTTTAGTGTCCTATAGCATATATCATATAGAGCTTCGTTATCAATAATATAGGTTTCATCCGTATTTTCAACTAGATGATGTATTGACATAACGCAATTATACGGTTCAACGACTACATCGGATAATTTTGGACTGGGTAGTATTGAAAAAGTGCTAATAATTCTGTCAGGATACTCTTCTCTTATTTTCTGAAGGAGCAAACTTCCCATTCCAGAACCAGTACCTCCGCCTAAAGAATGTACAATTTGAAAACCTTGCAAGCAATCGCAGCCTTCCGCTTCTTTTCGGGTTATATCCAAAACTTCATCTGCTAATTCCGCTCCTTCAGTGTAATGACCCTTTGCCCAATTATTTCCGGCACCCTCTCTGCCGAAAATGAAATTATCTGGGGGGAAGAGTTGGCCGAAAGGGCCCGATCGTACGGAATCCATGGTACCTCGGTCCAAGTCAACGAGAACTGCTCTAGGGACAAATCTACCACCTGTGGCTTCATTAAAGAATACATTTATACGCTCTAGTTGCAGATCAGAATCGCCATGAAAACGACCAGATGGGTCAATACCATGTTCGTCAGATATTACTTCCCAAAACTGAAATTTCAAGGAAAATCATGGTAACAGTTTCATATCCAGTGTGACACCGTTCTTTGATTAGATCTAGTTAGCTCACGGGCACATGAATTTATCTTTTATGATAGCACAGGAATCAGAAATGAAATTTTTTTTCCCCTTTAAACCCCATCCGTAGACATACTGTATAATCACATTACGAAAACTAATTCCAATAATTCCAACTAGATCTATCCAAACAACAGTAATGCGTAATGAATATTCATAATTTTCAAGTGAAAATTAATACATTACGGAACGTGTCGGAAAAGTGCGATATTTCGCGCGAGTGGGATTATAACAAACCACGAGTCGCGAAAGAAACTTTTCCGACAAGTTGTGTATACGATTTTTCCGACGTCCACAACACTTTAATACCAATATTACTTGTGAAAACCATGTAAAAACTCATAAATACAGAAAAAAGAAAATTAACAACTGCCATAAATCCGCCATAATTAATGTAAAAGTTTGGTATTGCCAAACTAATTTTTATAGAAATAAAAATTTCTAAATTGCTAAAAATGTGAAATCACACAATTATTCACCGATTCGAACCAACTAAAGGATTACCATGAAAGAATCAACGACAAAAATGATATAGTCGGAAATGTTGACTATGAAGTCCAGGGTCATAAAAGTGGGCGAGTCTAGGTCATACGGATATCCGTAGCGAGCGGCAAATTTTAGTAAACCTCGACGAGTTTGCACAGTAAAACGAAGCGATGGGATGTGCGGCTCCTTGTTAGTAGTGTATCGACTTAGCTGGGAGACTCGATTAGCTGTTCGAGAGCTGGCACAGAATAAACACCCGAATGTCTACTACAGTTAAAGCTCATTTTCGTATGTGTACGGACTATCCACAGCGGTCTCCAAACGGTTTCTTAAAGGTCCCGGGAAAAATCGTGAAAAACGAATAATAATTACAAACTACAAGCCGTCGGACAGTACTGACACTAACACCACATACTGCAGCAGTTTTCTTTTGCGTTTTCTCGACAGGAATCGACAATAGCGTCTCCTTTTCTTCTAAAAAATACTTGTGAACTTTCACCGTTTGGAGACCGCTGTGGATAGTCCGTACACAAGTCCCACCCTCTTGTTATTATCATACGAAAATGAACTTTAACTGTAGTAGTCATTCGGGTGTTTATTCTTTGTCAGCTCCCGAACATCTGATCGAGTCTCCGAGCTACTTCGGTGCACTACTAACAAGGAGCCGCACGACTTTCGCTTCGCTTTACCCTGCAAACTCGTCAAAGATTAATAAAATTTGCCGCTCAAAATAGATATCCGTAAAGATACGCCGACTTTTACGATCATGGACATTTCCGACTATAACTAACAATTTGAAATCGATATCATGCTTAGATTCAGCGAAATTAACGACTTGTGCGATAATTAAATGACCAAATATACAGGGTATACCATCACTTATGGCATAATTTTTCCTGAATAAACGGTAAAGGTCCATTTTCAATACACTTGCAAGCCGGCGTTCAAGTGCGAGTGCGAAGTTAGACATATAGCCTTTCAATGATAGCATTTTCAATCAACTCCGACATCCAGCACAATCGGATGCTCGTGCCGTAAGCTTCAAGCTGCAAACTTTCGTGCATGCATGTGCCACACTCCAATGTCAAATCAGTCGGTCTGTCGAAACCACAGTTAAAGTAGACCTAAATTGTGGTCGAAACACATATAATCTACAAGATTCTTCCCAAGCAAACTTGTGCCAGCTTGGTAGCTTTTTATGAACGGTTGGCATCAAGGTTAATTGGTAACACTACCCTCTTGCAAATGACCATTAGAATATACATTGAAACCACTGAAATATTTCAGTGGGTGGTATTGGGCTCTACTGGACTTATTGGTTTATTGGGATTTTTAATATGACCATTCTACTGGAATGTATTGGGAGTTATACCCTACGCTGTATTTGTGATGGTTTCTATAAGATTCTGACAGGGAAATCAAAATATTGGGAAAATCCAGTAAAAACATAAATTGAAGTTTCACTGGAAATTCCCACTAGAGATATGTTTAAGAATTATTTCAAATTACCCGCCATATCATGACAGCTCAGAAAGTTTGTGATTGGTCCATTTTTTGAAATCAAATTCGACATCGCCATCTTGGAGTTCCATTTGAGTTTGAGGTTTTGCAGTGTGCAGACAAGTCCAGTGCGAGTCCTTGCCATATGCTGGGTTTTTTGAGCAGGGGCCTGTTCCTGAATTTACAATTCATTGTAATTGTAAATACTGCGCACATGAATAAAATGAACGCGCAACTTTACAATTGTAAGGTGGATTATGCAGGTTTCTGTGGGGATTTTCCAATAAAATGATTATTTTATATTTGGATTTGTGTTGGTTTCCATTGGTTTCTGTTGGGATTTCCCATCAAAGCCCAACAACTAATTTCTAATGGTTTATGATGGTAAATACCAGTAAACAGTAAACACCATACAAACCATTACAAAACATAGAGCGCTTTTTTTTTATTGGTTTCTACTAGTCATTTGCAAGAGGGTACAGATCAAAATGACGTGCACACGCTCGCACGCAACACACTATTGAAAATCAAATTTCGGAATGTGCAACACACTGGAACTTAAACGCCAGTGTGCAAGTGCATTGAAAATGGGCCTTAAGAGTTACGATTTGTGAAAATGGGGAATCTGTCTGGTATAATAAAGGCTATATCTAAAAAATCGGCGAGTTTTTCACGTCAAAAATGAAGTGCCAGGGTGACAGACGGACTCGTTTTTCATAATGAAGGTACCGTTTTCTTGACACCATTGAATTGAGGAAAAATTTCTGAATACAAAAGTGAAATGCGATTTTTAAAAGATTAATTACTTATTGAGCTGGTAATTATTCAATAATTATTTCGAGATATCATAAAATCAGGACTCAACTGGAATAATGCCATACTAGTTGTTATTACCGTAGGTTGTTATTACCGTAGGTAATGACAACCAACAAATGGATGAATTGCTAAAATAAATAGGCAACCCTAAAAAGTCACTCTTTGACATGTGACTGGGTTTTTCATTCCAGGGTAGCTTATTGTTAATTGACGTTTTTTTTTGGTGCCTGCAGTTATGTAATTTGTCCAGCTGAGGCCTGATTTTATGACTAAGGGCCGATCTTTTCATCTTCCAGTTAGGTTTATCCGGCAGTTAAATTTATTGATTTTTATTGTTGTAACAATAGTAACCAAGGTATTTAACCGCCCGTTAAACTTAACCAGAGGTGAAAAGATCGGCCCTAGAAGAGGTATTTCAATTGATAATTACCAGCTGTATAAAGTGATATTTAAAAAATCGGCTTTCATTATTACATCGAAAAAATTTTTCTGCATCCAATGGTATCAACAAAATGGTACCATTGTTATGAAAATTATGTACGTCTGACGACCCAGTCCTTCATCTTTCGAGAAAAAAAAATTGTCAATTTTTTCAGACATAGCCCTGGTTATACCAGACTGATCCCCAATTTCTTTAAACGATGACTTTGAGCGTTCAGGCAGAAAAAATTATCCATGAGTGATGGTACACCCTGTATTGTGGCGTAATTTGGTGAGTGCCCAAATTACGTCGACATTGGCATGGTCGACAGTTCGGGACCCCACCGGTTGCGACAAGGAAGTGGACCGACGGTGTCAGCATTTAGCGATTAGTTTAGCAATCGGCATGGGTCATTGTCTGAACCCATGCCAACTAAGGCTTTTTAGGCGTAAGACGGCCCCCAAATGTGTTGAGGGAACCGAGGTTTCTTCAGGCCGAAATGGGCCCGGGAACGGGAGTTCGGCTTGGGAGCCGGAGCTGGCTCCTGGGGCCAGACCGGGGCTGCAGATCTGGTCCGGTTTAAGGAATAAATAAACTCCACAAAATTGACAGTACGTTTTACTCCTCTGAGCTACACCCCCTTACACGAACGGGTTTCTTGGTGACAATATTATGTAACTATATAGTTTAACGATGAGTGACGTTTCAGGCACCTCGATTGTAATGAAAAGTGTCACTTTTCAATGTGGACGTCGGAAAAATCCCAAACGATTTTTATCTAAAATAACGACCCCGCTGTCGAAGCAAGGTATTTTTCAAGAGATATGGCCTAAAATACAAGAATACAAGAACCTTCTTAAACTTATGCCGACGCTTGTTTCATACATATGTCAAAAGTGACAGCCCCAAATAGCTGCATTCTCGTCACTATTACAGCTATCAAACCTATATTTTTTCAGTAGCCGTGAACCTTATAGATGGAATATACTCTTTCCAAGATAAACTGAACATCACGTGACCTAAGTTGCTTACCAAAATTCAATTGAAAAGCATTGATAATCATTGACTAATGACAGGTATTTACCAAGTACCTTGGGGGTCACGTGATGGCCCGTTTATCTTGAAAAGAGTATACCTGTCAATAGGATTTTTCGTCGTCATTTTGACCAGGAATACGTCAATAACATTCTTGTAAGGAATTATGGGACACGCTGTATGATAGGGTTCGGCCCATTATTCTGATACATCTAACGTGGAATGACTTCTAACCATCGTCAAATGCCCCGTGGCCCGTGTAACCTTTCTCCCAAAGATTAGTGAGTAGAAAGATGGGAAACTCCGCTATAAGCACCCTAGATAAAATCGATACGATTTGAAGATTCCGTTTACAACCGAGACGTTAAAGGGCGCCCAAAAAAAAGCGGAACGGCGGGGGCGGGAATCAAAAGTTTCAGATATTACTGGAATACTATATTCAAATATCGTAAGAATCATTAACAATGACAAATATTAGTAAATGAATTAGGAACAATTCAACTTTTCAAAATTTCTCGTTTTTCTGTTGTCTTCCACTAATAAAACTGCAGCAAATCAAAAAAATTTAATCTGAAAATTATAATTTGTCATCAGGCGAGAGACAAACATTTCGTTTTCATATCAAATGAAAAGCCAAATGTAAAATACAGGTACTTTTTATACAGGGTGTCCCAATATTCGATAAAGATATTTCAAGGGTGCATTCCTGAGTGAAAATGAGTAAGAAAAAACCTAATTTACCTAAGGTGACGGTCCCAATCTCCGACACCCTAAGCACTTACACCATTTTTCAACTGATTTTTCAGTTCAACATTTGAGCATGTATTTTTTTTTTGGGGAATATTGACATGTTATTTCGTGAAATATGTAATTTACGGACTCATATTGTAAGACAGGTGTTCACAATTAATTAAATAATTTCAAAAAAGCATGGTGTACCAGTCTTCGACAGTATGAAAATGTGTGTTGCCCGGTCCTCGACATAACCCTTCTGTACCTATCTCCGATGCCATGATTTGTATCTCTGTCACTGTTTATCTAATGGATATCATATAAGACAGAGAAATGGTCAGAATGGACAGAAAATCTGTTTGTACACACGGTGCACGCATCATAATCATTCTTGCTCGGATACTCTTTAATTTAAGAAAAAGGGTAAAAACGCGTTGATCATTTTGACAATTATGACTTGAATATATTTTATATCGCCTAAATCATATGACCCTCAATTAGCTTTTGGAACTGACCGAGTCTTCGACATATGCATGCTTAGTCTCCGATCGTTTTTCCAAATCCGGATATCTTTGCAAATGTTAGGTTTTGAATATGTCGGAGATTGGTCCAATGATAGTTGCAAGTTTTAAGAATCATTTTATCATTAATTATAGCTGGCGTTTCTTATCTCTGCCAACGGCCAAGCAGCGCACTCGTCCGTAACCATGGAAACATGGAACGCCTCTCGCGCGGGTTTCGAACTTGCTCAGTAGCGGCGGTATCTTATGTTATTGCATTGAAACGCGGTTATAAAAATAAGAAAAAAAAACAATTTAATTAGTTAAGTTTAAATGAAGCGATTGTAGACGTAAGAACGGAAGAATTAATAAATTATATCGGGGGCGAAGATGATGAAAGTGATGATGATTATGAGGACGATGATAGTGATTGATAGTGTTTGGATATATCATGGCTCTCCAAAAACTGAACACATTAATTCGTGTGAAACGGCCGAGCACTGTTCAACAAATATAGTTTTAATCTAGGGCCGATAATTTTGTTTTCATTTTAATAATGATTTGTTTGGAAATTATATACCTACAATAAGCTGATGTACGTACCTACTACGTTTGAATCTGATTATTCTTATGTTGTTTAATTAAATTTCCAAATTGTTGTTCGTTATTAGAATTCATTCAATTATACCCCTTTCTGTGTTACGCCACTGTTCGTGCAGTTTGTAGCTCGAAATCCCGAACTCACCCGAACAATCGTTCGGATTCTGCGCGGCCGTTGGCAGAGATAAAAAACGCCAGCTATAAATTCAATTCGGTATGTCTATTCAGCTATGCGAATCAATTTAAAACGAGCTGTGGTGTCCGAGTCTCCCACAGTTTTGACGGAGACTAGACAACACACAACTTCAAATGTCCCAATACCCGTCACCCTAATCATATCCGAAAATAAGAGAAATTGAATTACTCTAATTAAACTTATATAGGGTTATTCAATTAAGATGTCCGCTCGAATTTTCTGCCAAACTACCAACACGAGAAAAAATAAAACAACAAGGAAATGTAGCCTGAAGTCTTAGCTTCAAAATGAGCTCTAACTGAACTTTCTACGTCTTCTCGTTTTTTAATTACAGCGAATTAATTGGAGCAAAACATGGTCGATTGAAATTTTTTCATCCATAATCGCGAAAAGTTTCAAACAGAAGTCAGAGAGCGACACGAGAGCTTTCCAAAACCTCTCAACACTTTTGCTCCAGGTGCTCTAGTTATCGAAATATCGACAAATTAGTCTGGTCGGTCGCACATTTTAGATGTCCGCTCCGATTCTTCGACCCGACTAATTCGTAGATATTTCGCAAACTGGAGCACCTGGACTAAGAGTGTTGTGGGGTTTTGGAAAGCTCTCGTTTCGTAGAAAATTCAGTTAGAGCTCATTTTGAGGCTAAGACTTCAGGCCACATTTCCTTGTGATTTATTTTTTTCTCGTGTTGGTAGTTTGGCAGAAAATTCGAGCGGACATCTTAATTGAACAGCCCTGTATAAGTCCATATACAACTCATAATGACTCATGTAACACATATTTGTTGTCAAAAGTCTTGATAATAGATTAATGATCTACAGAATAAGTGCAATGAATTTCTTAGTCTATCCTTCAACGTAACCCAGCCATACCGCGATGTCACCATGTCTCAAGATTCACTGGGCTCGCATTCACCGCAGATTCAAAATTATTGCAAACAAATTGTTGCACCATCTTCTGAAAACTACGCGGAATTCATCATAATAATTGGTTGATAAAAAACCAAGAGCTATACCTTATAAATAGTTGAAAATACTGAAACCTGTCGGACATTGGGTCACTGTCGGAGATTGGGACCGTCACCTTATGTCCGATTTTGCCCGGTAACGGAGTTACAGACCATTAATGTTATGATTTTTCATTCGTTTTCTAGCTTTTGTTTAAAAACAGTCATCACGAAAATTATTATAAACAGGACTTAGTCTTCTTTTGATGGGGTGCCCACATGTCACCAATATGAATAAAATCTGACCATCAGAAAGTGGTAATTACTGACTATCGAGATGTTAAAATGACAAAATTCATTGTTTTCGATGGCAAAATTGCAAATCTGGCGAGTCCAGTGTGAACCTACATTCATTAAGAATAATCCTTAATTCTTGTAATTTTTTGTTCAAGTTGATGGTTTCGCAGTTATTAAAAAAAATAAAAAAGAGCTGCAACTCAATATTTTGGTCCCTGGCCGTAGAAAAATAGAAATGTTGCTAGGTGAGTAGGTGTTTAAACCAACCAGCGGGTGATTACAATGCAACAATTGCGCTAGTTGACAGAAAAACCTAGCAACATTGAAATGTTTCTACGATCAGGGGTCGCAGGAACAAAAATATTGAGTTTCTAACTTTTTTATTATCAACTTTTGGACTAAGGTCGTTTTGGTAAAATCGTTCTATTTTGACCTCAGGAGTATGTGGTAGCGCGTTGTACACGTATTTCAAAGACCCCGTATGTTACGACTAAGTACTTACGAGAGTACAGAAATGTTGCTGTTATTAGTTCACTTGGGACCGGTTGTATAAAGGAATTGAACCGGGTTCAAGCTTGAACTTGGTTCAATTTCCGTTGTTACAATTGTTACAACAATCATTTCTACGGAAATTGAACCAAGTTCAAGCTTGAACCCGGTTCAATTTCTTTATACAACGCGGCCTTGGAATCACAGATCAGGCGACGGTTCAATATTCATATATGTACAGTATATCCACGGATGGGGTTTAAAAGAGGAAAATAAAATTTATTTCTGATTTTACAGAATAAATTATTCTTGATAAAATTGCCTGCTTGCTCTCAAACCTCTAAAACCCATTTCGTTTTCATTTCAACATGATCAGTTATTCTTTTATCGAATTTTATTTGAAAATTTGGGACTTAGAAATATTTTCATCCAAAATTAATCAGTGGTTACTGGTACACTAAGCGTCAATGAAATCGGGACACCTCGAGTAGCTGCGTCGATATGTAGGCAACCGATCAAACACCAATTTGTGTGCTGGCGTGAACGGACTTTGGCAAAGCCGACTGGATATGTTCTGACAGCTCAAAAATTTGTCAAAATATCAACCTTTTCACTTGACTTTTGTGGAAAAAATCGTTTAAAAATTGTTTATTTCCAATCAATGACATTTCATACGGATACTAGACGACCAGCTTCGAGAAAAAAGTGGGTCCACTTGACGTCTAAACTGGGGGGCAAACCGTCACTGTCAAAATTGATTTAGGTTATGTTTCTAAAACTCACGTGTTTCATAGTTTTTATAATTACAAGGAGTTTTTCTGATATTTATCATAAAGGAAATACTTGTTTTATGTTTACGACAACACGGGCAGTTTGAAAGTAGGACGGGTAGCAAAAATTACAGATCGTAAAATTTATTCAGATTTATGCTTATAATTACATACCGAAAGTAATGTACCTTTTCTCGTTTAGGGTGTGATAACGGTTATCATCACCGGGAATAACCGATATTTTCCCCATTTTTACAGCTTGCATCCAGAAAATAGTAAAATACCGAAGAGAATTCAAAGTCTGAAATAATTCTAGAACTATAACGATTAACGGAACAAAACGAACGAAAACTAGAAACAGCACAAATTAAACAAGAAACGCGAAGCACAATTAACAATAAATAACGAAAACCCAGCGGAAATCACAAGAAAAACTGGAAATAAGAAATTAGAATCTCAAACTTTTTTTTAAATTGACGAATTGACGATTTAAATATTCGATTGTCTTGGTTACCACCTGACGTTTTGCCCCCCAGTTCAGTTGTCACCAGGGACCGCGATTTTGTGTCAAAACAGGGGTTGTTGAGTATCTAGTATAAGTGTTTGACAAATCGCTGTTTCCAATTAATTCATGGATATATTAGCGTGCTTTAGTGATATTTGTGTTGATGAGTGCTTCAACTGTAATTGTATTGTGATTGATGGCAAAAATTAGTGTTATTCAAAAAAGCATTAGGATCCGGCAGGAACCAGATCTGAAGACGCCAATATCTGCAGCCAAAACAGCTTCGGCAACACATATAAGAGCAACCAAAATGTTACCATTATAAAATAAATACTACGAACAAATTTAATATTGAAATAATAACTGCTCCTTATTTTTACAATATGAGGGCATATGAGGGTGAAAAGGTGAGAGTGCCTCTATTCAGGGACCGATAGCATCGGCACTGGTAATTAGTGATGTCAAATACGATTACTTTTGCGTAATCGCGCTTACTAGGTACTTTGATAACTAGTAATCGTTACTTTGTACTCGTTACAAATTACTAGCGACTACTCTCATAGTCGTGCTATCCGAGGATGTTCTAGGTCGAATCATGACCGAACCGAGTACCGCTCCCGCCGCTAACTCGATCTCACTTAACCAGTAACCAAACGACTCACCATCACCATCACTTGTAGTCATAAGGTGCGTTCCTTTTACCTCAGAATCAAACCTTACCTGACTTCGCATTCACGCTCATTGGCTAAAAATCCCGTATAGTCATTCTGATTGATAAAGCAGTGACACTGAAGTAAGATTAACTCAGATTTCTGCCAAAAGGAAAGCGCCTATAGTCTTTACCGGCCGAACCTACTTGATCGCACGCTGCGGCACCAAATCGGAGAGTAATCGTTTGTAATCGTATAACGACTACTATCCAAATCAACTACCCGATTACTTCGGATCTTACCAAGTAACGATTACAAAGTAACGATTTATTACAATATTGACATCTCTACTGGTAATTATTCTCTTATCATTTCTTATGAATTGAAAAGATTGTCCTTCGATCTTCAATACATTAGTTTCATTTCAATAATCTGTGAAAAAGAAATTTTTATGTAAGTAAATGATACACGAGTTTACTTGCTTAACTATTCTCACACGCTTGCGCAGAAATTTGAAGAGGAAGAGGCACCAAAAGAGGCTTAAAAACTTCCAGTATCTTGCAAACATACACACCATAAGTATGGACTTGTGATTGAATCTTTTATATTGTACAGCACTCATCAACACAAAGATCACTAAAATTAACTTGATTTTCCGTGAATTATTTGTAAAAAAACACTTTTTACTCGATTTTTGTCAAAAAAACCACTTCCACATAGTAGGCTGATGATTTTTAGTTCGAGGCACGCGGTGGCGACTTCCCCGAAAAATCAATCCGGACATAGTAGGCCGATGGCTATTAGTTCTGAGTTGGTGTCGCTAGATGGCATACACATAGACGGAAACGTTGCCAAGTAATCCACGGTTTGTCTTTTCGTCTATTCTGAAGTCCGCATGCGCGTAAAATGCCATAGTTATTTTCCAGTTTTTAGATTGGCACCCCTTTTGGGTATTTGGTTGTCAAAAATGACATTCCAATGGTGTAAGGATTGTGGGAAACCCACATGTTTGTGTACATCAAACGTCCCGTTTTTCATCATTTTCTTGGTAATTTTCGGGTAAATTATCAATTTTATTTGGTTTCTCGCGTTTTTAAGGATATAATAACGTGTTGTAGTGCTAATAATGTGGACAAAACAACTAAAGAAAATTAAAGATTTCAAAATAGGAATTCTGGAAACATTCCTGACAAATCGTGGCGTTTTCGTTAGCCAATATTCAAAAGGTTAGTGTAAATATGATATTTCTTGAAACCAACAATATGTTTATGATCCTGAAGCATTTGTAAAAGAAAAATTTTTGAATTTCAGGATACAAATATTTACATTTTTGACGTGGAAGTAGAAGAAAATGATGATGAACTAGGTCAGGGGATAATTCATGGAGATGTTACAGTACGTGGAAAGTGCTTTCATAGTCAATTGAAAACCGAAAAGCCTCATACGATGCATATATCCTTGAAAAGAGATAATGAAGAAAATCTTTATGTAGAAGAGTGCCATTGTACTTGTGCAATTGGGTATGTAAGAATGCTTGCTCGATATTCAATAAATAATGAAGAAAACTCCTCAGATTATCGCAATCATGCCACCACTTGATTGGTCTAGGTTTCTTTTTACAAGATTCAATATTACGAGGCCTCACTGTTATCCCAGAAAATAAGACATGCACGTCGAAACCAATGGATTGGCATAAACCGAGGGGAATGAAAATTTCTCCTGAAAATATAATGAACGTTGTTTTCCCTAAGAGCACGAACTTGAGAAGAAAAAGAAAGCCCGTCCATTATAAACAATTTCAACCCAAGAAATTTATTGTGGGTGAAGATCCTGATGCAAATGTTTCAAGTGCAACACAGATAAAAAGAATGAAGACAGCTTTACAAGATATCGACCATCGTATTCCATTCGCTTATTTGATCACGGAGGATAATGGTAATAAGAAATTGATATTTTAAAAAGAATATGTGCCTATTATAGAGTAATATTGGTTTGTTAGATGAATCGATGAGTACGTACGCACTGCAGCAATCTGTAATCGAACAAATTGCAGAAGACAACGATTGTTTACGGCCGAATCTGCCATATATCAACAGTTCGAGTATAGATATCCTACTCAGCCAACATATTCCGAATGCAGTTCATTGTTTAAACTTCACCACTTCTATGTCTTCTGAAATTGAAGAAAATACTAGAGCGCAAAATACATGCGAACAATGGTTCCACTATAGGCAGAACCGGTTTACGGCATCAAATTTTAAAACAATTTGCAGGCGAAGGAAAGCCTTTGACGCCATTTTTTTAAGATCTTTGTGGGAAAAGAAAAATCTTCAGCACGTCAAAACTATTCAGCATGGAAAAAGAGAAGAGCCAGTTGCCAAGAAATATTATGAAAAAAAATATGGGAATACCGTCTTTTCATGTGGGCTTATAATTCACCCCTGCGCTCCCCATTTACGAGCCAGCCCAGATGGAATTATTTATGATCCAAATGTTGGGTATGGGGTGTTAGAAGTGAAATGCCCTTGTGGTAAAAATAATAGTACTCTTGAAGAAGCTCTAAAAAACAAAGCGTTCATCCTCATGAAAGATGAGAATAATGAACTAGATGTTCGTCCAGATCACGAGTACTATTACCAGATACAGGGGCAAATGCTCTTGAGTGGGTTAGACTGGTGTGATTTAGCCATTTATTTCAAAAGTGAGAATTTGTTAGTTGTTAAAAGAGTAAATCTCGATAAATCTTTTTGCCTGGATATGTACACTAAACTGACTGATATTTATAATAAAAATGTGTTATCTTTATTGTAAAATAGAATCTACTAGTCTTATCGATGTTTCTTGTAATGAAAAGTTTATTTGTGTTAATAAATTTCAGTTTTCTAGTTAACTTGTTATCAGGTTGGTTTCTTAAATAAATGGTAACAACTCGAGAACGTATTGTTTATATTTACAGTATATACCAACACTGTCAAACACTGTACATGGCTGTAGTATAATAGGTATAATAGCTAAAGATGAATGAAATTGACGATAAATGAAAATACGTGAGCAATACAATAAAACTATTTTGCTTTGCACAAGGGATACCTGCAATTAGAAAGCAATGCACAAACTGTATAAATCTGATTAATACTTCCAATTAAAGATATAGGAATTCGATGTGACAGTATTTTGAATGATTTTAGTCTGCGAATGGCTCTTTCTACATGTATTCGCTCATGTGAAATAGTTCGCATGTACTCTACTTCATCTGGTCGAAATTGCATCCCAGTTATTCGAAATGTAGGTATATTTAGCTCCACGCCGACATCTCTCAACAGATCCTTTACATCAAAACCTTTATCCGCCAAAACTATATCTCCTGTTTTCAATTCTTCTTTTTCTACCTTTGTTCTCAACAATCGAATGAACCCACTTTCTTGGACTATTTGTTTGTCAGTAATGCTACCTTAAAAAATGAAAAGAATATTTTTGAAATCCTCTTAATTTTTAATAAATATAATCACCTGTATATAAGGCTGATATGAACATAAATCCACCATTAGAGTCAATCATAATTAAAGACTTCAGAGTATTTGAACCTTTGTAATGTGAAAAGCATTGAGATTGTCTTAGGAGCGACGATGGAGTTTCTATGTAAAATTCAGTACAGTCGATGCTCCCAATAACATTTGGATATTTCTCCGAAAATTCCACAGTACTGTTTTTTATAAGAGTATCCCTGTGTGGAAATGTATTCAATTTTCCTAACTTCAAATATAATAAATTTATCCAAGTTGTAAATATTCTGCTGATTGATCCAGTGTTGATTCCAAACATATCCGATAATGTTTCATGATCATATCCTTGTCTCAACTTCATCAACGTTAGAAATAATTCGTTCAACGGTGTCAATTGGTGCGGTCTTCCTATCTTAGAATTTTTTGATTTCGATTGCTGAAGGACCCCAGGTGGGCCACTTTCTGACTTGAATATATAATTGTACAAAGTCGAGAGAATTTGAAATGAAGGTAATCCGGTATAATGCATAATTTTTTTATCTCTATTAATGAAATTCTCTATTAAGAAGGGTGTATTGTAATTCTTTTTCTTTATATTCATACGTCTTCTAATAGCTATCTTTTTTCTTTTCACATTCAAAAGACGATTTCCCACCGTCTTTCGATTTGATGTTTCATTTGATGTTTCATTCGTTTCATCAATATTTTCAGATCCAAGCTCAACATTGATATGAGGCACTCGCCCCGGTTTAACTTTTGATTTTGTAGAAAAGTGGAAAATATCACTTTCTTCAAAGTGTAACGAACACACCTGAAAATTATGATTCCATCTCAATTTGTTACCGCATTCTAACATATGTACCTATGTAGGTACCACCTACCCTGGTATTCTCTCCAATGGTTTGAGAATCTATTTTCACAGCTTCAAGCCATTTTCTTCTTAATTCTGGATTTTTCGGGAACGAAAACAGAGAAACTCCTTCAATTTTTCCTATCGCATTTTTGCAAAGAGCTACGCAACATTTCGGCATCTTGCTTGCTACTAGAATTCACTAATTACTTTCGGAAAACTAATCAAAAATTAAAAATACTCAAAACACACGTAAGACTTATGACTTTTTGTGACGTTTATAAATCAAAATTCTAGGAAAATCGGGTACTTGAAAGTAACTAGATTTAAAATTAAGTGGGAGGAGCTAATATCTACTGCGCATGTCGTATCGTGACTATCTACATAGGACAAACCGTGGATTTAATTACGAATTTCAAATTTATGACAAGTTATACCATCAAGATACCGTATATTTTAGACGCGAAACGTCACTTAAAATTTTTTCTTCGTTATCATTGCTGTTATTCGACTTTTTCAAAGAATTTATATTGTGGTTTTGCCGTAAAATGCCTCAAAAAGTGTGCATCGTGTGCGGTTGACGCCCGGCTGATGGAATTCTGCATTATTTTCCTCAAAATTAGTCAAGGTAAGATAGTCATTGGACATCAATCTATATTTCGAGGATTTTTTTTATTTTAAATAAATTGGTATATCCTATCCTTTAATAAACTAAAACTATTGTTTTTTAGATGTAGACAGTGGCTGCATGCGATGAAGCACTTTGATATGGCTGGTTCTGCAACAGCTCGTATTTTTGTTATCACCATTTTGCCGAGAAGCTCTACGCTTTAGCCGAGTGATGTCCTAATAAATGGTACATAATACTCTCATGGTGGTGAAGGAATCTATTAATGAAAAACAATTATTCCATTTTCAGGAAAATTTACACGTTTTGAAAAAATGCGGTAGACAAATTGAAGGCACGCCAATCTCTTCATTTAGTCTGGGCAAGAATTTATGGATAATTAAAGTGCAGCACCACTACTTCAGGAATTAGAAAAAGTTTTCACCAGGTTTTCACTGAACATCAAAACAACACGAAGAAACGGCGGGGCGTTTGCAGTCTTGTACTAACCCAATCCAATAGCGAAATTAGAAAGATGTTCTATTGTCGCCTAAACTGCAACACCTTGTATCTGATTTTTCATATTAGTTGTTTTCCATTGGAGAGTAGCCCTAACTGATTTTTAAATGTCTCAATTGGTCATCAATGAGCTTTTATCGATTATCAACATTCAAAGTAATCTTATTTAGATGTTACTTTTCGTTTTGAAAGGACATCAATGTGCGAAATACAAAAAAATATGTGTATGAGGTTTAAATTAGCAGTTTGGGCGACGATATTATAATTATGATGTTATTGATTGAATTATTTAATTTTATAAGTTGATATAAATATAGTAATATGACTTCAAAATAATTATTTTATAAATTTTTTAAATGAAATTATGCGAAAATGTTTCAGTGATAACATTTTTGTATTTTTTTTCATTTACAAAATGTAGTGAGGAACGTGGAGAAAATAAAAAATCGAAGGTTGCGAAGGCTGCGAGCAGGTACGACGTTTCCGGTTCTTTAAACGATTGCTTAGCAACATTTCAGCATTTCCGGTTCCGAAATACCATCTAGCGACACCAACTCGGAACTAAGCTTCCCCCACCACGGACAAAAATTCCCCTTTTCTTTCCCCTCTGGGTATACAAAAATCTGACCCACTCTGTGGTTCGAGGTGGGCAAATGAGATGGCACTTTATACCAAACCGGAAACGGAAATTAAATTATACGTTCACGTTGCTAAGTGATTCCAATCGATTTTTTCAATTTATGACATAAGGTTCGATAAACTGTATGACTTTCTGCCAGTATTCGATATTTTCTTGGAATATATTGTGTGTTTTTGTTGGAAAAGTTTGAAAAATACCACATAATGTGTGCATAGTGTGTGGTTTACTTATGTCCGGCTGATGGATTCAACATTGGATTCAACATCATCATTGCATTATTTATCACCAAAAAGAAGACAAGGTAAAAAAAATGCTAATTACTTCAAACTTATTGTGTATCTGCTATTTTGTTGAAAGAACATTTCTTCCAGACTCCAGACATAAATTGTGGCTGGATGCGATGAACGCGCACTTAAATGGCTAGTTCTGCAACAGAAATCTTCGTATTTGCAACGGATTTCAATAATTATCTACTGTAGGCGGAAAGCTACTACTTTGAAAAAACCGCAAAAATTTCATTAAAGCTCCAAGATACTACAATTGTGAGACATCTTCAAAAGACATGCGTTAATGTATTGATGGCACAAGGAATTATGCGAAAATGGTTGTCCGTAATAGAATCGGGTCGGAAGAATGATGAAAAACCGATACCCCCGTGACCCGTGATGATGGTATGAAAATCTGTTCGACTTCTGTCGTACACTTTTCTAATTACCTCAGTTGTTGTTTTTACATTTCAGTTACTGGATGATAATTCTCATTATCCAGACAAATTCACACTCATCGTTTTAAAACCGGCCCACAAACTGAAGACAAGCAGTCCTCTTATCCTTATCCGTCCAATTGAGGAATAATTTTGGCTGAGTTGAAGATTAGAATAATGAAAATGGATTCTACAGGAATTTGAATGGATGTGTGAACCGGAGTAAACCCCAGAACACCGTCAGGGGCCTATTCCTGAATTCACAATTCATTGTAATTGTAAATACTGCGCACATGAATCAGATGAACGCGCAACTTTACAATGGGGCCTTCCACGACTTTTTTTAAAGCATTTTCTGCAAATTCACTATATTCACTTGATCAGTGCATGTTTTTTTAAATTTTTCTGGGCTCCTGGCCATAGCCAACTTCATTCTAACGGGCCGAAAGACTGAGCTGGCATCATCTCAATATGCCCAAAATCGGCCTTTAGACATGTCAATCATAAAAGTCCGTGTTACACTATCATAATTAGGTGCCAGCAACCAATTCTGACGAATTATCTAAAAAGTTTTCATGCGATTCTTAAGATTATCATCAACACATTATTTTTATAGGAAAACTGAGACATTTCAAGGTAATTCAAATTTTCAGAATTATTTAACTCCAGAATTGGTTGCTGACGCCTAATTATGATAGTGTAAAACGGACTTTTCTGGAAAAACTGTTTTTCGCGAAATTCAAGGAAATGTGGTATGAGGAGTGTAAAATACTCACAAGAAACGGTCGGAAACAAGTCACAATGTAACCGAGAGCCACAGTATCGTTCATTTTTGCAGCAATACACGTTATTTCGATATAAAACCGCACCTGAACCTCAACAAATGACAAAAGTCAGAAACTTATATGGATTGACATGTCTAAAGGCCGACTTTTGGCATATTGCCATAATGCCAACTCAGTCTTTCAGCCCTTTAGATGACAGGCCCTGTCCTGGCGCTCTTGAGACGCTAAATTCAAAATTGATGACGTCACAAGTATTTTTTGATATCGTCATTATCTCCGCTAATGATTGATGAAATTCTCAACAAAATTCGTTTATGTCATCAGCGAGTCCTACTCTAAGCGTTCATTTAATTCATGTGCGCAGTATTTACAATTACAATATGAATTGTAAATTCAGGAATAGCCCCCTGATCAACATCAGAAAATGTCGTGGCATTGGAACAATGTCGTCGGAGTTTTTTTTGTAAATTTTCACGTGCATTTCAATTGTGATTTATGTTGTGTAGCATTGTTTATTACTGTAGTTTTCGAGTATTATTATGCTAGGAAATAAATTAGCTCTTTAATCGTTGTTGGTGTTAATTCTGATACATTTTTTTAATGAATTTATACCAAAAATGTTTCATTAGGAACATTTTTGTATATTTTTCATTTTATGAGTATCATGGGGAAAGTGATAAATCCGAGATTGCGTGGGCGGCGAACAGGTACGACGTTTCCGGCTCTTAAAACGATTGCTCGGCAACATTTTTCATTTCTGCGTCCGAAAGTGCCATCTATATTGCCCAACTCGAACTTACTTCCCCCCACCACGGACGAAAATTCGCCCCTACCTTCCCTTCTGGGTATACAAAACTGACCTACTCTGTGCAAAAAACTCAAGTGAATAGTTTGACATTGTGACATATTTTTGAGATATCAGCAAATATCCAGACGCCTGTGGCAGAGCCCGTTCACGCCGGCACTAAAATATGATGTATGTCTGGTTGCCTGCATCCGGCGCAGCTAATCGAGGTGTCCCGATTTCATTGACGCTTAGTGTACTTCTATTAATTTCGGATGAACATATTTCTAAGTCAAAAATTTTCAAATTAAATTGAATTAAAAAATAACTGTTACCGTTAAAATGAAAACGAAATAGTTTTTAGCGGTTTGAGAGCATGCAGGCGTTTTTGTCAGGAATAATTTTTTCTGTGAAATCAGAAATAAAAAAGTTTTTCCTCTTTGTAACCTCATCCGGGGACATACTGTATTTTAAATCACTAATTACTCTTACTTTAGCTCCGATATTGTTCCCAGCATGTCCAATTTGAATATGTACGATTTCCCTCATATTTCACGAAGAAATTTAATAAAACTTGCACCTTTCACGAAAAATTTGACAGAAATTAAGCTCAGAATGAACTGCATATAAGCCACTTTGATTTATATTATTACACCTAGGTGCACCCGGGTGCGTGCACCTGACCACCACCAGCTTTGTGAGCTCGAATGATATTCGAACAATCTTGATTAAGGGCCGTTTCACACTATACTAAACAATGCCACTAAATTTAGTACTGGAAGTGCGCACGAGTTAGTGATTAATAAAATATAACCTGTTCTATTTTCTCGCGTCCTCACTCAAATATGTACTGAATGTCATGCCCAAAATCCCTCTTCCGCCTAATCGCCATTGTCGGGTCCAAATCCGTTTACCCTTTCATTGTTTCTTACTAGTCTTTCGTGTAATCGCCATCATCGTTCAGTCATCACCAAAAATTCTTCTATTTTGAAATTTTTAGCTCCTGTTTCACCGTCGACATAGATTACTGAGGGGGAGATTGAAAACGCTCGTATACAATCCATGCGTAGAGCTTTCCCGAAAATTCTCTGTGCCTCGGCTCGCGCAGGTTCCGAACGAAATTTCGGTCAAGTTCGGAAATGTGAGATGGAAACTACGTTGACAGTGGCGTAACAAAGTTGGGGTTGGGGCCGAAGTCAAGATATTATTTACTAATTCCTAAATAATGAGGATATTAGATGGATAATGAATCAATAATTGACAGAAAATATACCATATCCATTAGACATTCAAATACCAGCGAAGTAATCGAATTATTATTTACTTTATGTAATTTCAACGCAAAGGGGAAGTTTACTATCGGCGCTACTGACGTTCTCCATATTGAGCCCAAGATTTGGTTTCATTTATTAGCGTTTTGTACGAATACGCATCTGACCTTGGGGCACAGATAATTTGGGACAGCTCTAAAGGCGACCACCTTTTAACTGTAGTTAACATTTGAAATTTAATCGCACCCGTTTTTGATATTTCCATGTAGGTTCAAAGCAAGTCAAAATGATATTTGAAATTATTTTTGTTGAGAAAATCATGAGATAACAACAAAAAATAGAATTATAACGCAGGGGCCGTATTTTCGATCAAATTAATTCATGATGGAGCCGTTTCTTTCACTTTTGATTACGTATTTATATCAATTTTCAAGCGACTTAATTCACTCACTGCAGACAATCCTTTGACAAGTTGAATAATGCTAATGCCACTTCAGAATTTTAAATTTGTTACTATTATAACACTCCTGACTTATAAAGTATGAACCCCGAATACGAGCGCGACTCATAGTTTTTTATTTAACTTTTAAATAATCGAAAGAATTAAATTTTAGTGACAGTCGAAAATTGAATCTCCTGGCAACGGTTTAATCGTTCCACATAAGTTAACATTTGAGGAAATAGATGGTACTAATATCGCTGCGGTCGCACCGTTTCCAATCTTCCCCTCAGTAATCTATGACCTTTGAAAGCTTTTCTAACTGTCACAACATTACGATATAGTGCATGTATGGTGTCACACAGAAACTTCCAAAATTGAACTGAATTGGGTAGGAAATCTGCGCGTGCACTTCAATTTCAAAATCGAACTTTAAAGTCTCCTTTAAAAAAATGAAATGAGAATGTGACAAATCAACTCTTGGATTTGTCACATTCTAAACATCACTTCTACTATAAAGTGACTTAAATTCGATTATGAAAACGGGGGTAAATTTAGTCCCGAATTTAGCATAGTGTCAAACGGCTCAGAAGTACCGTTTGTTAAGTACACTAAACTCGATAATTTAAGGGACGTGTACAACGCTCGACCACATACTCCTGAGATCAAAATAGAACGATTTAACCAAAAGTTGATAATAAAAAAGTTACATGGTGTTGGAATGAAAATTTGTATTCGAATTTTTCAAAATAACCTGTCAAGTTTTGGGAATAATGATTCAAAAATTGGTACACGAGGGTTTTTTGGTACGGGGAATATTTATCTGGACTCGGCTTTACTGTATTTTTTAGGGGGCGCCACGTACCCTACAAAAACGTTCAACTGACAGTCTTCACTTTTTCTTCCTTCAAATTACTGATGTACACTAAACTCAATAATTTAAGGGACACCTCGAGTATGTGCGCCGAATGTAGGCAACCAATTATACGCGAAATTTTTGTGCTGCGTAAACTAGCAAGCGAACAAAGCCGCCTAGAAATGTCCTGACCACTCAAAATTTTATGTCAAAATATCCATTTGAATTTGTGGTCTAAAATGTGTTATTTTGCAAGTATTTTATGAAGAAGACTATATTTTTTGAGTGATTCTAGTGCTAATAAGTGTACCGAAGGTTGAGGAATCCAAGGAATCCTATACTGTACAGTGTCTTCACGAATTACGATTATCAAGAAATTTCAGACTTTTTATGAAAAAGGTACAAACTATTGGCTATGGGTGGCACCAAATTGTGATTTTATGGACATTTAGTGATTTCAAAAAAAGTCTATTAGGCTCCGCAGCCACGGCCGTAGCAGAACAAGTTGCGGAAGATTTTTAACACATAAGAAAATATAGATTTTTCGAGAAGGAAGTGCTCTTTATTTGTCTGATGTTGAGTAACAAATAAGTAGGGATTCGATTCATATCGCCTTCTTGTCCATGAAGCTCGAATCTCTATGGTCGAATCTAATAGCAGTTTCATGATTTGAAATGATTTTTTCTCGCTTTCCAAAAGACAAGAGTAGTCGGTTTAATTTAAATAATTTTGCTCTATTTTAAATAAGAAAATCCGATTCCACTTGCGCAACTTTCGTGGGCCGGCTTCCGTCTCGCTGAGATGTTAAAAAAGGAAGATAAGACGAAAACATATTTAATTTCTGGGTAATCTCAAACCTTGCAGAGTATACGCATGTTTTTGGATAGCTCAACCTTCGAGGCACTGATTCAACACTCAAATCACTAAAATTTACACTCTTGTTCATAAATAGTGTTACGATTTAGATTTTCATCTCTTTTGTTCGTAGTTTTGTCCCCATTTACATCGCAATGATAGGAGGGTTGTTCGGGCCCGAATTGAGCGTCGACCGAACTCCCAGGGTGGTACTCGGTGGACCACCTTGGGGTCCCACAACACCGCTAGCCCCGCTGTGGCGTGAGCAACCCACAGCGTTGTTTTAGTGCTCATGTTCCTTCGTATCGTCTTTTCTATTATGTTTCTTCGTTTTCTTCGTTCGCCAGTCTGTCCTGGGAGCATATGCCTCGGGGTACTCGCCCCGTGCGGCCCTTCGTGTACCTCGGGGTACTTCCTTCGTTAGCTTCCATCTTTGTTTCGTTGTGTTTCGCTGGGTCACCTTGTTATTGTCTGGGTTAGTCGTTGTCGTGCCTAAAATTCGTATAGATAATTAGTAGAAGTCGTATCGCTTCATTAATTATTTATTGTTCACTTTTCGAAATTGTTGTTTACATTCGGGTAATTGACAGACAATGACAGGTGACAGGTGCCAACTTCACTTCGCGATCTTGGGCGGGAATTTCAATCGGTACTCTTTTTGCGGAGATTTTTCGTTATCAGCCACTCTCGCGTTTCTCGACTCGGTCAGGCTCTCTTCCGTCCTGACCATCGACCTGCAACCACCTCTGGCAAGTTCTGAGTGCTTTAAAAATGTAGAAGACATCGAAAGTCTTACCCCTTCGGGGGATTTGTTTTGATTTCACTCAATCGCGTCGGGTACTCCACTCGTTTCGAATTTCGGGAGTACCCTCGCACCCTTAAATGGGGATTTGAAGGAACTTTGCCACGTGGTCGGTCTTCGTTCGCACCCTTTCGATAAGGTAAGCGTTTCTTTTCGTAGTCGACTTTCTTTTGCTTATTTCGTGTTTTCCTCCCAAGGGTCCTAGTGCTAGTCCTAGTGCTAGTTGCTAGTCGCTAAATTTAATCCATCGTCTCCTAGTCGTTAGCCCTGTCGCGGGCCTAGGGATGAATCGTCGCTCGTACTACACCAGCTTTCGTCTTCGTAATCGTACTCGATCGTCGTCATCGCCTTCGTGGATCAACTCGTTGACTGACTCGTAAGATCGCTAGTTCGTAAGTCGCTAAATTGTAAGTAAACCTTTGTCGCGTTACTTGTATTCGATCGTACGTATTTTTGTTCGCTTCGTAATAATCGCTAGATCACTTCGTTATTTTCATTCAGTCGCTATCTTTTAATTAAACTTTATTGTAACCTTTTGTGTGTTGGGAGTTTTCCAACCACACTTTCACTTGTACTTAACTTGTAAATTTCACCCCCAACTTTTTCCTGCTTTTTTCTAAATAAAAGTAGGTGGCGCCCATTTGCCACCACCCGAATAAAACTCTCTCGTTTAATTTGTTTATGTATTTGGCGAACCACCCCGTCTCCACAGTTAGCCGGACGATCTGGTAGGTTTTGGTCAACACGTCAATTTGGTACGTAACAATAGTTGTAAAATAACACATTTTCGGACACGAATTCAATGAAAGAGACCGATATTTCATTTTGACAAAATAATGTATTGAGTGGTCAGCACATATCTAGGCAACTGTGACAAAGCCCGTTTACGCCAGTACTAAACTTTCGTGTATATTTGGTTGCCTACTTTCGGCGCACATACTCGAGGTGTCCCTTAAATTATTGAGTTTAGTGTACATACCAATAAATGGAATCGTCTGCCTGATGATTTTACTCAATAAAAGTTCTCTTGTTTGATGTCCATACGGTCCACTGTTTTGGAATTATTCACTCTTGAATGATCGATTTCACCCGAAATTCGCTCTAATTTTTCAAGAAAAACAAATGCACCCTCCAAAAATAAAGTTAAATTACTTTTTTCGTCAGGTAATTTGTTCTTATCAAAACAGTCATGAAATTAACTTTTTGTCAGGCAAATGTGTTTTTCATGAAAAATTACCCAAAGAATTGGTGCAATTTTTGGGTGAAATCGACCATTCAAGAGTGAATAATTCCAAAACGGTGGACCATAGAGACATCAAACAAGAGAACTCTTATTGAGTAAAATCATCAGGCAGACGATTTTATTTATTGAAATATCTGTGATTTTGAGGGAGAAAAAGTTAAGACTGTCATTTGCAAATTCTTGTAGCGTACTGGCCGCGCGTTATGAGTTGGTGCGAGCCGGCGCAGGCCGAATCTGACATCGTCACACGTGCTGGCTGACAGGAGCAATTTTACTTCCCAGTGGCGTAACAGTGCGAAGTTTTCAACGTAGAAGAGTTTTCGATAGATTTTCCTACGGAACAAAGCCTTTCTCCGTTCTGGGTAGAGGAGTACAGAGCTCAATCAGTTGGCGAAAAATTAAACCGGACCTCTCACGTGGATAACCGTATATAAAACGCCCTTTTTCCACCCAGATGTCTACGCCACTCAACATTTCCATAACATTTCTAACCAAGCCCAACCCCCAGCGACGAGTGCGCATCTCGAGCTCTCGCCAACTTAGAACGCGCGGCCAGTACGTGGCGTTCCCTAGGAAATACAGCAAACCTGACACCTGATAAGTATTCCCCGTGCCAAAAACACCCTCGTGCACCAATTTTTGAATTCATATTCCCAAAACTTGACAAATCATTCACAAGAAAATCGAAATAAAAATGTTCATTTCAACACCCTGTGACTTTTTCATCATCAACTTTTTGACAAAGGTCATTTTGGTTAAATCGTTCATTTTTGACGCTCAGGAGTATGTGGTAGCGCGTTGTACACTTATTTCAAAGATGTGCGCCGAATGTAGGCAACCCAATATACACGGAACTTTAGTACTGGCGTGAACGGGTTTTGCCACAGTTGCCTAGATATGTGCTGACAACTTGATACAGTATTGTGTCAAAATGAAATATCCATCTCTTCATTTGAATTTGTGGTCGAAAATGTGTTATTGTACAGGGTTTTCGTTTAAGTCCGGTCCCCACGTGACAAATAAAATCGGAAACAGCCCAATCAAACCATTAAAACTGAAGAACACTGGTGGTTTTTGAGCAATCAAGTGTTGCTGCAGTTCTTCAATGGTGCGAGACCTAAAGCACTCAACATTTTCCGTCTGACTGACACTGACAAATTATTGAAATATTCGAAAAATGACGCCACTGGTGACTTTGACACAAATATTACTAAAAGCAACCGAAAAACTACCCATATCCCTAAATATGTATAACAAGTTGCCTAACTAATGGTCACGTGGGGACCGGGCATTAGTGAAAGCCCTGTACATGTATTCTATGAACAAGAGTGTATATTTTAGTGATTTGAGTGTTGAATTAGTGCCTCGAAGGTTGAGCTATCCAAAAACATACTCTGCGAGGTTTGAGATTACACATAAATTCAAGATGTTTTTGTCCTGTCTTCCTTTTTTAACATCTCAGCGAGACGGAAGCCGGTCCACCAAATTTGCGCAAGTGGAATCGTGTTTTCTTATTTAAAATAAAGCAAATTATTCAAACAAAAACATTTCAGATCAAGGACAAGAAGACGATATGAATCGAGTCCCTACTCATTTACATTTACATTTACATTTACATTAACTACAGTATGTCCACGGATGGGGTTTAAAAAAGGTTTTTTTTTTTATTTCTGATTTTACAGAAAAAAATTATTCTTGATAAAATCGCCTGCTTGCTCTCAAACCTCTAAAACCCATTTCGATTTCATTTCAACATGATCAGTAACTTTTTTTATCGAATTTTATTTGAAAATTTTGGACTTAGAAATATTTTCATCCAAAATTAATAGTACCAGTGAGCGAAACCATAGCGCAGAAGTTGACAACAGTCAGTCATCACCAGTACAAGCATCCGTCCATAGATTAGAGATATTATATTTGTATATAGATAGCCGACTCTGATTGATTCGAGCCGAACTTTGTTAGTGCATACTCCACTCACTGGGGAGCAGTGCGATCGCTAAACGGCGGAATTTTAAAAATTAAAAATTATAATTTAGTAGGTACTTATAGGCAAAATCTGTGGGCAAAAATACGAATGTTTTGTCTCGTATAACTATTCCGAATATGTCGAATTGTATTTGTTGAATAGTCATACGGGAAAAAACTCATTATTTTGCCCGAGATTTTGCCATGATCAATCAAACATATTATTTTGGACTCCTTTTAATAAATGGGACATAAGTATCATATAAATGCACTGTTGGTATACTGCCGCGATATCTGAATTGTTCTGAGATTCTCCGGCGGCAAATGAACACTTTTTCTAAAAGCGAAAAATTTTTCTTTAAGAATAAATCGTCGTCCTATGGGGTTTTTCTGTTGTTCCTTTATTTGCGAGAAGAATTTCAGTATGGTGGTATTTTCTTTATCTTTCAAATTATCACCAGAAAACGTGAACTTTAATGCAGCTTGAAGACAAGTTTTACAATCAGCGTTCTCTTTGCCCAATTCTGAAGCGGTTTTCCGCAGTTTCTTAGCTAAATCGTAGAGACATACTTAAAGGATTTGCACCCAACGGGGTTCTCTTCAAAACTTGTATCGGTTGGAGTTGGAGAAAATTCTAAACGATCGAGTTTTCTTCATCGAAGCCGACTCTGAATCATCATCGGGCAAGGGACTCTTTCTCCGAATTTCTTTTACAATTGATGACTCTGCTTTATTATGATTATCATCTGGAATTTTGAATAGTTGAGAATTCTCGAACTTGAGAGGAATCCAAGTATGTATAACAAACTTACTAAAATCGCAAAATATCGTTCCAGGAAGAGGCGTAACACATTCTCCTGCTACATTTTGTGATACCGTTTCTTCAGTAGGTTTACACACAGAGGTTTACATCAAAAATACCGATCAAGGAGTTATTTTACAACATATTTTAGAATTTATCTGAAGTTTGAAGGGCTTCATAGACGCCGCCAACTCACAAATTTGTATATTCGTCCATAAACGACATCCTACGTGGATCTACAAGCGATAGAAATATAGGAGCCAAACATGAGAGTGACAGATATCGAAAATATAATAGTTCAAGTTTTCTAGACAGACCCAGTTTTAGCGCCCCCAAGTTTGTGGAGTATGCACCGCACCGCACCGCACAGTTATTTCCCCCCTTGCCCTGAGTTCCCATAGCATGCATCCGTCAGAACTTTGACAAATGGATAAAATACTGATAGCGAAGATAATGCATGCGATGCTAAATCGATATTAAATCGGTACCATAGATAAACCTCACTACAGATTTGAAGGATCCCCGATTTTTTTGTCCGGGTCAGGGGGTGAGGTGGAGTAGAGAGGGGTAGATTTTTTAGTTCTGACGTAATTGTCAGATGGCGGTAAGTACAATTCAACTAACAACAGCGGCGATTTTGTTACATTTTGTTTTGCTGGTTTTAATTTTTCTGTCACATAAAAAAATTTGTCAAACTATTCGCGTTCTGGCGGTTTTGGTATAACTTGTGAGAAAAACGGCCCAGATATCATCTCGAGCGCCATTAAATCAACCCTACAATGAGACGCAGTAAGTATTAAATTACCAAGTGTGATCTCGATGTTATTTTATTTGAAAATTTGATCAAATACTTTTCTCAGGGGTAAAAATCGATGGTTCGACGGAATAGAGATTGATTGAAATTTCACAGGTCATACGAGGGCCAAGGGGCAAGCGCCATATCCTGTACCACTTTCGAGAATTCCTGATTTTAGTATATAAACATCGTCATTCTTCTGCAAATATCAAAGAAGTATAGAAAATTCAGTTCTTAATTTGTTGATATTGAAGGAAAGTGTTGGCAGATATAGGAATATTGTGAGTCTTTATTTCTACAAGCCAATAAGTCCAATGATTTTCAACAAAGTTTGTAATTTTTCAGGTCATCAGGATTGAGAATTTCCCAAAAATAACCTTTTCAAGAGAAGATCGGATTCTACTTTTAATAAATAAAAATGTATGGACTATGAAGATTGCGGAATATTGAAAATAAGTTGAAAAAGCTGCTCTTCTCACCCCACTTTTCGACTTTGCCGTAACCTCTTCGGATCAAAATACGCCAGCTCTCTCAAATACCGAAACATTTATCCCTGGTTATTATGTATTATTTTATACTGGCACGTGAGTACTCAGAATTTACAAAAAAATAATAAAGTGCAATGAGCGAGAAAAACTGTGTTCATATTATAGGCAACTTTTAATACACAAAAAAGGAAACCAAAACTATAAAGGATCCCGTCAAGGCGGCTGCGTACTTACTAATGCGCCCTCTGAAAATTTCGGCAGAACTAAACCGATCATGGCCAACGTTTGTCTAGGGAGTATACCGTCTGTAGTGGTCTAGTCTGTGATCGGTACCAATTACGGGGTGACCCTGCGCCCTACTTATTGTCCAAGATTACTTGAAAATATAAAATAAAATGAGAAAAAACTCGAATCCGTAGATGAGCCCCTCTCCAAATCTCATATTCAAACAATGCCGATACTCTGATAGTGACTGATACAAGGTTTCGCACCGTGGTTTCGCTTACCGGTATGTACACTCTTGGACAGAAAAATAGGGACACCTCGATTATCTGCGCCGGATTTAGGCAACCAAACATACACCAAACTTTAGTGCCAGCGTGAACGGACTTTGTCACAGGCGGCTGGATATTTGCTGACAAGTCAAAAATATGTCAATTTATCAAACTGTCCACTTGAGTTTTGTGATGAAAATCGACAAAAAGAGGTTTTTTTACAGATCATTCAGTGATGATAGAGTTTTTCTAGTGATCTTTGTGTTAAATGCTGTAAAATAAGAAGGGCAATAACAAATCTATACTTATGATGTGTGAATGTCTTCAAAATAAGGGGATTTTTCAAGACTCTTTTGGTGCCTCTTCCCCTTCAAAATTCTTCGCAAGCGTGCGAGAAAAGTTGAGCGAGTGTACTCTCGTATCATTTTTTTACATAAAAAGTCTTTTTTAACAGATTATTGGAGTTGAACAAATGTTCTGAAGAATGAAGGAAAATCTTTTCATAAGAAATGATGAGTACAAGTGTGAACGCTATTCCTGAACAAGGCACTTAACTTGTTTCTCGCCTCATCACAGTTTAGGTAGAATTTGATATTAACCCAGCGTGCACACGTCGTCCAATGGACGTCCATTGGACGTCCAGATTCGGCTGTTTTCATCCAGGATGGTAAATGGACGAAAACGGACGTCCATTGGACGTCCAGAAACGAGCGATTTCAGACGATCGATTTTCGGGCTGAAAACGGACGTCCATTGGACGTCCAGGCCTGGACCATTTCGGATGATCGATTTTCAAGCCGAAAACGGACGTCCATTGGACGTCCAGAAACGAGCGATTTCAGACGATCGATTTTCGGGCCGAAAACGGACGTCCATAGGACGTCCAGCTCTGGACGATTTCGGATGATCGATTTTCAAGCCGAAAACGGACGTCCATTGGACGTCCAGAAACGAGCGATTTCAGACGATCGATTTTTGGGCCGAAAACGGACTATTTCGGATGATACTTTGAAAATAAAATATTCGTATTTATCGAAATTCTTAATTATTCTATTTTTAATAAATTTATTGATTCGGCGAGTTGATAAGATTAAATGAATATACTTAATGTGATGGCAACCGACGGTTTATTTTATTATTTTGATTAATTTTTCACTTAACCATTTCATAACCCATACAAAACCTAATAAAAATACTACACCAATGTGAAATTTTTATTGAAATCTGTTGTTAAACGATTTCTGTAATTATATTAAAGTGTCATTTTCGTTTTGCCCTCTAATTATTGTTAATCGCCTGGTAGAAGCAATAAATTAATTATAATTTCATATATTATAGGTAAAACCAAAAAAACGGAAAAAAATATTGTAAAAATTTATAATATTAATTATTTTGAAGTTTTTACGAAATCGCAAACTCTCATTCATTGCGAGCAACTAAATCTATCGTCCAGAAACGGTCCAGAAATGGTCCAGAAATGGTACAGAGATAGAGTTATAAGTCGCTAACGCTCGGTTAAAATCACTAACTATAAGTAGACGTTTCACTTCATCGTAGAACATGTATTTCCGTACTCTGTATAAATAATGATTCATATTTGCGCTCCCTGAACCCCTCATGTATAATTACGAATTGAATTGAATAATGAACATTCTGTATAAAAATTATGTGAATTTGATCGACATCTATGTTGAAGTGCCATGTACCAAATACCTTCATAAATTATAAAAATTGATGGAAATAAATTCAATATTTCACAAAAATTAATAGTTCACAGATTATTTTGAATATTTTTCCGAATTTAGATTATATAGCGAATTGAATTCAATCATCGTCTTATTATCAAGCATTATGGCGGGATAGTCGGCCGTTCGTGCATGGTCCAGATATGGTCCATTTATCGTCCAGAAATGGTCCATTTATCGTCCAGAAATGGTCCATTTATCGTCCAGAATGGTCCATTTATGAGCCGTTATGGTCCATTCATGGTCCAGATATGGTCCATTTATCGTCCAGTTACGGTCGGTTTTATGGTCCAGAAATGGTCCATTTTTGCTGCACCTGGACGTCCAATGGACGTCCATTGGACGTCCGGCAGCCGGTAAATGGACCATAAATGGACCATGCTATGAGCGGTCCTGGACGTCCAATGGACGTCCATTGGACGACCGTGTGCACCCTGGGAACAATGCCCTCAATAAAGAGAAGTTATTATTCCAATATTAAATTTGTTTGTAGTATTAATTTTATAACGGTAACATTGTACTGGCTCTTATATCATATCTTGCTGGAGATGTTTTAGCTGCAGTTATTGGTGTCTTCAGATCTGGGTACTGCCGGATCCTAATGATTTTTTGAATAACACCAAATCACCAACTGCAATAGAATCACAGTTCAGTCACTCATAACCAAAATTACAACTTAAACACGTTTATCCATGAATCATTTGTAAGTGAACACTTTTTAATCGACTTTTTACCACAAAACTGAAGCAACTGAAGTGAAAAGGTTGATATCAGTTGATATCTTGACAAATTCTTGAGATGTCAGTACATATCCAGTCGGCTTTGGCAAAGTCCGTTTACGCCAGCACACAATTTGGTGTATGATCGGTTGCCTAAATATCGGCGCAGCTACTCGAGGTGTCCCTATTTTTCTGTCCAAGAGTGTACTTCTATCAATTTTTAATGAAAATATTTCTAAGTCCAAAATTTTCAAATAAAATTCAATTAAAAAATAGCTGTTCATGTTGAAATGAAAACGAAATGGATTTTAGAGGTTTGAGAGCAAGCAGGCGATTTTATCAAGAATAATTTTTTCTGTAAAATCAGAAATAAAAAATTTTTTCCTCTTTTAAACCCCATCCGTGGACATACTGTATACTAAAAGCCGGAGCCACTGACTCTGGTGCGGACCAGAGACTGAACGGCAATTTCGAGCGCAAAATTCGCGATAACTACCGGAAATCGAGATTGGTGATGAATTAAAATTTGTAAAGGGGAGACTCGGGCAAGTGGAACCGTGTGGGCAAAAGGAATCCGTCCATTATTTTCAAAACTATACTTCTCGCCCGTTTTTATATTCGCATAATAAGACGCTCTTGTTGTTCAAAATTGTTAGTTGGGCATAAGCGTTGCGGAAAGTAAATTTTTCTAGTTCCAAGATTAACAAAAGAAAATGAGCTATCGTAAAACATCGTCGCTCAGTCTAGCAAAAAACATTATCAAACTCCTGAATTGTGCAGTTTCCAAATTTATTTTCTTGAAAGTGGGACCCTTCATGGTGCGTTACGTCAAACAATTTTTCGATATACAGTATGTCCCCGGATAGGGTTTCAAAGAGGAAAAACTTTTTTATTTTTGATTTCACACAAAAAATTATTCTTGACAAAATCGCCTGTATGCTCTCAAACCGCTAAAAACTATTTCGTTTTCATTTTAACGGGAACAGTTATTTTTTTATTCAATTTAATTTGAAAATTTTTGACTCCGAAATTAATAGAAGTACCAGTAACCGAAACCATGGTCCGAAACTTTGTAACAGTCACCGACAGCATTGTTTAAATATGAGATTTCGTTTTTTTCTTTTATCATTTTATATTTTCCTGTAATCTCGGAAAATAAGTAGGGCGCAGGGTTGCTTGTAGTTGATATCGATCAATATCGATTTAGCATCGCGTGAATTATCTTCGCTATGAATATTTTCTTCCATTTGTAAATGTCATGACGTGCTGACGGGTGCTTATGCTGGTGATGACTGACAGTGACTGTTACAAGGTTTCGCACCATGGTTTCGGTTACTGGTATATACTTCTATTAATTTCGGATGAAAATATTTCAAATTAAATTGAATAAAAAACTAAAAAACTGTTCCCGTTAAAATGAGAAAGAAATAGTTTTTAGCGGTTCGAGAGCATGCAGGCGATTATGCCAAGAATAATTTTTCCTGTGAAATCAAAAATAAAAAACTTTTTCCTCTTTGTAACCTCATCCGGGGACATACTGTATATTTCCATCTACTTTCATATTAAAGCACATGTCTGGAGTGCATTTCGGGCAATGAGAACCAGGCAAAAGGAACCGGACTATATGCCAACAACTATTGCCAACAACTATTGCCAACAGATGAATTTTCCGATTTTAATTCTTAAAAAATTGTGTTCAAATACAAGAGGACAACTGATAGAGCTAAATAATGGTCATAGATTCAATGCCAAAATTCACCGATTGCATCCTGCCGCGTCTCTATTCACTGTGCGCGCGCAGCTCCCCTCCAAACCCCCAACACTGTAAAAAAAGTGATGGAGAAATAAAAAATTCTCCAAATTTGACACATTTGGCAGTTTCTACAACACTTCAAAAAATTCATATTTTGTGATCAGAGGTTTTATAATAATGTGGACGAAAAGTGTCGTAGGAATGCAAAATTACAGTTTTGAAGTGTGGGAGGCATTTTTTGAGGAACTTGGGTCATTCTTGCATTTAAGTACTGTATGATGCGATAATTGCAAAGCCTCCTTCTTGCGTAACCTCAATAATATTCAAGAGTTCTACGTTTTGTTAAAATGTTCGTATTTTAAATTGCCGCTAAACCCAAAAGATTCGATGCATTTTGGCAGGGCCTGTCATCTAAAGGGCTGAAAGACTGAGTTGGCATTATGGCAATATGCCAAAAGTCGGCCTTTAGACATGTCAATCCATATAATTTTCTGACTTTTGTCATTTGTTGAGGTTCAGGTGCGGTTTTATATCGAAATAACGTGTATTGCTGCAAAAATGAACGATACTGTGGCTCTCGGTTACATTGTGACTTGTTTCCAACCGTTTCTTGTGAGTATTTTACACTCCTCATACCACATTTTCTCAGGGCCGTAGCTACGTGTAATTTTGGTATGTGCGAAAAACGAAGTGGGCGCCCCCCCCCCCCCCCCCCCCCCCGTGAGCGGTCTTAAAATTCAAAAATCTCAAGTATAATAGTATATTAAAGTACAAATGGCGGAAGACACTGTTTTCTCGCACGAGTTCAAAATTACAGAACGAGCCGCGCAGCGGGGAGTTCTGTAAAGGGCGAGTGCAGAAATATCTTCCGCCAATAGTGCTTTATACTATTTTTTCTATTTGCACGAATTTTCATTCATTTTTCTCAATTTTGAAAATTATGGACAATTTAGGGATTTTTATCTAAGATTGGCAGCGTTGTGCCAGCAAATTCAAAATGTTCCTCTTTTGTTTATTCAAATTGTTTATCACCTGTCAAATTTGAAAAATTATAGGTATTTTGTGGTATTTCAAACTTGAAATATGGACAGTGAGTTGAGGTGCACACCGCCAGAAATACGCGAACGGGCTGAAAATACTCTACAAAATTTACTCCCACAAAAATCGCATGTGTCGTATGAAAAAGAATGGATGGAAGTCTTCAGCCGTGGCGGAGGGTTACATCGATTCTTCCAAAAAAATAAAACTTGACGTCGCAAATTTGTTATCCTCGGATCGATCCTCGGTTCCATCAGAACCTACAAATATTCCGACAAACCATCAAAATGATGCTGTTCTTCCACTTGAACAGGAAACAGTACCTGTAGTAAGTAATAATTCGCTGAATCAGAAATTTACGACAACTAATTTACCTGGAATTAGTATTAATGCTCAAGATACTTGTTCAGTTGTTGTAAATGTTTATAACAATTGCACAATAGCGAAAGATTCTGAAGATTGTTGAACTGATGCCGCCAGACTTTTGATGTTCGTTCTATTAATTCTATTAATAATTAACCTGAATCACAGAGTAGGCCAGCTTTTTGTATACCCAGAGGGGAAAGAAAAGGGGAATTTTTGTCCGTGGTGGGGGTAGGTAAGTTCAGGGCCGCACACATAGATGGCACTCTAAACCAGAAAATGAGAAAATGTTGCTAAGCAATGGCTTTATTCACTGGAAACCGTATACGGGTTCCTTGCCCACGCATTCTTAGATTTTGAATTTTCCGCAGGACATTTTAAAAATGAAAAAATACAAAAATTTTATCAATCATAAATTTTTGTACAATTTCAGTTTTAAAATCACACATAATGTTTTATCCATAAATACCTACAATTACGTTTCCAATACTAGATTTATATTCGCGCAGATGGCACATTAAATAACATTTACAATCAAAATATTTTACTAATAGGTAGTATTAATTTGAAATAACACTGCAAAGACTGTTCTGGATTCCATTCTTGGACTTCATAGGCAACTGATAGCTATAATCGACAGCGACGTTTTTCCGTGTTCAGCGCAGGTTCTGTTCTTAAGCGGGCCCACATAAAGTAGAGACTGGAAAATATGCACGAAAAAGTGATAAAATATGCACAAAAGATGACGAAAATACAGTGTGGCAATCCCTCTGTCTTATATTTTAAGCATTTGAAAAGCAGAGACAGAGAGCGATGACTTTCGCAGTTTTCTGAGCTATTATCTTCGCGTTTTTCGCCTTTTTTGTGCATTTTTCGTCATTTTATAATCATAAATAACATTAAAATCGGTCTATTCATAAATACCGATAGACACCCTCTATGGAGAGACGGTATTCCCACCTATTTTGTGTAAAGTTTTGAGTTTCATGGAATTTGTATTAAATATGCACGAAAGATGTAAGAAATATGCAGTCTTCTCTAAAATATGCACGAATATAGAAAATGCATATTTTCCAGTCTGCGTACACATAGGTAATCAAATTCGACCAGCACTGCGGTTTCACTATCCATCGTTCAAATTGCTCCTTTTTTAGTAAATTCATTCCCAGCCGAAATGAGAAGACAAGGTTGGTCGCCAATTTTTCAAACTGCATTTTGATACGTTGTGTTTTGAATTTCTCTGAAACATAAAAATAATTTTAAAATGAGCAAATGAGTCTTTATTTTCAATTTTTAAAATTGTATAACCTTTGGTGGGTTGACTCACGTTTTTTTTTCCAGTTTCCTCAATTGGTAATTTTTCTTTTTAAAAACGCCCAATAAAACTCTTGGCCCATGAGGTGTTTCAGAAAACAAAGTTTGAGGATCATTAAAAAGAGATTGTCCATTATCTGTAGTAGACAACTTTTCTGAGTACGTTGTGGGTGCCTTCGAATCAAATGTCTCGTTGAACGCAGATGGAGTCTGAAGTTGCCAAAACATTTGCGGATTTTCCTGGTTGGAAAATAGTCCTACTACTGTAGCATAGGACGTTTTTCCAAAGTGAAAACTCAGAAAACTGCAAATACGATGATAAATTGAAAGTAAACCAACCATGTCAGGGAGGTTCATTGTATCAAGTCACGATTTGCGCCTAAAAGAACAGAAATATTAGTATTTAAAAAAGACTTAGGAAGGAAATGATTTACCCCAATTAAATTTGTTGACTTTTTTTCTTGTCCGTTTTTCCTCAAAGTGTTCTTTTCATTTTGTGAGCGTACGTATAATTGACGTATATTGCAAGGTATCATTGCTTTAACCATTTTAACTGCATTTCTATAAAATAATTCAAAAAATTTAATAGGGAATTCGACATTCGTAGTAGGTATGAAAAGGAGAGATGATATTGACGTCTTACCTTGTCTCATTTCTTGGTAAATGATGGAAAATTTAATTCGCTGAGCGCGAGCCACACGCGATACACATCAAAGGGCATTTTCTTCACTTATATGACGAAACCGCGGAATAAATTTTATGGAATTGTCGAAAAAATGTAGAAAAACACTAATCAAATATCGTTTCACACAGTTTGACACACGATGACAATCGACATAACAATCGATTTTTGAAAATATATTCGCAATTACTTGGCAACGTCCAATTTCCGTTTCCGGATTAGTACGAAACGCCATCCATATTTGCGGCCTCGAACTAATATTCATCAGCCTGCTATGATACGGATCGATTTTTCGGGGAAGATGCCACCGTATGACCTGAATTTATTAAAATGAATGTTAAGAAATCTGACAGATGACATATTTATTTGACGTTTCTTGCTGCCAACCATAGAACAAAAAAAATCCCCAACTATAATCGGTCTCATTTCGATACGCGAACGCGTATCGATATGAGCTCATTATGATACGCAAATAGAAAAAAACAATTATTTGGGTCGCTCTTGGCGCCCCCTGAGGTCCGGCGCCCCTGGGGGGGGGGGGGGGGGCACATTTCGCACCTATATAGCTACGGCCCTGCATTTTCTTGAATTTCGCGAAAAACAGTTTTTCCAGAAAAGTCCGTTTTACACTATCATAATTAGGCGTCAGCAACCAATTCTGGAGTTAAATAATTCTGAAAATTTGAATTACCTTGAAATGTCTCAGTTTTCCTATAAAAATAATGTGTTGATGATAATCTTAAGAATCGCATGAAAACTTTTTAGATAATTCGTCAGAATTGGTTGCTGGCACCTAATTATGATAGTGTAACACGGACTTTTATGATTGACATGTCTAAAGGCCGATTTTGGGCATATTAAGATGATGCCAGCTCAGTCTTTCGGCCCGTTAGAATGAAGTTGGCTATGATTTTGGGGGTTTCCACAATCGTTCAAACTAAGGCGGTTCCATTTGCCCGAGTCTCCCCAATTTGGAGACACCCATGGCCAACAGGTTGTACCTCTTTCATAAAAAAGTCTGAAATTTCACGATAATCGTAATTCGTAAAGTCACTCGCACTGTATAGGATTCTTGGACCCCTCAACCGTCGGGATACTTATTAGCACTTGATCACTAAAAAACCTCGCTTTCGAATCCAGGTACACTGGGGGAATCATAAATCGGGACACCTTGCCGACCAGCGTGTTCTTAAAGTTGCCTATCTACGCCGTTTCGATGAAGCCATGTTAAGATGCGACCCGGCAGTTGTTAGAAACCTGAAACCAGCCGATATTCTGTGGGAAACGACGAATCAGTCTCAGTCTTGTTGGTATGCGTCCTAAGACTTCAATCGCTCAACCGCTCGGCGCGTTAAATTTTAAAATAGGTCGTCGCGACTTATGGCCGTTTCACACGATTAATTATTACTATCGCAACTTTATCTAGTATGAGACTGATTTAAAATTTACGCATTTTCTGTTTCAAACCATTGAAATGTCAAATATCAGATTTTATTGAAAGTTGCGATCGTGATCATTAATCGTTTAAACGGACATATAACTTCAACTAGCGGTTAATTTTAGGTGTTATATCAATTGTAGCCTAGCCAAAAATCGGCCCTTTGAGTTCAAAATTAGTAATAAATCACAGATATTTTGCGAATTAAAATATCAAATTATTTCGTTATAAAAAGTTGTTACATTTTTTCACGAAAGCGATAACGCTCTTGGCGGACTTGGTCAATCAATTCACTTCAATTAAATACTAGAACATGCACGGAAGTAATGGGAGGGCCTTTGGATGGCTTATATTTTAATCTGAGATTGTCATTGATTCATACAATACATGATCAATTTGAACAGTTTGATCAATAATCATCCAAAATTCGATAATCATCCAAAATTCTTAAACTAGAGCACTTGGTCAAAACTGTTGCAAACTCTTTTCAAAGCCTTTGCAGCTCTTTACAATTTTCATACGATCATCCACCACGTTTTGCTCCAATTCGCTCGCTATTAACATAAAATAATAAGCACATAATAAGCCAGTCATATCCTCTTGGTTCGTCGGTTTTGGCAAGCGCAAGCGGTCACTCGCCGACACCAGGTAGTCTTACAGATTTGCCTGCGGCAGAATTTGAAACCCCTAGATAACAATGGAGAAATATATCCGTCTTCGTCTATTCAAAACTTATAGTAACCGTCTGGACTTTGCGAATATTGACTTTTGCGAGGACAACCCCTTTTATGGCTCAGTAATAAGTTGACAATGGTGAATGGACCTAGCCTACGGCTACAATAGGCGGCAGGTATACGAACTTGTCGAGCTCGTGCACCAAACCGCAGTGAAGAAAGTATTATTGAGTCTATTTTAAAAAGTTTGGCACTAAGAAATAAAATAAAATAGACTCAATAATACTTTCTTCACTGCGGTTTGGTGCACGAGCTCGACAAATTCGTATACCTGCCGCCTATTGTAGCCGTAGGCTAGGTCCATTCACCATTGTCAACTTATTACTGAGCCATAAAAGGGGTTGTCCTCGCAAAAGTCAATATTCGCAAAGTCCAGACGGTTACTATACACCAAACGAACTTTCCATGGTTGTGTCACGTCGGAATTATGAACGAATTTCTGAGTTAAAATTTTCTCTTGAATTTTATTTTCGATATATCCGCCACATCTATGAAATTACACTTTTCAAATTTATTATCGCACATCCACTAATTTCCCATTTCACATTGAATTTGATACGAAATTGATTTTTACAGAAAATCGCAAAACACTTCGAATAAAAGTTGTAGCACTTTTGATTCAAGTGCGCTAGTTTAGGAGTTATCGATTACTTGAAATGGAGCACAGGATAATTTAAGATGTCCGCTCATGTATTTTTGCCAAATTTATTATTGCACTTTCACTAATTTTCCGTTTCACGTTGAATTTGATACAGACTTTTTAATGTAGAAAAATCAACATTCCGGTTAATGACGTGTTAAGACTCTAGATATTAAGATAATTGAATACTTCTTGGTGATGATGTAATATGTATAAATATTAGGTGACAATAAATTATCTTTTTCATTCAAGTCTCAATTATTGCGTGCAGATCCAAGAAGTATTCAATTATCTTAATTTCCAGAGTCATAACACGTCATTAACCGGAATGATAATTTTTGTACATTAAAAAGTCTGTATAAAATTCAACGTGAAACGAAAAATTAGTGAAAGTGCAATAATAAATTTGGCAAAAAAACATGAGCGGAGATCTTAAATTATCCTGTGCTCCATTTCAAGTAATCGATAACTCCTAAACTAGCGCACTTGAATCAAAAGTGCTACAACTTTTATCCGAAGAGTTTTATATGATTTTCTGCAGAAAACAATTTCGTATCAAATTCAACGTGAATTGGGAAATTAGTGAATGTGCGATAATAAATTTGAAAAGTGTAATTTCATAGATGTGGCGAATACATACCTACAGGCTGTTTGATAAAAACTCCATAACGCCACAGTTTCTTTGGTTGGGATCCGATTTCAAAAACCCATCAACAAAAAATTATTTATTTTTCATGGACTACGAATAGAGCTTGTTACCAAATTTTTTCCATCAACTTCTTTTTTTAACATTGGTAAATTTATTATTTTAAAAGTAAAGTACGATTACTTCTAATTTAAAATTGAAGTATGTATTTTTCTCTTTACTATGGTATGTAGAAAGTGGTCATTTTTTCAATTTTTATCCAAGAAAACGCATAAAAAGTTTCGCCCGATTTGAATTAAATTTTAAAAAATGTCAGTTTCAGGAGTGCTTTGGATTCCAAAGCAAACGTGAAAATGACGTTATTTGTTCAATCCGACCAAATCTGGCGAATCATTTTTTGCGTTTTTCTGATGATTATCAAGAAAAAATTACTTTTTTATTGGCCGATGGTATAGAAAAAAAGATCTACTTCAACTTTGAATTGGAAATAATCGCGTTTTATTATTAAAAAAGTTAAATTTATCAATGTTGAAAAAAGAAGTTGAGGGAAAAAAATTGGTAACAAGTCCTATTCGTAGAGCATGAAAAATAAATCATTTTTTATCAATGGGTTTTTGAAATCGGATCACGACAAAAAAAACTGTGGCGTTCTGGAGTTTTTATCAAACAGCCTGTATATCGAGAATGAAATTCAAGAGAAGATTTTAAATTAGAGATTCGTTCATACAGTCCAATTTTTGAAAGAAGGAACCGACGTCATCAATTTTAGTGGTATGAACGCTAACGGTGACGTATGTCGCAAATGTTTCCTCTGTAAATGACGTCATGGCTAGTTCAGCAAGAATATTTGCATTTTCTGAAGTGAAGAGTAATTAAAACACACAGGAGAGCGTTCAGAAACGTACCGGGGGAAGGTTAGAGTGATCCGAAGTCGTTCAGATATAAAATTATTCGGAGAACACTCAATATAAGTTCTTGACACAATCTTACAGTTGACAATTCAGTTTGACAGCGAATGGAGGTTGTGCTCTAAGAGGTATTTTATGCAGCTATCTTTATCATTCTCATGCATTCTTATGGAAGTTTTGGAAAGACATGAATGTCCGTAATGTCTCTTTCCAACATGTACTGCCCGACAATAACGTAGCGCGAAGCTCGTTATTAAATTCGTGACGTAAGTTCCTTCTCTTAAAAATTTGACTGTAATTCCGACGTGACACAACCATGGAAAGTTCGTTTGGTGCAAGTTTTGAATAGACGAAGACGGATATATTTCTTCATTGTTATCTAGGGGTTTCAAATTCTGCCGCAGGCAAATCTGTAAGGCTACCTGGTGTCGGCGAGTGACCGCTTGCGCTTGCCAAAACCGACGAACCAAGAGGATAGGACTGGCTTTTCTATGTGCTTATTCTTTTATGTTAATAGCGAGCAAATTGGAGCAAAACGTGGTGGATGATCGTATGAAAATTGTAAAGAGCTGCAAAGGCTTTAAAAAGAGTTTGCAACAGTTTTGACCAAGTGCTCTAGTTTAAGAATTTTGGATGATTATCGAATTTTGGATGATTATCGATCAAACTGTTCAAATTGATCATGTATTGTATGAATCAATGACAATCTCAGATCAAAATATAAGCCATCCAAAGGCCCTCCCATTACTTCCGTGCATGCTCTAGTTTTTAATTGAAGTGAATTGATTGACCAAGTCCGCCAAAAGCGTTATCGCTTTCGTGAAAAAATGTTACAACTTTTCATAACGAAATAATTTGATATTTTAATTCGCAAAATATCTGTGATTCAGTACTAATTTTGCACTCAAAGGGCCGATTTTTGGCTGGGCTACAATTGATATGACACCTAAAATTAACCGCTAGTAGAAGTTATATGTCCGTTTTAAACGATTAATGATCACGATCGCAACTTTCAATAAAATCTGATATTTGACATTTCAATGGTTTGAAACAGAAAATGCGTAAATTTTAAATCAGTCTCATACTAGATAAAGTTGCGATAGTAATAATTAATCGTGTGAAACGGCCATAAGTCGCGACGACCTATTTTAAAATTTAACGCGCCGAGCGGTTGAGCGATTGAAGTCTTAGGACGCATACCAACAAGACTGAGACTGATTCGTCGTTTCCCACAGAATATCGGCCGGTTTCAGGTTTCTAACAACTGCTGGGTCGCATCTTAACATGGCTTCATCGAAACGGCGTAGATAGGCAACTTTAAAAACACGCTGGTCGGCAAGGTGTCCCGATTTATGATTCCCCCAGTGTACACAAGATACAGTTTCGGGAAAAATCTTAAAATTTCATGTGTGGCAACATATAAAAAAGAATCATATAAATAGCTATTTGTGTACACTAAACTCAATAATTTAAGGGACACCTCGAGTATGTGCGCCGAAAGTAGGCAACCAAATATACACGAAAGTTTAGTACTGGCGTAAACGGGCTTTGTCACAGTTGCCTAGATATGTGCTGACCACTCAATACATTATTTTGTCAAAATGAAATATCGGTCTCTTTCATTGAATTTGTGTCCGAAAATGTGTTATTTTACAACTATTTATGAACAAGAGTGTACATTTTAGTGATTTGAGTGTTGAATCAGTGCCTCGAAGGTTGAGCTATCCAAAAACATACGTATATACTCTGCAAGGTTTGAGATTACCCAGAAATTAAATATGTTTTCGTCTTATCTTCCTTTTTTAACATCTCAGCGAGACGGAAGCCGGCCCACGAAAGTTGCGCAAGTGGAATCGGATTTTCTTATTTAAAATAAAGCAAATTATTTAAATTAAACCGACTACTCTTGTCTTTTGGAAAGCGAGAAAAAATCTTTTCAAATCATGAAACTGCTATTAGATTCGACCATAGAGATTCGAGCTTCATGGACAAGAAGGCGATATGAATCGAATCCCTACTTATTTGTTACTCAACATCAGACAAATAAAGAGCACTTCCTTCTCGAAAAATCTATATTTTCTTATGTGTTAAAAATCTTCCGCAACTTGTTCTGCTACGGCCGTGGCTGCGGAGCCTAATAGACTTTTTTTGAAATCACTAAATGTCCATAAAATCACAATTTGGTGCCACCCATAGCCAATAGTTTGTACCTTTTTCATAAAAAAGTCTGAAATTTCTTGATAATCGTAGTTCGTAAAGATACTGTACAGTATAGGATTCCTTGGATCCCTCAACCTTCGGTACACTTATTAGCACTAGAATCACTCATTAGTCTTCTTCATAAAATACTTGCAAAATAACACATTTTAGACCACAAATTCAAATGGATATTTTGACATAAAATTTTGAGTGGTCAGGACATTTCTAGGCGGCTTTGTTCGCTTGCTAGTTTACGCAGCACAAAAATTTCGCGTATAATTGGTTGCCTACATTCGGCGCACATACTCGAGGTGTCCCTTAAATTATTGAGTTTAGTGTACCTAGGGCGCAAAGTGTATCTTTGGCGCTTGATGAGAGAAGTTGCAGCCTGAGACCCAGTCAAAGGCTGCATCTCGACGAGAGCGCCAAAGATACTTTGCGCTAGAGGTGCACACAATATTTTGTCTACAAATACTATGAAAAAGTTACCTCGCATTCATTTTCAAAGAAATTATAATTTTTTGAGCAGGCGGCATTGTGAAAAGTTTATTCGACTCCATGGAGAGGTTATCAACAAAATTTGTATTTGAATTTCACGTCAATTTTTCTGTGCCGTTCAAAAATTGTGCCAAAAAGCCGTGTATCTTCGGATAATCGCTTGAAATCTGTTAGAGTGGTTAAGGGGACGCTCGAATTGTCACATCTTGGTTATTTTTTGACAAGAATTAATTTAAGGTTACATTTTGAAATAACTTCCAATTCAATGGTATTATGGAGATATTATTAATGATTACGCGCTTCTACACACACCTATTTTCATGGAGTCATAAAGTACAGCACTTTTTGGGAGAAAGGGTATGTTTTGCCAAGCGTGTTGAAATCGATTTTGGCAAAAGTGTCATCTTGAATCGCATTTCAGATAAGAAAAGAGAACGAATGGATAAAAGGACACACAACTATAATAACAAGGACAGTTTGTTCAGAATAGCTACAATGTGAGTACATTATATTTAATTTTATGAAAAATTTATGTTTTCCTCACCTAAAATCGATCTTTTCTCGTAAAATAAAATAGCTTACATTGTAGTCCTCAAGAAAATAGGTGCGCGCATGGAAAAATATCACGATAATACACAGTAGTTTCAAAGTCTAATCTGAAACGGATTCTGGTACAAAAGTATGCAACCCGTCACATTTTGAGCGTCCCCTTAATGAAAGTGACGATAATGGCGATGATTTTCTGCATTCAATTTTAATGGTTGTGAAAAAATTGGAACATTACCGAATGATTTTATTGACTTATTTCTTGATTAAATATAATCAATTTCCATCGGGAGCTGGTCATCCTGAGGAGGTGCTGGTAAAAATTCTATTTATTTTATTTTGATCGATGACTAAATTACGCCTTATATAGCGGGCTCAATGTGGGCTTTTCAGAGCCCTATGTTGCTAAAGTAAGTTGCTAGACAACGAGGGTGTCAGAACCGACGTTTACATAATTTTTCATTATTAATTTTTTTGCAAACAATAAAAATATCCATGGTTTCTTCAAGACCATGGCACACCAAAACTTCAGCCATGATTAATTAATTCAGCGTACTACCACAGAATACTATCCAGAAGTGACAAACTGGCTTCTAGACGAGGCGGATTTTACATGCGCACGCGCGGAACTCGTAGGGATTTCCGTCAACTTGACGCACGTGACACGACTTGATTAATAAATAAATTATATGTTTGCCACAATTTAATGCTTTTCACACCACCAAATACCGAATAATGAAGACACTCATTAATAATAATTTTGCGGATGTAACTTCTGACGGTAAATAGGTGTCATCGTTCACATTATTAAAAGTCTGCCCCTTGGAGTTATACAACCAAACATACACATTTTGCGCGAATCACAGAAAATGACAGATATTCCTACGAAATACTACAGGTCAAGGTCTCGAAAATTTGACACCAAATGATCAAAGGCGGCAAGCCGAGTGTCAGTTCTGGATAGTATTCTGTGGTACTACTCAAGTAGACAGGCTGTTTGATAAAAACTTCCGAACGCCATACTTTCTTTGGTTGTAATCAGATTTCAAAAACCCATAAAAAAAACCATTAGTTTTCCATGCCCTAGCAATAGGGCTTGTTGCCAAATTTATTCCCTCAACTTCTTTTCTAACATTGAAATTTTTTATTTTTTTTTAACAATAAAGTACAACTATTTTTAGTTTAAAATTGAAGTATGGATTTTTCTCTTTACTATGTGAAAAGCTAACATTTTTTCAATGTTTACCCAGAAAACGCATAAAAAATTTCGTCAGAATTGAAATTAATTAAAAAAAAACTAGGTTCAGATCAAAGGACTGAACCGCAAGGTTTCGACGTGTATACGTCGGTTACTAAACTTGCTTGCCGATGGTAGCGTATTTAAAATCTCTCTTCAACGTCCCTCTAATACAGGTTGTAGTCGACTAACACACACTAACAACCCATGCGCCGGCCGCTTGTCATATGTAGACGCGGTGCGCTGCCGCTCACGCTTTTCGTGACGCGGCACGGCCGAAGGTTTCAACAAATGCACCTCTATACGGAGCCATCCCCTCTCTACCGATTTATAAGACGTATACACGTCAAAAAAATTCAGTTCCAGAAGTGCTTCGGATTTCAAAAGCAAACGTGACAATGACGTTTGATTAATCTGATCAAATCTGGCAAATCATTTTTTGCAGTTGTCTGATGATTTTTGAGAAAAATCAACTCCTTCATTCACTGAGGGAAAAAAATTGGCAACAAGGCCTATTGATAGTGCATGGAGAATGAATAATTTTTTGTTTATAATGGGTTTTTGAAATCGGATCACAACCAAAGAAACTGTGGCGTTTTGAACTTTTCATCAAACAGCCTGTACACATTACATCATGACACTGATTTGGAAGTTTTTAGGATAAAATGAAATAGAACGTTGTATGCACTTCAAGTGTATAGGAAAGCTTGAAGGGCCCCTGTCGTGTTAATTTCACACCGCGGGCTCTAACCGCATTTTTTACGCCTATAATACATAAATAATTATGCTGCCGTTTTGTCGAAATCTTGGAGTGAAATTAATTGACAATGCAGCTCATTGAGACTTTAAGGGCTCAGTGCAAAGAAACATTTTTCTACAACTACCTTCTTTGCGATCAATTTTGTCAGCGCGAAGGAGATGATGATTCGCGGCCTTAAACCCATAGTTAATTTTTGCGCCGAAGGTATGGCAATTTGAGTAAGATTATATTTCAGCCTCGTCTCGAAAATAATAACATGTAGTTCCCCCGTTCACCAGCTGGACCACAGTATTTTAAAGCCTAGAAAACCAAATATCCCTATATGCTCCCCACCCCTCTACATATCTTCCGTACAACGTCATTCTTCGTTACTGTGCTGGACCGCACGCATGTAGAGTGTACCTTATTGTAAAAGTCAGTGAATATCTTCGTGATTAATGCCAAAACACCGAAAACATTCAAGACATTCAAAATCTTCAAGCAGAGAGGTCCGAGTCTCGATCAAATCTTTGCAGAAGGAGCTCGAAGACTTAAAGCGGAAACTCGCCACGCCCGGAACCAGCTCCCAGCGGAATAATCCGTACCCGCCGAGATCACCCAGAGTCGGAATCCGAATCGGATCAAGCTGAAAGTAAGTTTTGTGGAGGATCCGGGTATCATTGAGAATGCCTTTTTTCCGATGTCGTTGAGTACGCCTTCTAGTGTCATTGAGTACACTTTTTAGTGTCATTGAGTACACACATTAGTGCCAGTGAGCGCACCTTGACTCGTCGCCTCCCTTGCCATTTCATCGAGAGATCGCGATGTGATTCGCTGGGCGACCGTGTGGTCGCACCTCTCTATTGCACCTTGTTGCGTCAGCTGACTGCACTGCGTTTTGATCTTTTACAGCTGGTTTCTCGGAAAATTATGATGAGATCTGCAACGACCAACCGAATGATGAAGACAACCACCCTCCGCCCTTAAATGAGCACGTTTTGTCGATTCTGGGAGATGACGGTGTGGCTGCAGTGACGACTACACCTCCGCTGCAAAAGGATATTGCAGCTCGTTGGTCCGCTATTCTAAAAGCGGGACTGAAGTTGGAGGATCGGATAAACAACTCCTCCTGGTAATTGCCCGTTGATTGCATCCCCTCGGCTTAATAAAGAAGTCGAGGTTGTATTATCGGAGTCCAATAACCGCCGGGATAGTAGATTGACGTTGCTGCAATCTCAGCTTAGCGCTAGTCTGTCCGCGCTAGGCGCGGGTTTCACCTTCCTTCTGGGAGAAGAGGAAGGGGGTGATGGTACCGACTTGCGGGTCCTGGAGCCCTTGAGTGATGCGTGCCGACTTCTAGCGGATCTTCATCACTCCGAGTCCATAACTAGGAGAGAATTGATTTCTCTTAATTTGAATAAAGAGCTTAAATCGACTCTTTTAGACGCCACAGTGGATGGTTGGCTGTTTGGAAAAGATTTGGGAGGTCGCGTATAGGCCACGAAATCTCTAGAAGCGTCGGGTAAGAACCTGAGGCAAGATAAACCAGTGGTCAAACCGAAGAAACCAGCTACCTTCACGCAAAAACAGGGAAACTACCAAGGTCCATCCCGTCAGACGGCCCAGGGTTCCAGACAGGATGGACGTAACCAACCATATCGCAGCAGACAGTTCAATCGCGATTGTCAGCAGCAGTCGAATTACCAGAGCAACCGTTACCAGAGAAACAGCAGCCGATACCAAAAGACGGAGAAGCACCGTCGTTAAGCCCGGTGGGTAGGCTACGGCACTTTATTGATAAGTGGCAATCCATAACTTCTAACAGACAGATTCTAATGTGGATAAGGTCTTACAAATTTATTTTTACTCGGTGACCTTTCCAACGTGTTGTTCCTAGGGCGCCAAATTGGTCAACATCGGAAATGTTCGATGTGCATAAATCTCTCACCAAACTGGTTTCGATGCGAGCAATTAGTAGAGTTGTTCCCTGTACAGGGCAGTTTATTTCAAATGAGTTTTTGGTGCCTAAGTTAGATGGCTCTAGCCGTATGATCTTAAATTTGAAATCCCTAAATAAATTCATGAGCGCGAAACATTTCAAGCTCGAGGATAATAGAACGGTTGCTAGATTAATAACAAAAGATTGTTTCTTCGCTACTATTGATCTGCGAGACGCATATTTTTTAATTCCGATTAACAAAAATTATAGAAAATTTTTTAGATGCAGGGTCGGCAAGGTTTTGTATGAATACAACTGCATGCCATTCGGGGCTTGTTGCGCTCCTTATGTTTTTACAAAAATGATGAAACCAATTATAACTCATCTGAGAAGAGAAGGTTTCATTTCTGTTTTGTATTTGGACGATTTTTTGCTTATTGGCGATACCTATGAGCAATGTCTCAAGAATGTGAATCGAACAATACAATTGTTGACGGATCTTGGGTTCCTTATCAACCGAGTAAAATCAGTTGTTATCCCTGCCCAGAGATGCAGATACTTGGGGTTTGTGTACGACTCAGTAGATATGACCGTGTCTCTTCCGGATGGAAAGCGGGTGTTTATTTCTCATTATTTGAGGAAGTTTTGTAGTCGCAAGAAATGTAAACTTCGGGATTTTGCAAAGCTGATTGGTACGTTAGTTGCCGCCTGCCCAGCAGTATGGGTGGTTGTACACTAAATCCTTCGAGAGGCAGAAATTTCTTTCGTTAAGGAAAGCGTCAGGAAATTTTGGAGCCGTTATGAACATTCCGTCCTCCTTGGATTCAGATTTTCAATGGTGGCTAGAGCATATCCTCACGTCGCACATTGGTTTAGAAGCGCGTGTCTTCAAATTAAAGATTTTTTCTGATGCCTCGTTGTCAGGTTGGAGTGTCTGTTGTGGAGAGGAAAAGACACATGGTTTCTGGACAACAGAGGAGGGTCGGAGACACATCAATTACCTGGAGCTCTTGGCGGCATTCTTTGGTTTGAGGTGTTTCGCCGCTCATTTAACAAACTGCAAGGTTTTGTCCCGCATCGATAATACTACGGCCATTGCCTATATCAATAGGATGGGTAGTGTTCAATTTCCGGAATTAAACTCTCTAGCCAGGGATATTTGGCAGTGGTGCGAGCGGAGAGATCTTTTCATATTCGAGCCTTATATCAGTTCTGCTGCTAATCATGAGGCTGATAGCGAATCTCCTCAATTGACTCCCGAGACAGAGTGGCAGCTAAGTGATTCTGCCTTCGACGCCATCGTGTCGGTTTTTCCAATCCCAGAGATCGATCTTTTTGCGTCTAGGAATAATGCAAAATGTAAACTTTCGTATCATGGGTGAGAGACCCGGAGGCTTATGCAGTAGATGCATTCACCTTGGACTGGAAGGACCTTTACTTTTATGCTTTTCCACCTTTTGCGCTCATTCTTCGTACATTGCAGAAAGTAATATCAGATGGATCCAGAGGTATTCTGGTGGTTCCTCATTGGCCCTCTCAGCCATGGTATCCGGTTTTTACCTCGTTACTCATCCAAGAACCGATTTTTCTGGAACCGCACGCTGATTTACTTTTTTGTCCCGGCAGATCATCGCATCCGCTTCACAAGAGCCTTACCCTGGTAGCAGGTCTCTTATCGTCCAGATTCCTTAAAGGAGGCCGAGCCAGCCCAAATATAGTTCCACTTGGGATCCGTCTGTAGTGCTCGATTTTCTCCAGACGCTTGACAATCAGTCCATCTCCTTAGAAGATCTGTCATATAAGCTGGTAACTTTGTTAGCTTTGACAACTGCTCATAGAGTGCAGACCTTATCTCTAATCGAAGTTGAGAACATTTCAAGAGGCCCGAATAACATCGTAATCAAGATCCCTCAGCGCATCAAAACGTCTGGTAGAGATAGACTCCAGCCATCGTTATTTCTTCCTTTTTATAATGACGAGAGAGTTTGTGTCGCCTCAACGTTGTTGGCCTATTTGAAGAAGACGAAATCTCTCCAATGTCAGTCGGCTCCTACTGATAGGCTGATTCTTACGTTCAAAAAGCCATATCACAATGCCTCAGCCCAAACAATCAGTCGTTGGATCAAGCTGATATTGGAAAAGAGCGGAGTGGACACCTCTATGTTTGCAGCGCACAGCACGCGTCACGCGGCTACTTCGGCGGCTGCTCGAAAGGGTGTTAGCATCGACACCATTAAGCTAAGAGCTGGGTGGTCTCGGAGATCAGCAACTTTCGCGAAGTTCTATCAGAGACCCCTATCATGTCCTGAGGAATTTGCGTTGGCTATTTTAGATCGCTGATTAGTTGAGTAATGAATTTACCATATTTAATCATTTCGTTTATTGTTCTCATAGTCAAAACTTTCAATAAATTGTTGCATTTGTGGTTTAAACATCTACATGTTATTATTTTCGAGGCGAGGCTGAAATATAATTACTAGATCAAACGAACTTACCTAAGTAAAGTTTGATCTTAATTATATGGAAGCCTCGTCGAAGGAAATAATCCCACCCTGCCCGGGGTTTTTTCGCATCCAAAAAAAAAAAAAAAACTCCCCTATCGCAACAATTCCTTGGGCTTTAAACTGAATGACGTTGTGCGGAAGATATGTAGAGGGGTTGGGAACATATAGGGATATTTGGGTTTCTAGGCTTTAAAATACTGTGGTCCAGCTGGTGAACGGAAGAACTACATGTTATTATTTCCTTCGACGAGGCTTCCATATAATTAAGATCGAACTTCACTTAGGTAAGTTCGTTTGATCTAGTAATTCTCCTGAAAATCGGTGATCTACTAAAAAATTGATTTATTAACAAACTATACAGGCTGTTTGATGAAAACTCCAGAACGCCACAGTTTCTTTGGTTGTGATCTGATTTCAAAAACCCACCAACAAAAAATGATTTATTTTTTATGCTCTACGAATGCCGCCAAATTTTTTCCCTCAACTACTTTTTTTTTCAACATTGGTAAATTTAATTTTTTTTAATTTTTTTTTTTTGTTTTGGCTGCAGATATTGGTGTCTTCAGATCTGGTTGCTGCCGGATCCTAATGCTTTTTTGAATAACACAAATTTTTGCCATTAATCATAATACAATCACAGTTGAAGCACCCATGCACTCATCGACACAAATATTACTTAAGCACGCTAATATATTATCCATGAATTAATTGGAAATAAACACTTTTTGTTCGATTTTTTCCACAAAACTCAAGTGAAAAGGTTGATATTTTGACAAATTCTTGAGCTGTCAGAACATATCCAGTCGGCTTTGCCAAAGTCCGTTCACGCCAGCACACAAATTGGTGTATGATCGGTTGCCTACATATCGGCGCAGCTACTCGAGGTGTCCCGATTTCATTGACGCTTAGTGTACATACATCAGCTTATTGTAGGTATATAATTTCCAAACAAATCATTATTCAAATAAAAACAAAATTATCGGCCCTAGATTAAAACTATATTTGTTGAACAGTGCTCGGCCGTTTCACACGAATTAATGTGTTCAGTTTTTGGAGAGCCATGACATGTCCAAACAATATCATCGTCCTCATAATCATCATCACTTTCATCATCTTCGCCCCCGATATTAATAATTAATTCTTACCTCTACGATCGCTTCATTTAAATTTAACTAATTAAATTGTTTTTTTTCTTATTTTAATAACCCCTCTTCAATGCAATGACTCAAGATACCGCCGCTACTGAGCAAGTTAGAAACCCGCGCGAGAGGCGTTTCATGTTTCCATGGTTACGGATGAGTGCGCTGCTTGGCCGTTGGCAGAAATAAAAAACGCCAGCTATAGCAAATAATGGAAAAATTAGATTACACTGATTACAGGCACTTGCGGCATAGTTTTTCCCTCGATTTTCCCGGATAATCTTGAGAAACAGTTTTGGAGAAATGTTTTAACGGAATTTGAACTTGAAGCAAACAGAAAAATATAGAGATGAAGTTATTTCATTGAACAAAGGACTGGATACGTTCGAATAGGTGAAAATTCAAAGTTATTTAAAAACGACAGAAAAAATAACTAACTCAACTTTTAAAAGCCCAACTCACAGCAAACTTCAGGGTAAAAAGTCAGTGTTACAGAGTAAAAGTTACTAAAACTTCAAAATCTAGTTACTCACTACAAAGTTACGACTAATATACAATTGGAAACCTCACAACCATTGAAATTAGATGCAGTAGGTCATTGCCATTATCGTCACTTTATCAACCATTCTAATAGACTTCATGCGATTATTCGAAGATACACCACCTTTCGGGAACAAATTTTGAACCACGTGAAAAAATTAATTTGCACCTCTGGCGCAAAGTATCTTTGACGCTCTGGTAGAGATGCAGCATAAGGCGCAGCCGAGGGCTGCAACTTTTCTCCTCAAGCGTCAATGATATACTTTGCGCCCTAGATACACAAATAACAATAATTGATTCGAATAAAATCATTAATGATGATAATCTTCTCTTTCAGTTATTATCAGCATTTGCTGGGCCGTGGGCAGTATGGTTGGATTGTTGCCTTTGATGGGATGGCATAAAGATGCACCATCAGATGGCAGCTGCTTCTTTTTGGACGTGATGGATTACAATTACTTGGTTTTCCTATATTTTGGAACAATCATCACCCCTGCTCTTCTATTGGCCGCCTTTTACGCCCATATTTACCAAGTTGTATTAAAACAGGTAGGAAACCTTCATTACAACTCCGATTGAGATTTTTGCTACAACGGCAATAGTATCGAGCGTTCTTTAATGAAGGGAATCAGGGGTGGCTGTGATTAGGAAAACGTGTGTCGTGATTAGATTTATTCAAATAACCGTCAGTGTCAGTGTCAGAGTGTGATTTCCAGAGGTGTTTTTAAATCTTTATTGAAAAATATGTGGAAAATTTACATAGGCACTCCCAAAACTTGTCATTTAATCCTTTATCAGTACAGGAATTGCCGGAATGGTCCTGCAAGCTGCCTAATTAATTTGCTCATGAAGTTTTGATATTAGTTTTGGTTTTTGGATGGGCAGTACCACTAGCAGTATGATTTTGGGTGGATTGCTGGTTAGGTTTTGAAGATATCACTTTTTTTTAGAAGTTTCACATGCATTTAAAGCTAGTCTTTTGGTTGAAAAGACTGGGTTGTTCGTTCATAACAGTTCTCTCAACATTTTTTGTAATGCACTTCAAACATCATCATCTCGACGCCTTCGGTGCACCTTCTGCAACCTCGTATTGGCACACGAGGCACCACGAAGGCGTCATGATCATTATTTGAAAGACGGTGCTCGTCTTATTACACAAACTTACACGTTTATCAAAAATATAGAGATAAATACAGAGATGAGGAAGTGGGCGGTATTTGAAGGTGGCGAACGACTACCGCAGAAAAGGGCGCCGTCCTAATTTCAGGCACTATAACTTATGAGTTGCCAAATCAGGATAAATACGGATCTTCATTTCCACTGTACTGATGATGATGAATAAATGACAAGTTTTGAGGGTGCTTTATATTTTCTCACATATTTTCCAATAAAGATTTACAACACCACTGAAAATCACACTCTGATACTGACACTGACGGTTATTTGAATAAATCTAATCCCGACAAGCGTTTTCTTGATCACAGCCACCCCTGATTCCCTTCATTAATGAACGCTCGGTACTATGGGCTAAAACATCCCCTCAGAAGGCAGGTGCAATAAAAATGGGCAAAAGAAATTCTACTGGTATCTCTTTCGAGCTTTGGCGCTCGAGAGAGACAGCTTGTATTACCCTACGACCCTTCAGAGTCGATGTTCCTATAACACTTAATGCTGAAATATCGGTGGAAAGAAAAATTGATTGTTGTCCTTGATTTGTGAAATGTAGAATTGTAAGGGCAAATGATATAATTGTAAGAATTATTATCGATTTCCTAATATCAATATACAGCCTGATTCAAAATTGTGTGACCAACGCTTCTGGGCAGACTGCTCTCGTCAAAATAGTGAAGAAAGTCCCTATAAAGGGGGGACTGTATGTGGTTAGGCCTCAAAGTATGCTGGTGGTCAGTTTATTTCTGTTTATAACTCGCTACCGCTTCAGGGCAGATTCCTCAGGTCAAAATAAGACGAAAAGTTCCTATAAAGGGTAGTCCGGAAATGTTTCTTACGAAGATACTGGGTTTTCATAAATGCTTTAAATGCTTGGGTACCACGTGACCATGAGGTAGACAGCTCAACATTCATATTTGGGGGAATTTTGGGGAATTACGTGTTTTTAGATTTTTCCAAGAGGTCTGTGCGTCAAACTCGCAAGTGAGGATCGTTTTGTTTAGTAAAAACTGAATGAATGGCCCTGCATATTTGGATATGCTAGAGGATGTCATAGCTCCACTGATAACTGAAAAAGTGGAGAATCAGCGCGATCAGGATGGAAATCTAATGCTGAATGAAAATTTGGTCTACTTTCATCAAGACGGAGCTACAGCTCATTACACGCAATTGGCTAAATGACAGACTTCCCAATCGATGGATCGGTAGGCGTGGACCGATAGAATGGCCTCCCCGGTCGCCGGATTCGACTAGTCCCGATTTTTTTGTTTGGGGTCACCTCAAATCTGTTGTTTACAAGACTCAACCTGAGAACTTGGAAGATTTACGACAACGTATAATTGATGAGTGCAGACGAATTTCCAGTGAAACGTTTCAAAAAGTGAGAGAGGAATTCGAAAATCGACTCTACTACTGCATGGAGAACAATGGAGCACACTTCGAAAATCTGTTGTGAGTGGAATGAGTACCTCAAATTTCTGTTTTATTCATAATTTTTACTGAAATATAAATGTTTTTTTTCTTTAAAACTAAAGAGTTTATAATTTCATGAACTGAATCCCTCTAAACATGCATTTTTCGTGTAAATCGCATCAGTTTCAGTTTTTGGGTCCCTGGGTGGCGAAAAATCGACAAAAAAATTAAAAAAATCTGATGTTTGTGTTCTCAATAAAATTTCCTTCAAAATGAGGTATCACAAGGGGGTCATCAAAGTTAAGATTTCAATGGGGTGGTGACTTGAAGGTAGGGGGTGAATCATGAAAATATGATTTATACGTCAAAAGATGTCCTCCTCGATATAAAAATTGACGGGTCTCGGCGATTTTCTATTCTCCTCGTGGTATCTGAGAAATCCGGCGTGGGTCCTTTTCAAAAAATCACCCTGTATACCTAGGTTACTTACAGGATGCATTTTATGTATTCACAAAGCGCTGTAATACTAGGTGACACTTTACAATCATTCTCAAGTAGTAATAACACACAATGTAATAGGGGCATGAATTGAACCGAAAGGTGGTATAGTTTCAATCCGAACGTATGTACGTGTATTTTTTAGGAAATAACGTGAGTGTGCGACACTTTTATCTCGAATGCGTAAACGGAGCCCACAATCACGGTAAAATTGGTATGGGCGGAAAGCTGAAACCTCAACAAAATTCTAATACAATCAGCCGCATAATTAACTCATAAATACAAGAGGTAGAAAATTCACAACTGTCATAATCTGCCATAATTAATTTAGAAGATTAGTATTGCCAAACTAAATTTTCAATAAATAATAATCACTAAATTGCTAAAAATGTGAAATCACACAATTATTCAACGATTCGAACCAACTAAACGATTAACATGAAAGAATCAACTATAAAAATGATCACTGTAACAATTTCAAATCGGTTTCATGCTTAGATTCAGTGAAATTAACGAATTGTGCGATAATCAAATCACCAAATATATTTTGTAACTACCCAGCTAGCAGAGTGACGTGATTTTGACGTGATGTTTTCTGCACACGTTTCGTCATTCTGACCAAACTTAAGACGTCCTCTCGACGAAACAGGGACGTCAATATGTCACAGCCCACAGGACGTCATTTCAAGACGTCCTGGACGTCAGTTTGTGACGTTGAAATGACCTGATTATGTATTATGATTGTTTAAATTGGTGTAAAATTTCTCTATTTTATTTGCTCAAACGGTTATGTAAAAAAAGGAAATCGCAAGATGCCGCCCATGAATTTAGGTGGCCAGTTCATAGCCCATTTTGGCATCCCAGAGATTGACCGTTCTTTCAAAGTCGTCTATTTAGCGACTGATGAAAGTTTTGTGAAGCAACACCTTTATACAAATGTAGACAGTCAACGCTAGCGAAATATAGACTACAGCGCCATCTGTTATTTTATTTAGAATGCATGATGTTGACGACGTGAAATGACCAATAAACGACATCGTAAATACGACAGTAACTTGACGTGAATTTTTAGTCAAAATAGTAACGTCTATTTTACGTTACAAATTAGTCATAATGATGACGTCACTTTTCAGTCAAAATAGCTACGTCTATTTTACGTTAGAAATCAGTCATAATGATGACGTCACTTCTTAGTCAAAATAGTGACGTCTATTTTACGTGACAAATTAGTCATAATGATGACGTCACTTTTTAGTCAATAAAATGACGTCTATAAGACGTCACATTTAGGTTATCGACGTTGCGGTCGAGTAATGACCAGAAATTCACGTCATTATGACGAGAGTCGTCGTCACTCTGCTACCTGGGTATGTAGTTACATAATGAGTGACTTTTCAGGCACCTTGATTGTTATGAAAAATGACACTTTTCAATGTGGACGTCGGAAAAATAATTTTTTGTGGGGGTTGTGCATTTTTGATGGTCAAAAACGTATTTGACAATTTTGCAGTCAATTGACGGTCAAATTGGTCAAAAATAGAAAAAACTGTTGAAACAAAGGAAACATTTAGTAGTGAAATGAAGCGATATTTGGGTGTTTTCTTCACAAATTTCGATACATTTCGATTTTTGCTGGGCATTTGCTGCATGATGAAATAATGTGTCTCACCCAGTGACTTATGTCAACCTATAATAACCATCTTTGTCAGAATGTGACATTGCTGATACCCTAAACGTCCTGATTTTCATTCATCAATAATAAAAATCAGCAATGTCAGATTTTGGCGTAGTTTTACGTCTACGGTTATTATAGGTTGACAAGTCTCTGGTCTCAGCATTCGATCAACGTGGGTTATGTACACCACACCACAATATTTTTACATTTTGCCTTTAAATTTCCTTTGTGGCCGGAACATTGACCGGTAAATTTAGCAAATTTTCCCGGTCAATTGAAAAAAAGTATTTGACAGTCGTCAGTTTACAGGTAATTTGACCGCTCAAATAAAATCGTGCAACACAAATTTTTTGTGTCACCGTCATTTATCAATGCCTCTGAAAACGACTGACTTATGCATAGGTACTTTTTGATCTTTTTCTCAAGAAACCGGTTCAAAAGTGAAAGAAGTGAATCAAAAATTTATTATTCAATTAATTCAAATAATCTTTATTATTTAGAAAAATGGTTAACATACAAATTTTGAAAATAAAAGGTCACAGTTAAACGTTGTTGAATTTATGCAACCCAATAATTAATAAAATGAATAAGACCACCCTGCCAAGGCGGCAGGTTTTGATTATGACCGCCATCTAACTTCATCGGCAAACGCGGACAATTTTTTCCCTGATTAGTTGGCGGTCTTGAGTGAAGGTTGTCTATGGCATAGATACTTATAATTGAACCTTATAATATGAGGCATCGACTTTCCCAATTTCCAGCAGTTAACGAGCTTTTGATTGGAAATTGGCGCTTCACTAGTCGGAAGAGACATCTTTGAGTAATATTGTGTGCCCTTCATGAATACCATAGATGCGCCCTACGGTCATTTCAACCGTCTAGTGCGAATTGTAGCTCTAACTAATTGCACACGCATAGGTTCTGCACATGCGCAGTTACTTTCGATATCCATGGATATCCAAAGATATCCACGGACATCCACAGAAATCCACGGACATCCATAGATATCCATGAAGAGCCATATGAGTGTACACCAGATATCCACAGCTGTTTACCCCTCGCGTTTCACATAACGAACAAGGCGTTATACTTATATTATCTTCTTCATATGTCAGGTATTTGATAAGCGTACTTTCCTATTATAGAAAAGACATGAATCGTGTACTTTTAGGTAAGGTCAGGGTCAGGTCCGGGTATCTTCGGAACTAGGTGCACTTTATCCTTTTCTAAAGCGCATTAAAATGAACGTTATCTCACTCTCCGAAAATGTGTGTCTATTTGAAATGTGAGTGTATAAGGAGTTGCAGATATTAGAATGTATAAAAGAGATGAATATCCTCTTCTAAAGCGCGCTAAAATGAGTGAGAGGCGCGCCTGTCACTCGTCATACCAGACACACGTCACGCCCGACAATCCTCTTCCCAAACACGCGACATAATACTCAAAATGGAGGGCATTGCCAACATCCGTCTTTTCAAGAAAAGTCCCTAGACCCAAGAATTTTTCTGGATTGTATTATTGGTTGCCTACTTAACGGACACGTTTTGTAAGAAATAAATTAAAATTCAATAAATAGGCTATTGGGGAATATTAACGCCGATAATAGGGGCCCAGTCAGTACAATTTCAATTTATTTGTTTTTTGGCCCACCCGATAGTAGTTCGCATGTCGTTGCATACTGTCTGTTGAGGTACTGACAGCGGGCGCGCCGATTTCCTACTCAATTTAGTTCAATTTTCAAAGTTTTTGTGTGACACTATATCGTAATATTGTGACAGTTAGTACAGCTTTCAACGGTGAACCAGGGGCTAAAAATTTTATAATGGGAGAATTGTGGCTAATGACTGCAACGTTGATAGCGATTACATGAAAGAATAGTAAGAAAAAATGAAACGGCGAACGTATTTGGTCCCGAAAATGGCTGAACAGGCGATTAGGCGGAAGAAGGATTTTCAGCATGATAGTCAGTACAGATTGAAGTTAGGACACGAGAAAATAGAACAGGTTCTATTTTATCGTGCACCACAGACTAGACCACTACAGACGGTATACTCCCTAGACAAACGTTGGCCATGATCGGTTTAGTTCTGCCGAAATTTTCAGAGGGCGCATTAGTAAGTACGCAGCCGCCTTGACGGGATTCTTTATAGTTTTGGTTTCCTTTTTTGTGTATTATAAGTTGCCTATAATATGAACACAGTTTTTCTCGCTCATTGCGCTTTATTATTTTTTTGTAAATTCTGAGTACTCACGTACCAGTATAAAATAATACATAATAACCAGAGATAAATGGTTCGGTATTTGAGAGAGCTGGCGTATTTTGATCCGAAGCGGTTACGGCAAAGTCGAAAAGTGGGGTGAGAAGAGCAGCTTTTTCAACTTATTTTCAATATTCCGCAATCTTCATAGTCCATACATTTTCATTTATCAAGAGTAGAATCCGATCTTCTCTTGAAAAGGTTATTTTTGGGAAATTCTCTATCTTGATGACCTGAAAAATTACAAACTTTGTTGAAAATCATTGGACTTATTGGCTTGTAGAAATAAAGACTCACAATCTTTCTATTTCTGCCAGCACTTTCCTTCAATATCAACAAATTAAGAACTGAATTTTCTATACTTCTTTGATATTCGTAGAAGAATGACGATGTTTATCTACTAAAATCAGGAATTCTCGAAAGTGGTACAGGATATGGCGCTTGCCCCTCGGCCCTCGTATGACCTGTGAAATTCCAATCAATCTCTATTCCGTCGAACCATCGATTTTTACCCCTGAAAAAAGTATTTGATCAAATTTTCAATTAAAATAACATCGAGATCACACTTGGTTATTTAATACTTACTGCGTCTCATTGTAGGGTTGATTTAATGGCGATCGATATGATTTCTGGGCCGTTTTTCTCACAAGTTATAGCAAAACCGCCAGAACGCGAATAGTTTGACAAATTTTTTTATGTGACAGAAAAATTAAAACCAGCAAAACAAAATGTAACAAAACCGCCGCCGCTGTAATTTGAATTGTACTTACCGCCATCTGAAAATTACTGCAGAACTAAAAAATCTACCCCTCTCTACTCCACCTCACCCCCTGACCCGGACAAAAAAATCGGGGATCCTTCAAATCTGTAGTGAGGTTTATCTATGTCGTGCACTAACTCGTGCGCACTTTCAGTACTAAATGTAGTGCCGATTTTAGCATAGTGTCAAACGGCTCTTACAATACACACCTAGATATGAGCTAGCAACTCAATACTAATTGTGTCAAAATGAAATATCGATCACTTTATTTGAATTTGTGGTCGAAAATGTGTTATTTTACAAGTATTTTATGAACAAGAGTGTAAATTGTAGTGATTCGAGTTTTAGATGAGTGCCTCGGGCCACCAAAGTTGCACAAGTGAAATCGTATTCTTTTATGACCACTATTGTCTTTTAGAAACTGAGAAAAAATCATTTTAGTTTATGAATCTGCTATTGGACCCTTAATGATTCAAAATTGTGGGGCCAACTCTTGAGGACAGTCTTGTCAAAACAGTGAGAAAATTTCCTATCAAGGGGGGTCCGCAAGTGGTCAATAAGGAAGTTATTCGTTATTTTATGAGCTTTTGCATTTTGGGTGTTAGGATGTTTTTCCCCCAGACCCCTAGAGCGTTTTCACACGGCGCCATAGCGATACCATTTATAGCGCGCCATAAATGGTCGCGATATTGCCGTACCCCAAATGTATGTGCTTTTTAATCAGCCGATTTCACACATAAGCGATACCATAACTTTAATGGTAACGCCGACGCGATATGGCGTGAGCAGGCGATATGTTTTACAGATATCGCGCCATTTTTTGCCGTACCATTTTAGTTCTCGTGATTTCTAAATTTTTTGAGCGGGCGTATAGCCTAAACACTACCGATCTAGACCGGCAGACGGTCGCTTTTGAGGTGTCTCCTGATAAGACTTAAGAACTAAAATAGTCAATGCTTGGTATAAGAAAAAGTGGTACCGGGTCGCCTGGCTCCTGGACTATAAAAATATCTGGGCTCATTCGGGAGTAGTTGAAGAATTTCTCTCCATGTTGAAGTAATTTTTCGAAAAGCGTGTAAAAGGTCAAAAAGCACCATTTACGTATTTTACTTGTAGCAATGGATGAACCCAGAACTGTCGATTTTTCCATCGAACCTTCCTTTGCCTAGCTCTTCTCCTTCGCTTACGAATCAGCGACAATAGTATACTAAAATTCTACGTCTATTCTCCACGACACTTTACAACAAATGTTGAACTACGACAACACCGAATAATTATTTTACTTTGCGAACTTTTATGGCATCTAGTTATGGTTGAGTGTGAAAAATTAGTACCATATTGCTACCATTTATCGCGCGCTATCAATTGTATCGCTATAGCGCCGTGTGAAAACGCTCTAGGAGTCTGAGAAGATATTTTTTCGCCCAGACCCCTAGACCCTCCCCTGTTGTGACGCCCATGGTGTCAGGGTTGCAAACTTCAGCTAAGTGGAGGAAAATGCCACAAAACCGAAAATCAGAGGTCAACAAGAATGAGACCAACAATAGTTTCTAAATAAACAGAAATACACTGCTGGACAAAAAAACTCGGACACAAAAATTTTTAGTGAAATTCAAAGTCGCGTAAATCTTGAACGAAAAGAGTGATTTCAAACAATATTGCCACTTCTGGAAAGCCCCATTCTTGAGCTATCACCAACCAGACGTGGTGTTTTATACAGGTTCCCCGAGTATGTTTTACAGGGTGTCAGGTGAATGTCTGCAAAAATGTTAAAGTTTGAATGAGTACGAAAATCATGTAATTTTTTTTTAGTGGTCTAGGGAGTTTGTCGTATACATGTCTCGAAACGTTACTGGCATGGTACTGGCAATACAACTTGTTTTGACCAATTACAGGGTGGTCAAAAAAGCAACTTTTTGTGTCGGCGTCATTTATTAATGCACCTAAAAAGGACTAACTGATGCAGGGATCTTCTTCTCAAGAAACCAGACCAATAGTGAAAGATGTAATTCAAAAATTCGATATTTTCTGTGGGAAACAGCATTTTCAATGAGGGTTTTACCCCGTTTTTTGCACTTAAAAATTCTTGAATTCGTTAAGGCATGGATCTATCGGACATTCAACATTGTCTTGCGGTATGTCGTTCCACACTTCTTCGACGGACAACATTTGCTCCGGTATTGTTCCAACAGCAGGTACTGTGGACTCATCTAAACTTTAACACGTTTGCAGACATCTACGGGACACCCTGTAAAACGTACTCAGGGAACCTGTATAAAACACCGCGTCTGGTAGGTTATAGCCCAAGAATGAGGCTTTACAGAAGTGGCAATTTTTTTGAAATTACTCTTTTCGTTCAGGAGTTACGCCACTTTGAATTTCACTAAACATTTTGGTGTCCGAGTTTTTTTGTCCTGCAGTGTATTAAAAATTTTGTACATTTGTCGTCAAAAAAATACTTCTGATTTCGGAAAGTTCAAAAATAACAGAGGGCCTTCCATGTAATCAATATTTGTTTTGACGTAAAAACTCAACGTGGACTTGATTTTCAAATTTTAAATTACCTCTGATTTTCGGTTCTGTGGCATTTTTCTCCAAGAGGTCGTTTAATAATTTGAACTTTTTACGATGAATGTACAAAAATTTAAATAAGGTTTGTTTATTTAGAAACGATTGTTGGTCTCTTTCTTGTAGGCCGCTCCGGCTACCGACACCCTAAATGAGCTCATAAAATAACGAATATCTCGAAAACCACTCACATTTGCACAGTGGTACACCTACATTTTTTAAATTGAAAAAGTACACTGAAGCTGAAAAATCACTAGAAACAGTCAAAATACTTTCCGCCACAAAATAATCGTGATTTTTATTTGCCGATGGCCTCTTTTTTGGTTCGTCCAATCACTTACCACGGTATTCATGGGTCACCAAATGATTCAACATTTAGTTTTTCAATTGTTCCCTAATATTTCAAACCTGAAAGTCCTAAACCATAAATTAGGCGAGTTATAAGCGAAAATAAATTGGCCACCAGCAGAATTTGAGGTCTAATAACTCCCTTATTGACCCCACTTTATAGGAACTTTTCTCACTATTTTGACGAGAGGAATCTACCCTGAAGCGTTGTCTTCTCTATTTTGAATCACCCTGTATAGTCTTCATAAAATACTTGTAAAATAACACATTTCAGACCACAAATTCAAATGGATATTTCGACAAATTAGTCGGGTCGAAGAATCGAAGCGGACATCTTAAATGTGCGATCGACCCGACTAATTTGTCGATATTTCGAAAACTAGAGCACCTGGACCAAAAGTGTTGAGAGGTTTTGGAAAGCTCTCGTGTCGCTCTCTGACTTCTGTTCGAAACTTTTTGCGATTATCGATCAAAAATTTTCAATCGACCATGTTTTGCTCAAATTAATTCGCTGTAATTGAAAAACTAAAAGACGTAGAAAGTTCAGTTAGAGCTCATTTTGAAGCTAAGACTTTAGGCTACATTTCCTTGCGATTTATTTTTTTCTCGTGTTTTTAGTTTAGCAGAAAATTCGAGCGGGCATCCTAACAACCCAGCATATCATCCGCATAAGCTTACGTCCAGACTTTCATTCTACCCACTACCACGCTCTCTCCAGCGTTTCCTCCCAGTCTCCAATGTAAGCCGCAAACAAGGCAGGGCTTAGTGGGCAACCACTGGCGTAGCTACAGCTACGGGCGGACCCCCCCCCGCGGCTCCCTTGCTACGCCAAGCTAGTTGTTCTTCAACTCTAAACTCTTCCACGTTCATCCATGCGTCCTCGTTCGCTAAAACATAATCGATTACAGTCTCACCTCTAGCACCCACATACGTATACTCCCTTTGCTCATCAGTCCTCTTATTTCCATTCAAGCAGTCCCAAGCCCTTTCCTCAATCATCTTCATAAGTTGTCGGCCGGCCGCGTTCTCTCCCTTGTCTGTCGTCTCTCTCCTGTCTTCTTCGTCTCGCCTCATTTGTTCCGTTTCGTTCCTTGTTCCCTTTTGCCCAATTCTCGCGTTAAAGTCGCCCCCGATTAACAATCTCCCCTCGTCTGTCTCCTCTAGCGTGTTCCTTGTGTCCTTCATATCTCTGCTGTATGCCGTGATTATTTTCCATCTCCGCCCCCTTACTTTGATTATTCGCTCTATTACTCCCACTTTCTTCATCCCGGATCCCTCTTCTTCCAAACCCTTTCTCACTCCAGTCAATATTCCGCATCTCGCCCTCAGTTTCCGCTTGTCCCTCTCAGCTCCTCAATTCTTCCATATGAAATTTGTCGTCATCGTGTCTTCCATCTTCTACCATCCCTCTTCTTTCATCCATGTCTCCGTTAAACCAATCACATCAAATTCCTTCACATACTCCCAGAAATTCTCTTTTTTTTCCTCAGCCCCGCAACATTTCAAAACAATACTTTGGTTTGATCCCCCTCTCCTCTCACTTCCCCATTCTCACCCACCCTCGCATTGCTTTTGTTTTGGAGTTTTTAATAAAAACCGTACTTACTACCTCAACTTTGAAACCGTCTAGCTCCTCACACTGACAACTTTTACCTAGGTAAAATAGGTCAATCGTCACATTTTCTGACGATCTGTATACGGTTAAAGTTTGTCGGTGGAATTCTGGGACACCCTGTATGTAATCCCCAATTTATACATGCAGACAAAGCACCCAGAAGATGACGCTGCAGGATATATATCGCTAGCATAGAAAATTCTTGTTGTAATAAAGACCGTACTTGTTGGTGCGAATACTTTGTCTCCTAATCATTGATGCGACTAAACAATTCTTGGCATTCCTTGTCTGGCGCCAAGAACGAATTTGGAGTTTGGCCCTTTTGATTTATGCTGGGAGGGATTTAAGAAAAGAAATAATTCAAGTATTTAATATACGACATATGTACGTATTTTATACGTTCAAAATATTCGTCTCTGATATACCATATTTTAACGTTTCCCGGGCGGACATTTGTGCGTGAAATATACGTTTTAAATTGACGGTATACAGCGTCCGCCAATAGTGCGGTAAATGAGAATTGCGCCTTTACTTTTAAAGTTATGAAAAAAATTTCTTGATAAAAAATGTTTATACGAGGATGGTCTACAACCCTAAAATATTGGCCACTCTACAGAGTGTCCTCTTAAGCCTGGACGACACTCAACTTTTGGATTTCAAATGGAACGTATTATTTTTTGTTCGATTTTCGCATTCAACGACCTAAAATTAGGTCACTTTATCAGAGATCTTCATCGGTTAAAATGAAGAGATTTCGAGATAATCACTGTTTTCCCCCAAAAATATCCTCCGATTTTAGTTGAAATATTTCCAAAACTAAAAGAGCTGGCGCTGAACTTTCTAATCATTTATTGTATAGGGTAAATGTAGCTTCATTTTTACATACGCGAAAATTGAATAATCTACCAAATTCTATTCGAAATGTTTGAATCAAATTCACGTTTAGAAAACCTGCGATAATTTGATTATTTCAAATGGCACCAATATCAAAAGACGCCAAATTAATTGCTCTTTCAAATTTGTCTGATGTTTATTTTGGAGAAAATGATCCGTTAAAGAGTTATTGCGGGAAATCCTAATTCTGGAAGGAATACATTGTTGAGGAGACTGGTATGTCATGATTTGACGGCGATAACAATACTCCTATTAAGTAGTCTTGCATTATTATTTTGAGTAGTCTGGTACCGATTATTACTAGAAGTATTGTTATCTCAGACTTTAAGACCCAATAACTCTCTTATTGATCACTCGCGGACTTTATGAAAACTTTTCTCATTTTGACGAGAGGAACCTGCCCTGAAGCGTTCGTACATCAATATTGAATCACTCTGTATAAAGGCTGTTTGATAAAAACTCCAGAATGCCACAGTTTCTTTGGTTGTGATCCGATTTCAAAAAGCCATTAACAAAAAATGATTTATTTTTCATGCTCTACGAATAGTACTTGTTACCAAATTTTTACCCTCAACTTCTTTTTTCAACATTGATAAATTTAAGTTTAAAATTGGTAACAATTAAGCTCTATTCGTAGTGCATGAAAAATAAATAATTTTTTGTTGATGGGTTTTTGAAATTGGATTACAACCAAAGAAGCTGTGGCGTTCTGGAGTTTTTATCAAACAGCCTGTATACCAAAAAGGCAACGTGTATTATACGGTTTTCACACCACCTTGTGTTGCTTGGGAGTACCTCGGGACAAACCTGGGCACGGCTGGGCATCCTGCAGATGCAGTTCCCAATGAACTAATCTACGGTAAATCCCTAAGAGGTAACACTGAGCAAATCACAATGTGATCACCTATCGAAGATGTTTCAAGGAAAGTCTTGCTCACTGGGTTTATAGGTTTATACCAGGGGGGTTAAATGAACGCGCAACTTAACATATGTAAGGTGCGCTTTCATTCAATTCATGTGCGCAGTATTTACAATTACGATGAATTGTAAATTCAGCATCAGGCCCCAGAAATGCAGTGGCGTAGCAAGGGGGGGGCGGTCCGCCCCGGGCGGCGCTTTCGGGGGGCGGCATTTTAGAGGCAAAAGCGAAAGTAAAAGTAAGCCATTAGTAAGTAAAAGGGGGGGGGGGGTGGCTAGAGGGCGGCAAATTTTTTTACCGCCCCGGGCCACAAAAGCTCTAGCTACGCCACTGCAGAAATGCACCCTCCAAGTATATTGGTTGTATATTGGGACACGCTGTACCTCATTTCACAATTTTTTGGTCCAAGATCAACCGTGGCGCGCGTCCTATTTTTTATCTAAGTTTATATCTGCTGATGTTTAAGATGGCACACATTAACGTCTAACTTTCTTTTTCAGTTGAGGCAGACTGTCACAATGAACCCTAGTAATGGTTCTTCTTCGACTGGTTCGTCTGGAGGAACCATGTTGAGAATGTTAGGGGCGGCTCAAAAAAGAGAAGTGAAAGCGACTCAAAATCTAGCAATCATCGTCGGTTTCTTCATGATTTGTTGGATCCCATTATATACAATCAACTGTATTTTAGCATTCTGTAGAGATTGTAAAGTCAATTCAACATTCATGCTTTTTTGTATTATATTATCGCATTTAAATTCAGCAATCAATCCACTTTTATATGCCTATCACTTGAGGGATTTTCGAGCTGCACTTAAAAATCTCCTTTGGGGACTTTTTGGTTGCGAAGAATCTCAAATCACTCTTAGCCACCATGCGAACAGAACCTCGTTAGCTTATAATATTAATTATAACTATGGACTTCCGTCTAATAACAGACGTCTGATGAATGCCGAGGAAAAATATTGGGATAAGTCTCAAGTTCACTACAGAAAGAGAACGTTGGAACACGCTACAGCTGCTATGGTAACAAATTCAGCAGTTTTAGCTGCTGCAACGACTGGAGAAGTCAATAGAGAAATATGGAATATTCCTGAAGGATCCTCTAGTGCTTCCAGTGATTCGCCAGGACAACTTGAACCGATGTCTCATGATAAAAAATCAATGGTTCGTTCTGCTACCCCGTTCAGACCTCGTGATATCAACGACTTAACATCAAGTCAAATAAATCCAGCTTACATCGAAAATTCTAGTAATGAAGAGGAGAACGATGACGTTTTTATTGACGACACAATAATATTTTGCGAATACGCGCTTGTCGATGCTGAATTACATAGTGTAGAGAGAATTAGCAAAATTAACAAAGCTGTGTTTCCTGGTTTATCTACGTCTTCACCACAACTTCAATCCCGAAGTTTATTTTTAGTTGAAACTGAACTTGAAAAGAATAAACCGGAATTTACGCGAAGTTTGAGTTTGGCAGAGAAGGAAAGGCCTGAAGAAATAGACGGCCACCAGAAGAAAAGCAAATATTTCAGCACATTTCGAGTTGTGGGTGATATTTTCAAGACAAAAAGAGTACTAGGTCGTAGTTTTAGTGATGAAGGGACGGTTTCAAAGGACCGCATAGTGACTAAAGCCAATGGAACTATCGTTCGAACTTCTTGTGGAAGCTGAACTGATCATTATGTCTCTTTATAATCTGATATTTTCGCGTATTATAATCAATGTAAATAATCGTACGTAATAACTTATTGATAATGCAATGTAATAGACATAGATTCATTCTATAATGTACCACGTGTGTACAAACGCTTTTTCTATCTCAGATTATAACGACTAGAGAAACAGAGACAGAGATAAATCATGGCAAGTTGATAGAAAAAGCGTTTGAACATGAGCAATTGCAGAAGGCGAGACTGTGGTAACAATTGTACCGGGATTCGGCAAGTCGATCATTATTCTCACAAAGTAATAAACCTCACTCTATAACATCAGTCAGAATTACAGAATTCAACGTTGATCGCATGTTTTTGTATTTTCAGTGATCAAAAACCCTCAAAAAACGGTATTTGCACTCGAGTTGACGATAGAAAGAAACATTTATATTCTTATTCAAGTGCAATGTCTTGAATTTGAGAACAGAGATGACTAATTTGACACTAGAACATTTATTTTCAAACGAGATATAAATGACAACTTTTGTGGCATAAGTGGGAGGGTATAAGTTGGCTTTATGTGCGGCTCTGCACATAAACATAAAGAAGAAAAAAAATCAAATATTTCCGCTGTACCTTATTATTCATCAATTTTTCTGAAGAAATGTACAAATTTGCATCCAAAAAAGAACCACTTGACCTAAAATCCACCATGTACACATGGATTTATTCGAAATAACTTGAGCGCTAACATTGACACGGACGTTTCTTAATTTTTCAATAAGTTTTGGTTACTATGATTTTCATGTGTCTAGAGTCACTTTGATATTGAATATCTACTGCAGATAATTATTCGGGTCATTTATTGGAATATTTATACGTTTGAAAATGAAATCGTATATGTTATTCGGAGCAAAAGTTTTATGTGCTTTGGCTTGGTTGGTTGTCTCAATGCGTTCGTCAGCCGCCAAACTTCCAGGCTCAGCGCATAAAGCTTCACTTTTGATCCTAATAACATAATCTACTATTTTATCTCGTTTCGATTATTGTTTGCGCTTTTCCAGGATTTTCCTTGACCAAATCACTGGACATCTTTGCTCGAATTGACCATTCGAATTACTCTTCCTGTTTATGATTTTTATTGGAATGCAATAAGTTTGTTCACGATGCGTTTTCGATTATGCGCATGCGCTTTTTTTTTGACAGATAATTATTCAAACAAACCGTTGTGTACAGTCGTTTTCACTTCTTTTTGGGACTTCTTATGCACAATATAGCCATCAGCGCTTTAATTACACAACACTGTTTCCTTCGAGGCATGTTGTATCCGGCAAGAATGCACCCGGCACGGTTTTTTAACTTTGGATGACGCCATAATTGTTTGACTAATTTAATGTCAAAGGTGTCAAAGTCGATGTGATCTGTAAAAATTTCTGGTCTTGCGCATGCGCCATGCGTTCCGTGAACAAACCTATTGATCCACTAAAAAGTTTCTCCAAAATGGTAACATCTCTCATCATGACTGTAATTCTCGAAAAACGCCACGTTCCTCTGCAACACGGGGTGGCAAGATGCCCGTGAAATTAATCCCGCCCCGAAAGGGGTTTAGTTCACGAGGGCCGTTTTAGGGAGCCCCACAGTCTTTAAGAATTCTGTAATTTGTAGTCTTGACAAAAGGTCAGTAGATGGCGACAAAAATTGAAATAGGATTGTGATTGCTGGTGGTATGGGGTGGCACCCCCGTAGATGGTTCAGGACGGCGTGGTAAGCGGGCCAGAAAAACTAGACTTTGAAGGTGGCCGTGCTTCAAATTTGTCACTGTTGTTATGATGATTTTTATTTATTTTGAAATTGAAAATTTGTGAAGTTATTAAATATTTGTGATATGGTAAAAGTGGTTCCTTGGAATATTTACTGCTATCTCCATGTTCGAAATTTACCAATTAACCATATGAATTCATGAATTTTCCACAACTTAGAAAAAATCTGAATTCGGTGGTTTGAAGTTGGTGAATTTCACATGGTCAGAATTCATAAACATAAATTAATGAACTGAGAGGGCTGTGGATGGATGCGTCGACTGTATCCTAGAAACGAGTTTATAGTGGCGCCCTCAAACGCGGCCCTCGGAATCGCGCATTTCCGATGGTAGTTCGGGTACGGATTTGCGGGATTAAGAAATCAAACGTGTTCTTGCCAATCTTGAGGGGTTCATCTATGCTCTGCAATGAAGTTACCCGATTTTTTTTAATGGCACCCCATATTGTTTTCAACGGGTATGGCTACAGTATGAAATTCTAAATCCAACCTTATAAATATGTTCACCCTTATTGCGAATAGTTTCGGAGATTTACGACATTATGTTCAAAGATACCATTGATAAATTTTGAGGAATTCATCATTTTATTTCGAAAACATACATGAGGAATTATTACACAAGGTGTTCGATATGATGATATGATGAATCGGAGTAATGCCAATTTTGAATTTGTGAACAAAATAATTTTGTTGGATGAAGCAAGCAACATTTTGTCCGAACGGAACGGTTAATCGTCAAAATTGTCGTTATTGGTCATCAGAAAATCCTCACTGGATGTTGGAGGCACACACACAGTTTTTTCATTGAAGGAATATCGACGGGTCACAAATATTTGGATTTTTTGAGGGACGACCTGTTCTTGCGGTACTATACCCGAATGAAGATGAAGATATTCCAAATAATACTCTGTGGTTTCAACAAGATGGTCCGCCACCACATTTTTCTAGAGAAGTAAGACTGTTCTTGAGCGACGTATTTTGCAATCGTCGGATTAGGAGAAGAGGTGCGATTGAATGGCCCACGAGGTCACCTGATCTTTTACCACTGGATTTTTTCCTATGGGGCTACCTCAAAAGTGAGGTCTATTTAAATCGTCCAGCCACCATTGACGAATTGAAAACAGAATCCGCCTTGAAATTAGAGCATTTCGTCCGGAAACCATACAGAATGTTTTACGAGACCTCCAAGATCACCTTGGCTACTGTCAAGAAGCACTGGGAAATCAATTCGAACACCTTGTATGATTATTACTCATCTATATTTTTCAATTAAAATGTTGAATTCTTTAAAATTTACAAGAACTGTTTTAAAGCATAATTGTCTCCAAAACTATTCACGTTAAGGGGATCGTATCCGCCTTTCCATTTGAAATGGTCAAAAGTCAGGAAAATGAGCAGGGAAATGTGCAGAGGCATGTGTTGAAGTGAGAGTAAATGCATATCGTAGGTCCAAAATAACTCCGGACAGGAAAGAAAAATCTGAATTTTTCTTTCGCCATTCGATGAATGACGATAGCGATTCCGGCGCTTGATGCACTTCAGGCAATTACCGTTGTAGCTTATGTAAAAAAATGTCAAATGTTTACTTCTACAGTTAATAAATGGTCGTATTTGAGTTAAATTTGTTGTGAAACCTATCGAGCGTCATTCTTCAAAGATTAATCTTTAAGAAAAGTCTAAAAAAAATTTCAAAATAGTTTTTGAGTTATTTTGGAACTAGCGAAACTCTGCATTTCGGCGTTCTCTCTACGATACATGTTAAATCCCTCCTACTCATCTCTCTCACTTTCGAGCACCCCGCTATGTGGGAACATACCGGTGCAGTCCGCCGATGAATATTGAAGATTAATATTAAAGGGCAAACATAGGTATAATGTAGTTAAATTTTTATTTGGTGGCGGAAAACCGCGCAGATGGGCGGGCAGCACGGACGTCATAAAGATAGCTGGATAGCCAAAGGTTGATGGTGGGGGGTAGCACAAATCCTAACGCTATGGAGGCTGCCATACTAATAGGCCTATTCTGTAACTCTTAAGGTCCATCATCACGTTTTTCTGATGACGAAATAATAATACAAAACTCTCACTCAGTTTGGAGATGGTTGTGTAGACCACAAAAAAAATATTTAGAAAAATCCTTCTGTCCAAATTTCCTTAGCAAAAAATAAAACGAGTGAAAATTCTGTGAATTTACTGCAGTCCCAACTCATAAACAACACATCGGATGAAAAAATAATTTCAATAAAAAGTGTTCAGGTTAACGAGTTCTATGCCGTATTAAAGAGATAACAGCGAAATTATTATTATTTTATAGCTGGCGTTTTTTTATCTCTGCCAACGGCCGCGCAGAATCCGAACGATTCTTCGGGTGAGTTCGGGATTACGAGCTACAAACTGCACGAACAGTGGCTAAACATAGAAAAGGGTATAATTGAATAAAAACTCATAAATTGGAATAACGAACAACGATTTTGTAAATTTAATAAAACAACATAAGAATAACCAGATTCAAACGTGGTAGGTACATACATCAGCTTATTGTAGGTATATAATTGAGTTTTTTTTTAATTTTTATAACCGCATTTCAATGCAATATCATAAGATACCGCCGCTACTGACCAAGTTTGAAAGCCGCGCGAGAGGCGTTTCATGTTTCCATGGTTACGGACGAGTGCGCTGCTTGGCCGTTGGCAGAGATATAAAACGCTAGCTATAACTGTTATCACGTTTTGAAATCATACTATGTTCACTTGTTTTATTTTAATTCAACGTGCCATCTTCCTGAAAAAAAAACCTATAGTAAAGCATAAACAAATGGAATTTGTATACAACAGAAAAAAAATTATTGAGATCAATTCACCCTTAAATCAGTTAGGACTGCAGTTAGTAATTAGTATACGACCCACAAACGTATCGTCCTGCGAGATGCGACCCACTTCTCTTTTTATTGCCTCTAAGCAAATCAGGAAGCGACTTTCTCCCGTGATTGCGAAATCTTACCCACCCCACATTTTTATTCGTTCTGCCATTTTTTAACTATTATCTATTTATCTTCACCTCTAGAAACGTTATTTTGCGCGTCTAACCGGTCAAACCGGAAATGTTAGAGAAACAAAAATTGCGTGAAAAGATGCTTGATTGAAAATAAAAATCGACCTGTCCGAGCAATTTCAAAAATTTCTACTCGTTCGAAAATTTTTAGGGGGGGGGGGGGCGCATTGTATAGCTAATTAACCTTATTTTTTGAATTAGCTGCATTACCGCATTGTATTACCTAAAATTGGTCCTGTAGATTTCTAAAAAAGATCTTCGAGCACTTGACATCGCCACTTCTTGTACACCCTGTATGTAATGTTATCATTTATTGAGTTACAAGCGTGACAAGTATTTTGAAACTGTCCAACCCTGGCCATTTTTGCAGTGACATATGTATTAAGTATTTCAAAAAAGGAATAAAAAATACTTTTATTCACAATCACTATAGTAATTTGACAATTACATGTCATCCGATAGGGCGGGAAGTGAGATTTCCCGCCCTCATTTCCCGCCCACGAGCGGGAAGTAAAACAGGTGCTACTTGTATTAATTGACGTCTTTAATTGTTGATACCTGCTATAAATACAAACGATAATCATAAGTATCAACATTTTATTTCGAATTCAAACAGCTTTTTAGCATGAATATGAAGACCATAATGTTGAAGCTTTCTTCGTTTTGGCTAGTTCACTAAATGTAGCACATTTTCAGAGGCCCTTTTAGCTTTTTTGCGATGAAGCCAATTTTTAAACGTTGAATGGGCATTTTGTACCGCACTGTATTTACTCTTCTCAGGCCTCAACCTGGATGTAACTTGTTGGGGCCACTTCTCCAAGGTCTGGGGGTGTTCAATTCAGACTTTCATCGAACATTTTCGAATATTAAAACGATCACAACGAATTCACTAACGAATTTGAATTTTTATGACAAATCACTGACAAATAAATAAAATCATTTGTCATTTTGGAAAAATGCCTACTTAGTGAAAATCACTACGCGAAAAGCTTCTAATTCACAAGGTTTTACAAGAAAATGCAGAATATTCATTGTGATTGTGAATAAAATAGTATACACACCACGGCGGGAAGCTCCATTCTTGCCTCGAGGTATACCGAACCTCGGCGCTGTGCGCCTCGGTTCTGTATCTACCTCTCGGCAGTAATGATCTGCTTCCCGCCTGGGTCTGTAATCTACTATTTACATTGCGATCAAAAATACAGAAGGGTTGTATCTGAAAAATCAGTGAGTTTTTTATGCTTATAATGAAGCGCATATAATTTTTCGGATTTTTCTGGACTACACGTATACGACCAATACGGAAAAATACACTTTATCACGTGTTGCACACAATCTTCTTCTACCAGAGATTGGAAAAAATCTGTTTGCGCAGTCCAGAAAAATCCGAAAAATTATTCATACGCAACCAGTAATACGTCAGTATTCCGTCATGTTGGCAGCACCAACAATGACCTTGAGAGTCGCCTTTCTGGATCGTCGCCGCACTGTCATTTCGCCGCACTGACATGTCGCCGCACTGGGCAGTCGCAGTAGTGGACCTGGCCCGCATGGTTTGGGTCGAGTGAGATGCGCACCTGTCAAACGTCACGCCTGACAAACGTCTCCCCCCCACAAAAGTCTTGCCCGCGCCCATCCCGCGCCCGACAAATTTCAAATGTACCGCCTTCCCTGCTATTGGTGCAGTTCTGTTCAATAGTTGATTGACTTAGTATGGCAGCCTCCATGCAGTTAGTATCGTGTCGGCATGGGAATAGCTATCCAGTTTTCTTTGAGAGATCCGTGGCGGGCACAGTAAGCTGTAATCGTTAATGCACGCAGCAGTTCGGCTCGACTCAGCTTCATGGCGCACAGTGGCGTAGTTTTGTGGAAAAATAAAGGAAGCAAATTTATCATTAGCGCTTCATCGGTAAGGAGCTTTCGGTAGTTTTCAATAGGTGAAAGTTAGAATTCAACTGCTATCGATTATAGAAAAATCCCCCGAATACTTTTTAGAGCTATCTATCGTGCTGCGTCTTTGTCAAATAAGAAACGGCATCATCGCTACGCCACTGGATGTTTTCAGTTTTCACAAACGGGAGAAGCGGAGGCGGAGCTTTGCTACTGCGCATCCCGAGCTTTTCGCCACCAAATAAAAATCTACCTTTATATAAGGTTGCATCTTCGACTATGTAGCTATCGGTTTCTGTAACTTTTCTTACACTTACGTACTAAATACGTCTGTGTACTGTTCAGATGAAGGGAATTGACGGTCTCGGACCGGTTACCCACCAAAACCAAACAACGTTTAGCGTTTAGCGTTATGTAGCTATCCCAGCGCCCGCGTCTAAACGGACTGCTCAAAGCCGATATCTGCTATGTGCGGAAAACTCAAACACAATGAGCGAGATGGAAATATACACACGCCCGGAAACCGAATGTGCGCAAGCCAAAAGTAACAGGCATACCGCGCGAGAAATTAAAAAAAGAAATATGTGGTAATCCGTGTCGGTAAAAAACATTAAAATGCAAGGAAGAAAATAGGGATGGAAATAACGTGTTAATTGAGTAGAAGAATGACTGTAGCGGTCTATAGTAGCTGTAATTAGTAATACGAGTAACACGAGGAATAGATACTTCAGCAGCTGTCAGCAAGCCTATAATTCTGTCGTTTTGCCACGTGGTACAAATTTTTGCGTTCGAACGAAATGTCACCACTTCAGTCATTTAAGATCCCATGTGTTGCCACAGATCTTTGCCGTAGCAAAGGAGCACCCTTCCACAATACTCTCTTTTCAGACAGTTTCTACCGCTTTGCAACCCCGCGAAGTTATACTTCCCGAACGTCACTTCTTACAAGTAAGGAAAGTGCAGAACTCCGGCAACACTGTTAACGCATCTCAGGCTTTTGCATTGTAACGCAAGCGCCCTAACGTCTTCCGGGCGCATTTCTGCCCTCTCTCACATTCGTTATGAGCGTTTTTATGTGTAATGAGCAGTCCATTTAAGCGCGGGCGCCGGGATAGCTATACCAGGGCCTCGTAGCTCCCTTGATTTTTTCGTCCAGGGGAAAAGTTGTGTTTGCCGATCTTGTTAGATGGCGTGAGTAGTATCACGAAACTTCTGTTAAATATGGTCAGATGTCGGTAGTAGTAATTTTCGAATTTTCGCGATGGCGGCGACGTTCGAATATTATTTTTTGATTGTTATTCGAATAATAAAATTTCTATCGTCAAAAACACCTAAACTTGAAAATCCAACAAAATCACCGTGTTATTTTTGTGCCAAAAAAATGAGAGGCTGCAGTGATGGGGTCGCATCACCTTCCAGAAAATGAATGTAAGTAAGTAGTGTTCCTTATGGTTTTTTGGTTATTTCAACAATTAATATCATTCTTCCCTCTTTGCGCGTTTTTTCTTCATCCCCATTTTATAAAAAAATCGTTCCGCACTTGTAATTGCCACATCTTACACAACAAAATGATGCCAAAACAGTAAAGTATGAAAAAGCGGCATAATTTGTATAGGACTAGGTCGGCGTATCGATATATCGATACGTATCGATATGGTAGGCGTATCGAATCGGCAAATTGAATGATATCGACATATCGATATGTATCGACATGAATCGATACGGATCGATATGGATCGATATCAATGAAAATTCTATACAGATCGATATAATTTATCAATTAATTCGACATAGTTGAGTATAATGAAGCTAATTTATATAAACATTAGTAATAGTAGGATTAAATATCGATACGTATCGATACATTTTTGTGAAATCGGCAGTATCGATACGTATCGATAAGAACTATATACCGTATATCGATACAGAATTTTGCGTATCGCGCAGCCCTAGCTATATAGTCAAAGAGTTGCATTCAGAATTTCATACTGTAGCCACATTCGATAAAAAAAATATTGGATGCAATTTAAAAAAATCGGGTAACTCCATTGCAGAGTGACGTGGCGTTTTTTGAAAATTACAGTCATGATGAGAGATGTGTTTTTAAAACAAAAATCGACCGGTCTCGGGAATTTTTCCAAAAATTGTTGGAGGCAAAGTAATTTCAATAGTCCCATACTTTACGGACACACTGTATAAATTATCCAGCTCAGATCAGGCTCTAGTCATCTGTTTCGTATACTTAGACGATCTTCAGTAAAACTTTTGACGATCATATCAACCGACTTAGAACAGTATTCAATAAATTTTAAGGTGCTACTTGATAAATCTGAATTCATAAAACAAGAAGTTAATTATTTAGGCCATGCAATTACTCCAGCCGGTGTCAAACCAAACGGAGACAAAATTACAGCAATTCAAAATTTTCCAGTACCTTCTACACCCAAGGAAATTAAAAGATTTTTAGGACTAATTGGATATTATAGAAAATTTATAAAAGACTTTGCCAATATAACAAAACCTTCGACAAAATGCCTGAAAAAGAATTCAAAAGAACCTTTCATGACAGCTTTTCAAACCTGCAAACGTTTACTAATTAATTCTCCTGTACTTCAATACCCAGACTTCACGAAGCCATTTGTTCTAACGAGTCCAACATCGCCCTTGGTGCAGTTCTATCACAAGGTACGCTAGGATCAGACCGACCAATAGCTTTTGCTAGCAGGACTTTAACAGAAACCGAAATTAGATCCAGCATGATCGAAAAAGAATTGTTATCCCTAGTGTGGGCTTGCAAATATTTTAGAGGTTACTCATACGGTAGACCATTCACAATCTATACAGACAACCGCCCTTTAGTGTGGCTTCACAATCTAAAGGAACCAAGTTTTAAATTGAAAGAATATGACTTCACAATAGTTCACAAACCCGGTAAATCAAATGTAGTCGCAGACGCGCTTTCTCGTATCTCAATAAACGCTTCAACAATCCAGGAGAAGTAAATGAAGAAATTTTGAAATATCTACAGGGATTATCAGAAAATGTGGCTACAGAAAATGAACCAATATTAGATTTGCAACCACCCGAAAATCAATCCAATGTTGAAGTTAGTTCCAACATTCAAATTAGACCACCCACTCACACGAATAATTCGATAGGAACACAACATACTACCTTTAATGAAACCACAAACGACAGCATTAAAATGTTAGACGAGATCATACATAATAAAATTAATCAAATTCTAGTATTTACACATCCTTACCACCCTTTAGATGTCAACTTTGAAACCTATGAAAACCATAAAATAGTGAACACTTGATAATCGATTTTATTAGAGACTACACTGCTCAAGATAAAACATATTGCATTTACTTTCATTCCGAAGACCTTTACAAAATTTTCTGTAGAACATATTTAATTACTTTGCAACAAATAAACCAAAATTAATTCGATGTACAAAATCAGTAAATACCGTCTCAGAAATTGATGAACAAATTCTGTAAACCCGAAATCATCATGAAAGTAAAACCAACCATAGAGGAATCACCGAAACTTTAGAAAGACTCACTAGAATATATTATTGGAAATCCATGAAAGATACTGTTTCAAAATATTGTGACGAGTTGAAAATTCCTAAGAATGTTTGTTGGGAGTACCGAAGCATAGTTCGGTCACAAACATTGTTTTTTCTAAAACAAATCGTATTAAAACAATAAAATAACACCAATTAACTCACGCATAACCCCTCAGAGAATAATTCAACGCCAGAAACCGCTTAAAACACTCAAAACATCTAAAAACCCGAGAGAAGAATAGCAAACAAACCCCACATTCGCATTTGACACTGACGTTTAGCCGAGATGAGAACCAACGATGCCAGCTACACGCTCCAGTGTTGCTAACTCAAAATGAGCAAAGAATGAGAAAAAGATGGCGCCACAAGTTATAACTCGCGCGCATGCGCTATTCATTCGCCCGAAATTTACGGTTTTTCCGACTTGATCCTCGAAACAGACTGTGCTCGTCTCTCGACTACTAGTTTCTGCCCGAGTTTCTCTACTTACCCTCAGTAAGTTTTGAGGGGTTTTTCCCTTAGGAGTATTTCTCCGCCGGTTTTCTGCCAATTTTCCCCTGAATAAGACGGAGTATGTCTCCACCTTAGGAGTTAGGTCGTTATCACCGTATTTTGGGACCGCGAAATTAGTTCCATATTTGCATTCAAAATTCAAATTATCGATTTTAGGTTAGATATTTGAAAATCACGGGCTGCTGTGATTTTTGCTTGGTAGTTTAACGTCTAAAAGGCCGTTTCAATGTCAAAATACACAATTTTAACCTTACGCCGCGTACATTGACACGGTACAGGAAACAACCTCCGGTATCTTGTTCCCCCAAATTCGTTCCAGTTACTAATCCGTCGACGCGTCGACCGCCATTTTGGATCCGGGTCGAGTCCCGGTGTAAAATCGAATTCCAAAAGAACGTCCCCGTCTCCCATCTTGGACGGACTTTTCTGATGCAGACCGTCAATACGCGTTAGCTAGCTAGTTTTAGAATTTATCGTTTTAAATATTGTTTCATTGTCAATAAGTTAGGTTAGGATTTCGTTCCATAGTTTTAAGTTGCGATACCGTTCGCGTTCTCTTATTCTTAGCCCTGTACTGTTAGACAATTTGAATAAAACACATCAAAACCATAATTGTTGCAAAATCCCTGGAACTCCACGGTTTTAGAGCTTCACCCCATAGGCATTAGGTTTCTTTGTTTTCCCTCTAAAAACAAAGTGGCGTCCGAGATCCAGTTTAAGCAGAATAAGTAAAAAAAAACAGGTAAGGCGTCACAAATATAGATGGTACGCCTAGTCGTACTCCATCACAATTTATCGAGTGTGCAATTTGCCAACGTGCAAAATACGCCCGAAAGAAACCTTATACACCACTTGTTCTGGCAGAAACTCCATCAAGACCATTCCAACTTATACATATCGATACTTTCACTTTTGACGGAAAAAACTACTTGACTCTAGTCGATGCTTTTTCAAAATTTGTCCAAGCCATGTATATGCAACGAAAAATCGATGTCCACATTAGTGATTCATTCATTAAATACTTTTCACCATTCGGCGTACCAGAAAAAATTATATCCGACAACGGAACAGAGTTTAACAATGAGACAGAAAAATAGATTCTGAAAATGCACAAAATTAACATCCATTTCACAACACTTTACCATCATGAAACCAATAGTATCGTAGAAAGATTCCACTCTACAATCATTGAACATCTTAGAATTTTAAATGAACTATACCCTAAAGGAAAAGAAAATCTCATGGACTATGCAATTATCGGTTACAATAACTCAACTCACTCCTCTGCAGAGTACACTCCTTTTCAACGCGTGTTCGGACACAATAACGCTCAAAATCCTAATAATTTATTTATTCAAAATTCAGTCTACACCGACTATGCAGAAAACTACAAGAAGAAACTGAAACAAATCTACGAAAATGTGCAAACTAATTCCGAAACGAAAAAAGAAAACGTCATTTCAAAACAAAACATATTAGGTGATTCAAGTCCCGAATTTCATGAAGAACGAATTGTTTTTAAACGGAATCCCTAAAGGTAGAATCAATAAACACAATATATCTCGTGGTCCATTCAAAATTATAAAACTACTGGAAAGGAACGAAGTAGAGATTTGCGATTGAAACAATACTGATAAAAAAAATAGTTCATATCAAAGAGCTAAAAAAACGATTGTTTCAGGTTCTCCACTTTCCTCGCTCATGTCTATATCAAATGCGATCTAATGCGACCTAAATGTCACAATCTCAACGATAACTCCGGTGTTCTACCTATAAAACTTGGAGTTGCCCAAAACAACACTGATTATTGGTCTTGTGGCGGTACCTGCCCGCACGTTCAACAAGACGCCCATAGACGTCGCAATGGAGATAAAATAACAAATTATTATATTTTTTATATTTTTACACGCGTGTGTCAAGTTCTATTAAATTCTATCCTCCATAGTCTTTTATTCAAGTCTTTGACTTGGAAAATATTATTAACGATTTTGAATCCTTTAAGAATAAGTTTAGGAGAACTAAAGAGGCACAGGAAAATATCACTTCCCAGTATAAAGGTAGTCAGACAGAACTTAAGAAAGAGATCACTCAATCTTTCTATCTACAACATTTCTATTTATTATGGGGGCACAACAAGATCCTCCAAAATTTGGTGACCCCGATAAGCGCACAAGGACATGACATGACATGACATGAGGCCCGTGTGTGCTTGGCCGGTGGCCGCTCACGGGTATCCCGCCGTGCCGGGACACACACGGTTGAGGGGGTTCACGCTTCATACTGGGTGGAAAAACTCCTCCGCAGCACGTGTGGCAGGGTAAATCAGGACGGATAGTGAAGGTTGAAGGATCCTTCTTTTCATTTGTGTTAGTGTTAGCTGTAATAAAGTTATTGGATTATTATTGTTCTACAAACTTCGTGTCCGCACTTCACACCCTCCCCCTCCCTTTTGCGGGCCGAATTTTGGCTGTTCGGTTTCCTGTGGAATGTGTAGGATTTAGGCCCCCTTCGTTGTGTGCTGACCCTCACGAGTTCGTGTATCCCAGTTTCTTCCTTTTTTGTTGGTGTCATATTTCAATCACTGCACTTTTCCTTTTGCTATCTCTATTACTGCACTTTCATTGCTCCAATCACAGAACTTAACTGAGCGCCCGGTCGCCGCCCTCCGTTGGTCCGTGTCTTCATCCCAGCTTTCTGTCTCCGGTCCTTCGAACATTCGCTGAAATTCCCTTTTCAGAGTTCCTTTGTATTCCATTTTTTTCATTCCATTTCATCATCATCACTTTATTGCCGCACTTCACCCGTGTCACTGCACTCCACACTCTTTATTGACACCACAGTTGACACTGATGCCTATCGCCACCCTTTGCACGGTCATTACATCATCCACCACACTCCACTATCATCGCACTTTTTTGTCACTGATTATTGCCACACTTCACCCGTGTCACTGCACTCCACTGTTACTTGCACTTCATTGTCACTGAAGGTTGTCGTACTTCACCTGCGTCGCTGCCCTCGACCACACTTCACTGTGTTGTCCTTTGTGTTTTTATTCTTTTCCGCTTTCCTCGTTATTCTCCCATGTCTTCTTGTTTCTTCTCTGGTTCTGGTGCGACATACAGGCTGTCTTATAAAAAACGCCCCAAGCCATAACTTCTTTATTTGACGTCCGATTCAAAAAACTTAAAGAGCAAAAATAAATTGCTCGATGAGTACTACAAACTGACCTAGATTTGAATTTTTTTCAAAAGGGTCTTCATTGTCAATTAACGGTCAACTTCAAGTTTTCAAGTAGAAATGCAATTTTGCTTCAAAACAAATGTAAAGGGTATTCTTTTCTGAGTTCAATGATGTACAATATTTTGAATTTTGAAGAACATTTACTGGTGAAATAATGAAATGTTTATCGGCATCAAATTGGCTTTTCCAAACCAAATTGTACAGTCGGCGGTGGGCAACAATCAACTTTCAGCGTGTTGAGTTTATTGTCGCGGTCACATCCAGTTCTGTGATTGTTGTACACGGCACTCTTTCCAATTTTTTTTGTGATTTAAATGAACTTCTTTCAATATTTTTTGCTGGTAAAAAGGACTCAAAATGGAAAAAAATTCACATTACTCAATCTAGAAAAAATAATCCTGCTCATTTATGTTGAGAAAAGTATACATTACCCAGCGAAAATTTCAAGTTGACCATTGATTGACATCGAGGTCCATGGTATAAAAAATTCATATCAGGGTCAGTTTGTAGTACTCATCGAGCAATTTATTTTTCCTTCTTAACTTTTTTGAATCGGACGTCAAATAAAGAGGTTATGGCTTGGGGCGTTTTTTATAAGACAGCCTGTATACCCTCCCCGATTGACTTTTTAGCGTTGCCTTACTCGTTGTCCATTCTATCCGGTTGTTCTTGGAGTGTTTGTTTTTTTTCTTGCTTTTTCTATTGTGGTCTGCTAGAAGGCGTGTTTTTTTCACTTTTCTTCTGTGTTTTTATTGGTCCGTGTAGTACTTCGTGGTCCATGCTCCTTTTTGAGGTCCATGTTTCCTTGATTTGGTAACCTTTGTTGGTTTTCTCCGGAGAGGATACGATTTATTTTGGGAGAAGCTGTTCGTGGTTTTTCCTCTCCATGTTGTGAAAACTGACTTACCCTTGCTTCAGGTGATTCAAATTCCGAGGTCAAACAGTTGCGCGAGTTTCTTCGTCAGAATGATAATGATTACCACTTCTCGTCTGGTGTTCTTCGTGCCTCCGTTTGCATTTACGTTTTCGGGATAGTTTGAAGAGTTTTCCTGTGTATGCTCCTTCTTAGATCTGTTGAAAGCTATATACAGGGTTGTTCAATTAAGATGCCCGCCCGAACCCTCCGCCAAACCACCAACACGAGAAAAAAACAAACCACAAGGAAATGCAGCCCAAAGTCTCAGCCCCAAAACGAGCTCCAGCCGAACCCTCCACGTCCCTCAGCTCCCTAGCTACAGCGAATCAATCGGAGCAGAACATGGTCGTCCGAAAACCCCCGACCGACAATCGCAAAAAGTCCCGAACAGAAGTCAGAGAGCGACACGAGAGCCCCCCAAAACCCCACCACACTCCCGGTCCAGGCGCTCCAGCCTCCGAAACATCGACAAACTAGTCGGCTCGATCGCACATTTAAGATTCTTCGACCCGACCAATCCGTCGATACCTCGAAAACCGGAGCACCCAGACCAAAAGCGCTGCGGGGCCTCGGAAAGCTCCCGCTCCGCCCTCCGGCTCCGGCCCGAAACTTCCCGCGACCATCGATCAAAAACCCTCAACCGACCATGCCCCGCTCCAACCAACTCGCTGCAATAAAAAAAAACTAAAAGACGTAGAAAATTCAGTCAGAGCTCACCCCGAAGCCAAGACTCCAGGCCACACCCCCCCGCGATCCACTCCCCTCCCGCGCCGGCAGCCCGGCAGAAAACTTGAGCGGACACCTCAACCGAACAGCCCTGTATGTTTCGATGATTCCAGCGCTGTTGGCCATTTCGTTTTCATGGAAGGTACAGTTTCCGTCGGCGGGAATTTTCGTGATTGTCGCAGTGTCTTGATTGTCTCCATATTTGCTTGTGTGTGTGTTGTGGGTCTGATTTATTATAGTATAGCCAAGGATTATCTCCTCTATGGGTATAGCTAAGAGTTTTGGGTTAGAAAGCTGAAACGTGTGAAAGATTTTTGACCTGCGTGTTTATTTTATTACGGTTAAAAACTGGAAGGGTCCGTTCAAAAATCTTTAAATACTATTCCGCCGTTTCGCGGTGTTTGAGTTATGTTTTGCACGTGTTTGGGTCGTCTTGGAACTTTCTTATTATGAAGCGAACGTTTATTTATGACAGGGGTAGAAATGTTCTTCGTGCGGTATGCTTTTAGGCCAGAGGCACGCTAGAGGGTTCCTACCCAACGCTAACAGGTAGAGATTTTGGTGCCCGGATGGTTGTAAATGCTCTCCCATTATCGGTATGAGACTGGTATCACGTTCGATTTGAAATTATTTTCATGCGGTTATGTTGATCTACTTATTCTAGTCTAATCTAATGTTACGGTTATGTTTGATTTGACTCAGCTTTTGGTGATCCCCGGTTGGTGTAGATATAGAGTGTGGTTCGGTACTCAGGTTTAGCGCTCTTCAGTCGGTACCTGGCTACCTGCTTGCTCGTGTACCTGTTTCATCTGCCGCACCTATATTCACACCGGTATCGTGAATCACATCACATCACATCACATCACATCACATCACATCACATCACATCACATCACATCACATCACATCACATCACATCACATCACATGAAACTCGAGCACTTTCTTTGTACGGGGTCACAGATTACCTTCCCTACAGATGAGTAGCAGGCTTTTCTGAACGCAGCCCTGACTGAAGAGCACTCGGTGACCCCGATAAGCGCACAAGGAAAACAAATATTGAAAACGTCTACGAAAAATGGCAGACTTTCAAGCAGTCAGCAGCTGAGCCCTTCCTGCTCAAAAATTTTCTTTCGGACGCAACTCTTGAAAATTTTGGAACTTCAGAGTGTTTATTCCGAGGTTAGTCAAATTGTCAAGCTGCAGAGCGGAGCAACTGTCCGTAATTTGCGCCGACCCCGAGCCGCCCAGCGTCCTAAGACAGACGTTTCTCGTTGGATTGGACTCGTCTTCAACGATTTTCAAGTTTCTGCATTTTCGAAGTTGAGCTGAGACATGGTCGCACTTCGAAATTTCCACGTCTCTCATATCTCCTGCAACTTCATCACAGGAGACGTCCCACTCAAGTTAGCAGTGGTCGGAAGTATCGCGATACATTTTTGGTATCGTCTATATCGTATCGCTATACTTTTCATCAGATGGTATCGCAATCAGTATCGAGATACTATTTTAGTCCCAAGTATCCCATATTTTGCGATAGTTTTCGCGATGCTTTTCGTTTTAAAAAATTCTGAAACCTTCAATTTTTAGGAATTTTCTCCGGAATTTTCTATATTTATTTACATTGGGGAAATCCGACCTTTTGACGGGAGGATTTATTGACATTGGTTGCTTATTTCAAAATTACAATACAAATACATCAAGCCACGCCTACCCTAACAAAATAGTACATAACGCAACGTCCCGAAAAAGTGCGTCATTTTTCGTGGAGCTCCCCCAATTACATTCGCCCTTCGCCCTCAATGATATTCATGTAGTACGTTCTCCCAGTACTAGGTGACACCACAAGTTTAAAGTAGCAGAAAACTTGCTACCTGTATACACGCTCGCCCGCCACTGGCCCCGCGCATGCTCAATTAACCATTCAGTTTTTTTTGTGCAAAGTGATAACCACGAGAAAATTTTTCTCATCGAAAAATTTTGAAAAACCGCAATTATTATGTCAAGTAAACATGGACCGAAGATGAGGAATTCAAGAGATCGCCAAAAATCTCTTGAAGAACGTCTGGAAAGATTGGAGAAAGCACTGACACTGGTATTCATAGTCGCTAGTCGGCGACGCGCCAAGGGTTCTCTAGTTTAAAACTTCTGTTATGCATTTCATAGTCAGCGCATCGCTGAAGAACAGTTGCGCAATAGACGTTTTCTTGACGACTCGCTGGAGGAGGGGCTGACCATCTTCAGCGAGGCGCCGCACGTTTTAAAAGTCATTGAGGGTGCGAAGTGGCAGTTTAGTTTACATAAAAATGGAAAGAGATCTCGATGCATTGAACGATATTAATCGCGATTACATTGTGCTAGAGGAGTTGGAAATGAGGGTACCGAAAAGATACATTCGGGATGCGGAAAATCCAATCGAGTTCTATTCAGACCAGGAATTTCGCGCACGGTACCGATTTCGCAAAAATACAGTGGTTGAAATTATAATGCCACTGATCCAATGGGCTGATGTCATCAATAATAGAGGATTACCTATACCATCAATTTTAATGATGTTATCTACATTGCGGTTTTATGCGACCGGTAATTTTCAAGTAAGTAAAATTAAAATACAGCTTTAATTCCACAAAAGCGCACTTTCTTTACGCTGTACATATTTTCAGACGGTTGTTGGCGATTTACGGGGAATTTCGCAACCGTCGATCTGCAGAGCTCTACATTTTCTTTCTTTACAACTGGCGTCACACTGTCGAAGGTTCATCCATTTTCCAAGGCGTCAGGAGGAATTTGATCGAAATCAAGAAATGTATTACGAGATCGCAGAATTTCCCAATGTAACTGGCACCATTGATTGCACGCATGTAGTCATCAAAAACCCTGGAGGGGAATTCGCGGAAGTTTTCCGAAATAGGAAACGTTTGTTTTCCATCAACGTTCAGGTTGTTGTTGGGGCAAACCTTAACATTTTGGATATTGTTGCACGCTGGCCAGGAAGAGAGCACGATAGTACTATTTTCAACAATTCCTCAGTGAGAGAAAAGTTTGAGCGTGGAGTATTGAGAGGGTACCTTCTGGGAGACAGTGGTTACCCTTGTTTACCATATCTAATGACCCCGCTGCAAAATCCTACTACAGAAGCTGAAATTAGGTACAATCGTGCTCAAATAAGAACCCGCAATACGGTAGAGAGAACGTTTGGCGTGTGGAAACGGCGTTTTCCATGCCTACAAAGAGGTTTAGGGAATAAACCAGACAGGTGTTGTGCTATTATTGTAGCATGCGCTGTTTTATATAATATAGGTTTATTAACTCGCGATAATTTTGAGGACGGTGATTTTCTCGAGAATGATAATCACGAAATAAATATGGATGCACCTCCTGCTGCTAACCACGTCGGATTCGGTATCAGACGGGCATTGATTCAGCGTCATTTTCACCGCTGACTATTAAATAATTTTGACTTTTATTCTTTTCTTATTTTTATTTTTCATTACACCTATCCATAGATGCACCTATCTTTTTTTTTATATCATTATTTTGTAAGTGCAGGGTATTCAGGAATATTCTGTTCAGTTACTCAATTTTATTAATATATACTTTATAATTATTTTTGAATTTTTTGCATTTTAATTTCTAACAAAGATAACTCAACTTCCGCCGCTTTCCTCTTCAATATTGCCGCACGTAAGTTTTCGTCTTCAATTTCCATTCGTTTGGCGTGTAATTCCGCGGCTTGCAATTCTTCGGCTTTGGCATTTTTTATTCTAATTGCCATGACTTGGTCGATGTAGGCCTGTCGTGGAACTATACGCTGCGACTTCGATTTTGGTGAAATGAGTAATTTCTCAGCTTCCTTGGTTGCATCCGGTTGTTTAATGAGCTGTTCATCATGGGCAATTGTGGGGGTGTCGAAACTTGTGCCGGGGGGTATTTCTTCCACAATTGAAGGATTCGACTCTGAAGTTGATGGTGTTCGGACTGTCCCGTCATTATCGAAATTATTTGGAATTTCATAGAGAAGATGAGGAACTGCCGCATCGATGTCTAATGACTTCTTTGTATCATCAAGAGGCGGTCCTCCGCCTGTGCCCATGTGGTACCTTCGCTCCGCCGCCCGTTCGGTTTTCCGCGTTCTTTTCAACTTATCCCAGCAGCGTTTGAGTTGAAGTACTGTGCGCTAATCAAAGAAATGCAATACTTTATACATGCAAAACAATCTGGTAGGTGAGGACTGAGGTACTTATATGGTATAGTGATTTTAGGTAATGATCGACCAACTAGATGTGGTTAATATAGAACGAGTATACCGCGTTTTTCATTACCCATTTAAAAGGGGGTGAATTATGCACAAATTTGTTATGCATTTTCCGGCTTGATTCACGTGATAATATCACTGTTAAAGGGAAAAATGCACTTCAGTTTGTTATTACATAAATGAAATCGATACCATATCTGTACCTTAATCTGTACATTCTCTTCACTTACCTTTGTATTACTTGCTATTGAATTAAACTCGCGGCACACGTTCTCCCATGCTAATTTTTTTTTACCAATTGAAGTCGCGTCGGTTTTTTTATCTTCAATTATGGCGTATTTGAGGATTAATTGAATAAGAATTTCTTTTTCCTCATGCGTATATGCAACTTTGGCCATTTTAAGGGCAGTTTATGAACGACTGAGGACCACATTTACAAAATGCATAGTATTAGGGTTCGCCGGCGCCTTGCCACTTGAAGATTTGCTGGCGCCTGTTTATGAATACCACATGTGTGGCGAGCCGCGGGCGAGTCGCTCACTGGAGAGTCGCCAGCGGCTTTCCGGAAGACCGACTATGAATACCAGTGTTAGTAGCCGAGGAAATTCCAGCCATCGGTCCAGTTCTTCGAGGTCCCAACGATATAGTCGTGATTACCGGGATTACCGGGATTATCGAGATTATCGCAGTAGAAGTTACCAAAGAAGCCGCAGTCGCAGCCCCGTTCGACAAGAGGAAGATGAGTGGGATAAGACTCCGCAGGGTTCCGGAGGAAATCAGTCTGAGTTAGACGAGGGGCAAGGAATTGACGAAGGTGCGTGGTTGTACGATCGTCGATTAATTCATGTTAATACCAAGGATAAGGGCCGAAGTATTACCGTCAAGGGTGACGGGGGCCCCACATTCAGATAAGAGCTGTATTGTGGGATCAGTGGTACTGGTCGATTAGCCCAATCAAGATGATAACAATTGAAATTGTGGAATTTCAATGAAGAGAAGAGTGTTCAAGGTTTCGGGCGGTCACGCCAGGCATATTCCTTTTTTGAGATTGAGTTTATTCGCCGCTAACCTCACTTTTAGCGCTGTTTTAGCGCGCTTTTAATCTCGCTGTCAATTTTGACAGCTGTCATTCATGATATCTGACAGTTGGCAAATGGCAGCCCATTGAAATATTGGGGTGTATGTTTGGTTGCATACCTCTAAGAAATCTCGTTCTCGCTCAGCTGGAAGTTTAATTAATAGTTTTAATTGCTCTTTGATTCCAGAAGAGGAAAGGGAGGTGGAAGAGCCTCGGGAAGATCAGCTGGGCAAGGATATTTTGGGACTGTTAGGAGTGCAACAGGATGCCGAACAGTTATTGGCATCTCCTCTCCAAAAGGATTTAGCGGCGGGGTGGGAGATGATTCTTAAGAAGGGTTTGGATCTTGAAGTCAAAGCCCAACTTTTGAAGAAGTATCCACCGTCTGGGAACTGTCTATTGGCGCAGCCCCCCAAAATAAACTCGGAGGTGAAAGCTTCGATTCCCGAGGCGGTGATGAGAAGGGACGAACGTTTGGCCATGTTGCAGGGCCAAATTGGAGTCTGCATCTTCGCTTTAGGAGACGTATTGTCGTCCGCCCTTGACGAGAATAGTCCTCTTGACCGAGTAAAGATTATTGAAAAATTAGGCGATGTTGGTCGCCTGCTGTCTGATCTCCATCATGGAAAATCGGAGTCCCGGAGGTGGTTCCTTAGTGCAAGCTTAAATCAAAAATATAAGGAGGCCATAAATGAGGCTCCGATTGATGGCTGGTTATTTGGAAGCGACCTCTCTGATCGGTTACAGAGTGCAAAGTCACTGGAAAAGTCTACGGTCGATCTGAAGATTCAAAAATCGTCTGCGACCAAGAAGAATTTAAACTTCAAGCCTCCGGTGAAGTATCATTCCCCTTTGACCGGAGGGAAGACCGAGAAAAAAGGGGGGAGTGCATTCTACCATCAACAGCAGAGGAGCGATCCGAACGGCGGCAACTACAATCGCGGAAGAGGCGGCAGTCGCAACAATCACCCGTCGAGAAGTTCGAATCAATCAAGGAACCGTCAACCGAACCGCCAATGGAGGCGTTCGAGGTCCCCCCGCAGGCGTTAACAGCTAAAGTAAGCATAGTTGGAGGAAGATTAAGAGGTTTTGTCGAGGTATGGAAGCAGTTAACGGCGGATTCGACGATTTTGTCGTTTGTAGAAGGGTTATCGATGCCTTTTACGAGTTGTCCTAAACAAGCGGAACCTCCTCCAATTCCGAAATGGTCGGAAGACGATAGGGAGAAGATTAAGAAATCAATTTCACATTTAATGGAGATCGAGGCGGTGAGACGATGCCCTCCAGTCTCCGGGCAATTTTTGTCGTCGTATTTTTTAGTTCCCAAGTCCGATGGCGGAACACGTTTTGTCCTCAACCTCAAAAAATTAAATGTTTTTCTAAATCCAGAGCATTTTAAGCTGGAAGACAAAAATACGGCAATAAAACTCATGTCTCCAGGGTGTTACATGACCTCCTTAGATTTGAGGGAGGCTTACCATTTAATTCCAATTTGTAAAGTACAAAGGAAATATCTTAGATTTCAATTTGAGGGCTGTATTTATGAATTTTTATGCTTACCATTCGGGTTAAGTATAGCACCTTGGGTTTTTACTAAATTAATGAAGCCCGTGGTGCACAATTTGCGTTCACGGGGTTTCTTATCTGTGTGTTATTTGGATGATTTTTTATTGTTTGGAGAATCGGAGTTAGATTGTACAAATAACACCACCCAAACGAGGTGTTTATTGGAGAAGCTGGGATTTATAATCAATTTTGATAAGAGTCGATTGGTTCCTTCCCAACGTTGTAAATTTTTGGGTTTTTACTTCAATTCGAGAGATATGTTGCTTGAGCTTACTACGGATAAGCAGCAAAAAATTAAATTATTAATTGCAGAGCTTAAGTCTCAGAAATTGTGTAAAATTCGTAAGTTTGCTCATCTGCTGGGGTTATTGACTTCGGCTTGTCCCGCTGTATCTTATGGTTGGGTTTATACCAAAAGATTCGAGAGAATGAAGTGTCTGGCTCTTAAACGAAACGGGAACAACTATAATGCCCTTATGCCTCTTCCATCTAGTTTAGAGGGCGATTTCAATTGGTGGCTTTCGAACGTGGGGAGTTCTAAAAGCATAAAGAGTCATAATTTTTTGTTAGAGATCTTCACTGATGCATCTTGTACTGGTTGGGGTGCAGTTTGCGAGGATAAGAAGGCACATGGGTTTTGGACAGAGACTGAACAGCAACTCCATATAAATGAGTTGGAACTGATGGCGGCGTTTTTTGGTCTTAAATGTTTCGCTAAGAATGTATATGAGGCAGATGTGTTGCTGAGGGTTGATAACACTACGGCTATAGCGTATATCAACAGGATGGGGGGTGTACAATTTCGTCATCTCAATGAGAGGGCAAGGCAGATTTGGCAATGGTGTGAGGGAAAAAAGTTGTTTGTTTTTGCATCCTATATAAGTTCATCAGATAATTTCAAAGCAGACAAAGAGTCACGCCGGTTGCGTGTGGAGACGGAATGGACTCTGTTGGAAGCGTCGTTTCAAAAAATTGTGAAAAAATTCGGATCTCCGGATGTGGATTTATTCGCAAGTAGGGAGAATGCGAAATGTAAATAGTTATTTGTGCAACAAGTTAAGGAATGAGGCATTTTTCCGTTGAGGCGCACGTTTTTTAAACGAGGCGCAGCCGAGTTTAAAATGTGTCGCCGAGAACGGAAAAATGCAGTTTCCTTACGTGTTGCACACAACTTTTTTCCGCGTACTGAGGGAAAATGTGCAAATTTGAATAAAAATCACGTTGATTCATTTTCGTCAGAAATAAAATGAATAGAAAGCTTTGAAAAAACTACCTACATATCTATGGTTACGCTTTTCAAAATTGTAATCAGTCTGAAAAAACTGTGGAAAATGGTTGAAATTGGTGAAAATCTCTCGAAAAATCCCGATGGAAGAGATTCTAAAAGCAGCTTTAGAAGCTTCGACGCCTTTATTACCGTCCAAGTCAAGAGAAAAATACGAAAAACGCTACGCAGAGTGTATACCTATTAAAAAGGTTGGTTCAAAATAAGTCTGTTTTTACCGATATTTTACCATTTTTCTTCTCTTTACCAGCCTGAAACATTGAATTGGAAGTCATCCACGCTTCGGTCCTGTTACATAACATCATGTACCAATAAATATAGTGAATAAATAAAAATCATACAGTAATGAGTTGCTATGCAGGAATGAGTCGCTATGCAGGAATAGACCCCATTTCTAAACGATTTTTTCACCAACAATTTGCATATTTCCATCTAGTACGCGGAAAAATTATTTTTCTTGGGGTGAAGATCCAGACGCGATGGCAATAGATGCATTTACGGTTTCTTGGAGACCGTTTTTCTTCTATGCGTTTCCACCATTTTCACTTATTTTAAAAGTGTTACAGAAAATTGTATCTGATGAGGCTGAAGGGATAGTAGTGGTGCCATATTGGCCAACTCAGCCTTGGTTTCCCGGTTTTACTGCTTTATTAAGAAAAGAACCGATATTTTTCGAACCTGAGCCTAATTTATTGCTTACTTATGATAGGTCCCGTCATCCACTCTGGAACCAGCTTACCCTGGTGGCCGGGATATTATCAAGGAGGCCTTCAGACAAAGTGGGGTGTCGGAGTCTTCAATAGACGTCATGGTTAATTCCATAACAATTTCTACACTCCGGCAGTACGATTCTTGTTTAAAAAAATGGTGGTTTTTCTGCCGTAGAAACGGTTGTAATATCTATAAATTGGATGTTACAGTCATACTAAATTTTCTCACTGGGGAGCACGAGAAAGGATGTAGTTACGGCTCCTTAAACTCGATGAGGTCGGCATTAGCGCTTATAATATCCCCAGAGGTCGGCGAAAATCATGCCATAAGACGATTTTTTAAAGGAATTTTGAAATTGAAACCGCCAAAACCTAAATACGACGTCACGTGGGACACCTCAATTGTTTTGGAGTATTTGGGGAATTTGAAGAATGACGAATTATCTCTAGAAGACCTCTCAAAAAAGTTAGTAACATTATTGGCGCTGATAACCGCGCATCGGGTGCAAACGTTTTCATTAATAAAGATCTGCAACATCCAGAGGGAAAATGATATTGTTCAGATCAAGATACCGGATCGTATAAAGACAACTCGGAAAAATGCATCACAGCCGGTTCTGTACCTTCCGTATTTCGGGGAAAAACCAAATTTGTGTGCTGCTTCCACCTTGGATTGTTATTTAGAAAAATCAAGAGATTTGAGAGCCGAGTCCTGTCCTAATTTATTCATTTCATTCAAGAAACCGTACGGTGCTGTTTCTTCTCAAACAATAAGTAATTGGATTAAAAAAACTTTGGGAAAAAGCGGTTTGGATACGTCAGTTTTTTCCGCTCACTCTACTAGACACGCTAGTACGTCTAGGGCCAGTGAGAAGGGGGTGGCGATTGAAGTTATAAGAAAGACTGCGGGTTGGTCCCAGAACTCGCACACTTTCGCTAACTTTTATAAAAAGCCTATAATGAATAAGGCGGAGTTTGCTAGAGCCATTGTAGGTTAAGACTTACTTGTAATTCATTTAAGTAATACTCGTATATTATAGTTTTGTACTTTTAGGTGTTTCCTTTATTAAAATTTGCGGTTCACAAAGTGTGTTGGCGGAATGCTCTTTAAACATCTACATGAATATCATTGAGGGCGAAGGGCGAATATAATCGTAAGATCAAACGAACTTACCTAAGTGAAGTTCGATTTTGATTATATGAAGCCCTTCGCCCGAGATGATCAATCCCTCCCACCCTGACTGTAGGAACAGGTCGACCCTGATCATCAGCATTGCCGCCAGAATGGACTTTAAAGAAGAATGGTTAATTGAGCATGCGCGGGGCCAGTGGCGGGCGAGCGTGTATACAGGTAGCAAGTTTTCTGCTACTTTAAGGTACATTTACAACCAATCCGATTCCGGCACACTTCGAAATCGGATTGCAAAGTGTGGTAATAACTTCAAATGAGGAGTGGCCACCATTTACAATACAAATTTATATTCGAATTTCGGGTCTAGCGATTTCTAGTGTTGTCATGGAAAAATGATAAAAGTTAGGGGTTTGCAATCGATGTTGTTGATCGAAGTGACAATTGTTTGCTATCAAGTGTGTTTGTGTCTGAACGAATGACCGCTCATATTAATGAAATAATGAGCAGTCAACCTCCCGAAATCAATGATGAGCATTTACTACAAAGAATTTGCAACTACCCGGCCTTATTTTGTAAGCAGGATGCAAATTTCAAATCCCACATAAAAAAGGATGCGTGCTGGCGAGAAGTGGCTATCTCTTTGCAGACAGATGGTGAGTATCTGCATTCTTTGGTGATATTCCTTTTGATGACCACTTCGATTATAAATTAAATATCGTCATTACAGTATCAACAGTTAAGAGTCGCTTCAAGTCATTAAGAGAAAAGTACAGAAGGGAAGTAAAATATGAGAGGGAAGCCACTAGAAGTGGTGCTGGGAGAAATAAAAAGGAATCATGGGCCTTGATGAGCTTTTTCAAATACATGGATGATGGTAGTGAACCTCGAAAGTGAGAAAAATCTGAAACTGTATTTCTACATATCTAACTATCAAACGATTACAGAACAACGTCCAATATCACAATCGAAAGTCTTCAATCACATGTTGAAGTCGCAACGCCCTCGCCTTCAACTTCCAAGTCACTAAATGACCCACTAGAAATCCAAGTCGATGATGTGAATGACAGCGATTTCGATGCAATAATCAGTCCGACAATTACCGATCCTTCCACGTCCTTAACACCACAATCGACTGCCAAATCATCAAGAGGAACTAAAAGGCGTTATGAAAAAAATGACACTAACATCACCTCAGTTTTAACGTCTGTGTCTGATGCGATTCGTAGTCTGTCAACTCCAATTGAACAAGTACCTTCTAATGACTGTGTACATAATTTTTGCAACTATTTGCATGCGGAACTTGTGAAAATGGATACGCACAATGAAGATATTTTTATGGATGAAACTGTGGGCCACTTGTTGAAGTTCAAAGCATCTCTGAGGAACACTGTGACTAAGTGATATTAATAAAAAATAATACTGAATAATAACATTAATTGCATTAGAAAAAATAAAATAACAAATTAAAAAAAAATACAATTCAGTTCATTTATTGATTTGAAAAGAATATTCACACTATACGTTTTTTACAATTCAACCACTTGTAAGTACTGTTAAGTTATTCAGTGGAGAATGATACCATAATATGAATTATCAAATACAATTCCACTGCCAAGGAGCAGCATGACTTCCTATACCGTTTACATACGTTTTTATGTAATTTCTAAAATCGGAAGCTAAAGCGGACTGATTTCTAGAACCTAATCTTCTTTGCAAAGAAGATAAATCTTCGAGAGCGCCATGAGCTGGCGCATCCTCTCTCCAACCACCAGGTAAAAGCACCCCATCCACCTCCCTA